>OY757910.1:93015812-93143312 GCA_963585895.1 Sepioteuthis lessoniana | reverse complement strand
TAAAAATAAATGAATGCAAATTCTGAAAATCCAGAAAAGATAAAAAAGAAAAAAAGGAAAAAAGAAACGAAACTGAATTTAGGATATCAATGAATAAAATATTAAATGAAATCAGACTCATGTTTTTTTTTGGTTCATTTTGGAATGTATATGCTTTTTGTCATCTTTAGTAACAATATCAATGTTCTTTGACTCAATGTATTTATGAAATTCGAACTGTTTTATAAAAGTAAATTATATCTGTTTAATAACAATATAATTTGCACTTATTATATGGAGGAGTTCCCGTGGCGTAATGAGTGGACTGCGGCCCCGAAATAAGGGAGTTCGAACTCCTGTCATACTTTCACTTCATACGTTCACTTTCAGACTAATACTCTTGTGATATATAATAATATCACTGCTGTGCTTCCACAATAGTGGGATTGGTATTAAATAACCCACGAAGGTTGATATGCCATTAAACAATGAAATCAAACTGAAACTAAATTATTTTAAACAGTTTAGTTATTCCTGCTTATTATCAATATCAATGTTTTAAGTGGCTAACATTCTGGACTGAGACATCGCAGTAAGTGACTTCGCACTACAGTCGCACTATTATCTTCACTTTTGGACTAATACCCCTGGAAAAAGCATGAACTCCCTTATCCCTCTGGCTATGGGTTAAATAGTATCACTGCTGTTCTTTTATACGGATGACTTCAGCATTAAAAACCATGAAGGTTGATATGCCATTAACGGAGCAAAACCAAAATTTTTAGAACAAATCTCTTAATGTAGATTAGCTGGTTTGAATTCAGAATTTTCCTTATCTTCGACTGATTGCCTTACCAAGGCTAAATAACCCTATCTGCCTGATTATTAAAGGCATGAATCCATCTGTTTTCCTCTCATTGTTCGAGGGAGAAGAGATTCATTCATGCTTTTTCCCAGGGAATTGGCGTGAAGGGATATACAAACAGCTTCGTCCAGGTTTTGAACTCGGGTAGACAATTTCATTTCATATACAATTCAATCAATAACACTTCTATTGAATAAATAGATTGTTTGTACACAACAAAGATCAATCACTTAATAAGCAAATAGCACAAATTAGCCCCAAAAGAGTATATGGCTTGACACAACAGGGTGGGCAAGGTGATCCACTGGAAATTGTGCAAAAAAAAAAAAAATGAAATTTGACCATACGATCAAATGGTATATGCACAACTCAGAATATGTCTTGAAGAATGAGACTCACAAACTCCTCAGCGATTTGAGATTCAAACAGATCACCTAATTCGGCCAGATGACCACATCAAGTAATTGTCAAAAAAAAAAAAGACTTGCAGAATTGTGAAATTTGCTGTCCCGGCTGATCACAGAGTAAAATTAAAATGAAGCGAAAAGAAAGATAGGTATCTCGATCTTGCTAGGGAATTGACAAAACTGAGAGACATGAAAGTGACGGTGATACCAACTGTAATTGATTCTCTTGGTACAGTCAACAAAAAATTGGTACAGGGAATGGTGGACTTGGAAATTAGAAGATGAGTGGAAACCATCCAAACAACACCAAGTTCATTATTCAACTTTTTGCGAGTTTTTCACACCAGTATTAGCTGATGGTCTTTTACTGGAATCTCTTATCATCTCTGGAATCCTCTCAGTATTCTGGCTGATCTCTACGATGCTGCAGTTTAGATGGTCACGATTTGTTCTCCGATTTCCTACTTTTCCAATCTGCTTTCTAAGGTTTTCGGAATTGTTCCATGTACACCAATTACAATAGATATCCCCATCACCCTCATGTTTCTCATTTTTTTAAAAATCTTAATTAGATCGGCCAGAATACTGAGAAGAGTTCTGGAGACGTGAGGTGACTTGTTCTCACTCAAACTCAGTGGAAAACCATCGGCTATCACTGGTAAGAAAAAGTCTCAAATGAGTAAAATAATAATGATAATGATAATAATGATAATATATGCAGCAAACGAGCACAAAAAGAGTACAAGACAAAAAAAAAGGACTGGGTAGGAAAGGTGATTCACTGGGAATTGTGCAAGAGATTGAATTTTGACCATACTATCAAATAGTAAATGAACAAACCATAATCCGTCCAAGAGAATGTGTCCTATAAAATTCTATGGGATTTTCTGATGAAAACGACCTCTAAATCCCGACTGGAAGATCAAAACTAACGTTAATTAAAGAGAAAAAAAAAGAACTGGTGGATTTTGGAGCTCTGGTGGACCACAAAGGGAAAATAAAGAAATCAAAAAGATACTGAAGTATTTGGACATTGCGCTCGGTACTGTCACCAAAGGATTGGTACAGGATCTGGAGGACTTAGAAATAAGTACTAGAGCAAACCATCCAAACAAGAACATTGTTGAGATCAGGCAGAATACTAAGGAGAGTCCTGGAGAGTTAAGGAGACTTGCTGTCACTCAGACTCCAGTGGAAAACCACCACTAACGCTAGTGTAAATAACTTACAAATGAGTAAAATAGTATAAGACGCAACAAAATAGTAAGTGTAGGTTATGTGGCGATAAAAACGAAAAGATCAATTAAATCAGAAGTGAAACCAGCAAATTAGCACTAAACGAGTATAAGACTAAACACGACTGGGTGGGTATGGTGATCCACTAGAAATTGTGCAAGAAATTGAAATTTGACCATACTATAGTTCTGACCGAGATTAGGTGATATGTTTTTATCTCAAAATCCCCGAGAAGTTTATGCATCATGTTCTCCTTGACAGATTCCGGCTTATGTATACATCACTTGTTCGTATAGTCAAATTTCAATTTCTTGCTTAATTTCAAGAGGATCCCATTCCCACCCAGAGTCAACAAAAAAGAGAACCTGCCGAATTGTAGACTTTGCTGTCCCGGCAGACCATTGAGTAGAATTAAAAGAAAGCAAAAATAGAGATAAATATCAAAACCTTCCCAGAGATCAAAAATCTTCATATGGAATATGAAGGAGACGGTGATAAAAGACTTAGAAATCAGAGGGTCAAGTAGAGACCATCCAAACAACAGTATTATTAAGATCGACCAGAATACTGAGAAGAGTCCTGGAGACTTGAGGAGACTTGCTGTCAGTCAAACTCCAGTGAGAACCCATCATCTCACGTTGGTGTAAAAAACTCTCAAAAGAGAAAAGAATAATCCTAATTTTCCGTAAACAATTATTGTTTCAAGTAACTATTCTTAATGCAAATAATATGAATACAGTTATATATATCAAATTAATACAATTAATTTTCAAATAGATCTACTTGACATATGACATATACTATTATACGTGTCATAGTGGACCTTAGAGTAATGATAATAAAGCTTTGACCAGAGACTTTCCCAAAACAAAAGAATTGGAGCCTCATTACTTGATACAGGATTTTGTTAGTGGGCTTTTTGGTTGGGGACTTTTACCTCTCTGCATGGGATAAAGTCAGAGTACTCTGAGCCACACAGATATAGCAGCATCTGTTTGACGTTGTGTACAAATGTAAGAAAATAGGAAATGTTTTTGAGCAATGTTCTTACGCGCACAACTCTGTCATTAAATAACGTAGAAAAGTTGAAATGCCATAAAAGCATAACCAACCAACCAACCAATCCCTTTTTCATTGCTAGCGAAAAGAAATTGGTCGTAAGTATGTGGAAAAATAGTATTTTGAAGCTGAAATATTTCTTTACTTGTAACTATTGTAGTTTCCAGGGAAATAAACTGGAAGCTTTACTATTTGATCATTCCTCATACTCTATGTAAAAGCAAAAAAGAAAAGAAAAAACAAAACAAAACAAAACAAAAACAAAACAATAAAAAACAATTTAAAAAAAAACTTACACCAGTAGATTTTTCTCTATATTTCCTTTTGTTATTATTAATTTTTTTTTTTGAGAAACTGCTTTAAGTTCATTTCTTCAAAAAAATAAAAATAAATAAATGAATAAAAAATTAAGTTATAGATTCATTTTCAGATAGAAAACATTTTGACTAGCCATCAAACAAGAGTATTGATTTATCTAAAAAAACAAAAACAAAAAAAAAAACAAAACAGCAACAACAAAATGAGTGATATATGTTAGAAAACAATGTCGGTCTTATTCTAAAGAATTACCTTAAAACTTTATTTCGACTTTTGTAAGTTCAACTAAGAAAAAATTGTCATGTTTTCAAAACAGGACCATCATTTATTATTTCAAATACGCGTAGATAAAGTTGCAGTTGAAACAGAAGAATGTCTTCTCCGTTTGATGGCCTGTTGAAAGGTATTTACTCAGAAAAAGTCAATTTCACCTCTTTTATAAGCATATGGAAATTAAACCTATCCTATAAAATAAAGCGGAATTTTTTTCTCAGCAGCGGTTGTGTTGATTCTGCTGTATGGACGCTGACTAAGCGTATAGAGAAAACGCTAGATAGGAACTGCACAAGAATGCTATGAGTCATATTGAACAAATCCTGGGTGCAGCATCCCACAAAACAGCTACTATACGGCCACCTACATCCCATCTCAAAAAACATCCAAATAAGACGGACAAGACATGCAGTACTCTACTGGAGAAGTAAGAACGAACTCATAAGCGATGTTCTTCAATGAACCCCTTCACACGGACGTGCAAGTGTTGGACAACCAAATAGAACTTATATAAAACAGGACTGTACGCACACAAGATGACGTCTAGAGGACCTGCAAGAATCGATTGATGATAGAGACGAATGGTGTGAAAAAGTCAGGGAAATCCGTGCCAGCAGATCGACAGGATGATGATGATGATGATGTATATAAATATGCACACACACACACGCATACACACACATACATGCACACACACATATAAATATTTATATATATATATATATATATATGAATATAAATTTTGATGACGATGCTATTCTTAAGTTGTTCTAAAAATGATTGAGAGTGTATAAATAATTTATCAAAAATAAATAGGGAGAATGTTGCTGGGGAAATAGATGAATGTTTTTCTTGTTTGATGATCAGCTGAAAGCTATTTACAATGAAAAAGCTCAATGAGATCCCTTTGATAAGTATACATATTTATAAGGATATATATATATGTGTGTGTGTGTGTGTGTGTATGTCAGTGCTATATATATATATATATATATGTATATATATATATATATATATATACATATATAGGAAGGTCACACACGCACTCATAAACACACACACACACACACACATATATATATATATATGCTTATAAATTTATATACTTAGAAAGATATCATGGAGCTTTCTTATAGTACATGTGTGCACGTGTAGGTGCAGCATCTATCTATCTATCTATCTATCTATCTCTGTATATATATGCGTGAGGCCCTCAATAAGTTTCCAGACTTTCTTGTACAGGCATTTGAAATTGTTGTAGACTCTTGAAAATTCAGTATGTTATTGCTATACATCTCATGAGATGACTGACCAATTTTTATGATTTCAGCTTCAAATGAACAGCTACAGCTGTTATTGGAATACACCCTACTAAAGCCTGATTATTGCAGCTGGTGAATTTCAAAAATGCAATCTCGACGTCAGGACACTTTAGAAGAACGATATGCAATAAAATTCTGTTTTAAACTTGGAAGAAATGCCACAGAAACATATGGAATGCTTCAGACTGCTTTTGGAGCATCTTGCATGAATCGAGCATCAGTTTTTGAGTGGCATAAGAGATTCAAGGAAGGCAGGGAGTCTGTGAGGGATGATGAAAGGTGTGGGATTAGTCAATACGGAGTAAGAAAGTTGATTGGCCAAAGGGTTAGGGTTAGGGTTACTATGTTGAGGTTTTAAAAGAGTTCAGGAAGAGATTCCGTCGGAAGAGGCCAGCAATATTCAAATCGGCTCAGTGGCATTTCCTCCGGCACAATGCACCAGTCCACAACTCCATCCTTAACACAGACGATTTGACCAAGACGAGCATCAAGACAGTTCCTCACCCTCCCTGTAGTCCATATCTTGCTCTCTGTGACTTTTGGTTATTCCCTAAGCTCAGTGGCTGTCGTTATGAGACAATTGAGGAGATGAAAGAGGCTGTGGCGAAGGTCATTGACTCGCACACACAAGAGGACTTCCATGGGGCTTTCCAGAAGTTGTTGAAATGGCACAACAAGTGCATTGCAGCCGGAGGAGATTACTTCGAAGGTGACTAGAGTTTCATGTGTGTACTATCAATAAAAGTGCCCATACGAAAAAAGTCTGGAAACTTATTTAATGATCCTCGTATATACAGAGAGAAAGAGGTTCCATACTCATAGATAAACAGAAGAAAAACCTCCCAAGAAGCTTCTCATAGTATGTGTGTGTATGAGGCATCTATCTATCTATCTATCTATCTATCTAGAAGCCTCACGAAATACACCCCATATATATATATATATATATATATATATATATATATATATATATATATATGCTTATATATATGCATATATATTCATAAAAGGGATCCTATGAATTTTTTTTATAGTGTGTTTATATGTGTGTGTTTATATGTGTTATATGTATTTATATATACATAAAGAGAGTGAGAGAGAGAGGAGGAGGAGGAGAGAGAGAGAGAGAGAAAGAGAGAGAGAGAGTATGTGGTCTATATATATGCCCACGTATACGTAGATGTATATATAAAAGTAACATATATATATATATATATATATATTTCTTTCTTTAAGAAAAAGCAAAACCCGGTCACATTAGGATTATAAATTTATTTCCATCCTGTTATGGGTTTTGATATAAATCAAAAACACCCAAAATAATAAGACCTCTTCTGATCTAATGGATAAAATAATTCAGAAAAGACACAGGAAAGAAATGTGTGAGGGGGTAGAAGAGGGGTGAAGATTTTTCTCCTCATTCAGCCCACTTCCGGTTTTTTGTCTTTATTACCGGTTGGAATTATGTAAATTTTTTTTCACTTGTTTCACTTGGTGCTAATACCCATCGGAAAGGCAGGAATCTATTACTTTTCCAAACACCTATTGGTAAATAGTGGGCAGCTATGGAACGGTAACCAGCCTAAATTTAAACCAACTTTAGTCTTCTTGAAGATTAACCAAGTTGGGTATATACAGTGACGGCCATAATAATCGTTCTGATGATTTTGGTCGTCCTGAACATTATGGCCGCAACTATATATATATATATATATATCGTGTCATATCGGAATGAAGTTAGACACTACCGTTTGTATACCGATCGCCAGTAATCGAAAACAGCAAACCTCCGGATAATATATATATATATATATATATATATATATATAAAAGTTACGGTGTTGTTAGTGTGAGTATGACTTCAGTCCTACCAGTGGGCCTGGATACACTTCAGGCGGCCGTGTCTCCAGTTACACAGTGCAGGTCAGTCGTATCTTGTCTTTAGTTGCTGTCGGTGAAAGCTGTCTGGTATGGGTACCAGGGATGTCCAAAATTCGTGTCACGCGATAAAGACCTCAGGGTGCTGTCAATACAGGCTCTCACCTGCTTCGGCAGAGCTTGTTTTATCGCCTGGCGCCTGAAGTGCCTTTTTTTAGGGGAATGCTGACGGGACCCTAGGCATTTTTGGAACCGCTGGGCGTGTGTAGGCTACGGCCCAGTGTCTGACTTCCTCGTTAAAAAGACCTTGTGCCGCATTTTGCTATTTGGTGGGGGTTACTGAATAAATACCGGAACTTCGGTCCTTGCACGTCGGTCGGCCGTGTCTCCAAGTGCGGGGTAGAGGTTGGGTGTGTCTTGGTTTTAAAGACCGCCTGACATGGGTTCCGGGGAGTTCAGAATTTGAGCCATGGGGCTAAGATCGTTACTCTTTGGGCTTGCATCGGCAAGGCGCCTTTTTTTTTCAGGGGAATGCAGATGAGTCCCAAGACATTTGTGAAAACGCTGGACGTACCTGGGCTACGGCCCCGCTCTCGGCTCCTACGTTTAAAAGGTAATTTGCCACACTTTGGCATGGTGGGATGCCAGACAAATACCGTGACTCTAGTCATAGCTTGGCTAGTACACTCTTGGTCCTAAGCGATTCTGTTATTGTTCGATGAAGATTGGTTTGGTTTGGTTTATTTGTTTAATGGCATATCAACCTTTGTAGGTTATTTAATGCTAAATCCATTCTCCAAGAAGAACAGTAGTGGTACTATTTAACCCATAGCTGGAAGGATAAGGGGGTTCATACCTTTCCCAAGGGTATTTGCCCGAAAGTGAATGTAATAGCGCGACTGGGGTACGAACTCGCTTACTACGATTCCGCAGTCTATTGCTTTAACCATTACACCACGAGGACCCCCCCCCCGCTCAATGAAGACTGTAGTATTACTGATTGTTACAATCTTCGTTGTCTTATTTTCTGTTTAATGTATTAATTTCGGTTGGCATGAAATACTTATGTTTTATTGTCTTATTCTTTACCACTTTATGTACATGTGAGATTAGAAAAAGATAGTGTTATGTCCTTGAAAAAGGGCATGAAATAAATAAGACAAACACGTACTTAGAGAGAAGAATAAAAGTTATATATTACAGGAAACAAGTAGTGCAATGTTGCCAGTGTAGCTACTATTAACTAACGGTATTAGTCGCACGCCTCACCAAACTGGTGAGTGTGGCACAAGGCTTTTTTAAGATGGGTCACTGCTGCTGAACTCCCCTAGTGGATTACCGTCAAATGTATCATATTTATTGAAAGAGACCATTGTGGATCGGAATAGGGGTGATACCACCACTGATAGAGAGACAGATATATATATATATATATATATATAATGATAGACAGTAATACATACATATATATAGTAATGTGAATATATGTATATAGTGATATATATATATATATATATATAGTGATATATATATAGTGATGTATATATATAAATACATATATATATATAGTGATATATATATATATATATATATATATATATATATATATATATATATATATATATATCACCCTCTGAAGAAGCTAACATTTTTTTTTAGAAATCTAAAGTATTTTAAATTCATGACCTCTAGAATACCGAAGTTATCTTCTACAAATGGTGAAAAATGTGAATTATTTTTCTTCCATTTTTTTCATTTTTTCGAACCAGATCATTATGCATTTATAGAAAAATGCCGGAAGAAATTAAATATATATTCATTGAATAGATTAAAATGCATCATTTCGATATGATGCAAGGAGCAGGAAATTATCAATTATATTGTTACGAACGTGACAAACATGAATTCTTCATTTCTTCTTTTCTCACATTGGCGAAAACTAATCTTCTACTCTGTGAGTAAGGGTCTTTGATGTATGCTTTATTGTTTCAAGTCATCAATTATTTTTTTCCAAGTATGGAAACATTCTTGAGCAGCGATTAGTCAGTTTTATAACTAGTAATATGATATATAGTTACCAAATAATTTGTAACTCAAAAAAAGAAAATGAAAAAGGAAAAAATCAATGTTTCCCGATTAAAGTTTTAAAACGTTTCCCGGAAGATTTTTAAAATTCCGGAAAATTTTGTTGAAATCTAGCAAAAAAAAAACGTACCTTTTGCTGTTCAGGTGGATGTTGTAGCATTGTCACCAACGATTAGTATATCCGTGATAGCTAATCATCGAAAAGTGGGAGGTAAAAAATACAACTCGTCTTAAGTGTTAAGACTTCTGTTTGTTTAATTGACTCTTTAATTTCGGAGACCGTGGAAGCCAGTGGAAATAGATAAAGGATTCAACGTGCGGGTTGCCTTGTCGTTCTAGTATGAACCGACTCTTCCCGAATCTTTGAATTGTTCCCTCACTCTCCTTACTCGCAAACGCTGGTTTTCTTTTTCCCCAGCCATCAACCTAATGTCTTTTTTTTTAGGATACACAAATCACTCAAACTGCACTTACGCTTCATGAAGGTGCCACCGTTCGGGCAGTCCCTACTACGACATATCGGGCTGATTGAGTCTGGTAACCTCAAGAGGTACTGGTTAACGGTCGTTTTCAGTTCAGGGTGATAGATCAAGCAGATCTTGTTATACGTAGCCTACTGGATGAAATGTTGAACTTTGTTAACACGTCTTTCTACCGGCTGCCGGCTTAAAAAATATCTTGTCTATTTGTACAACAGTAGCCAGCAATTACAATGTTAGCGAAAGTAACAAGAAAAAGAAAAAAGAAATAATGATGCGAACACAGGAAGAAATAGCAAGTTTAAGTAAGATAAAAAAAGAAAAAGAAAGACACAGCTATTTAAAAGGAAAACATGTTCGTTAGATAGCGAAAGAAAACATTCCAGGAGGTTATGCTGTTTGGTTTGCATTCTTTATTCAATGGCATATTAATCTTCGTGGGTTATTTAATGCCATAACCAGGCTTGTAGAACAGCAGTAGTGGCACTATTCAATCCATAGCTAGAGGGATCAGAGTGTTAATTTATTTCCTTGGAGTATTAGTCCAAAAGTGAACGTAATAGCGTAACTGCAGTTCGAACTCTCTTTCTACTGTGTTACAATCCAGCACGTTAGCTACTTCGCTGCTGAGACTCCCATGCTTATATTAATAAGAAAACAGTTAAAGTCAGAATTATGGACTCTGTGATCGCATTGCTTATTGTGTAAATTATATGCTCTGAGAATCTAAAAAATGTGTTGCACCAAGGTCTATAAAAATACCTCAAAATGTTAACCGCTTATTATTTTTAACATTTCTCATCAAAACAGTGCCAAATATAGAATCTATTCCAGTGTGGTGATGTACTTGGGAAAGATAGGATTTCATTTCATCTTTACACAGCTATGAGTAAGTAGCGGGTCTATTTGGGCTTCTTGAGCCTTGGTACGGCAATTGTAATTCAAATCAGCAATACTTTGCTTTAAATGATCCTGTATTCTAATCTAGCGCATATTTTTACGGTAACATGTTGAAATCAGTAGTCAGTTAGTGAATCTAGCTTACTTTGATACAAGGGCAGTATTCCGTGTCCAGTTTGAAACGAACTTATTATCAATGGTCTGCTGGCCGAGCTCTCTAACCATTACATTCAGCGAAGTGTACAAGTCGAATTCAATTTAACTGAGAGCTGGTTTAAAATGCCATTTAAATACAATATTTTTATGAGTATTTATGGGTCTATTTAATGAATGTGGGCAGAGAAGCCAATTTTTTTTCTTGATTTATTTTGTATTTCTCCTCAAATTGCTTTGGATGAACTCAAGGGACTTAATTTCATTTGTGTTGGATTATTTTTAAAGTAACGTGAGAATTCCCTGCGTTAGACGTGTTGAAAGCGTGTCAAATGTAGAAATGTTCAGAAACCAGAAAAGAAAAAAAGATTTCCAAACAAAAGAAAACATAAAACATATCAAATGTGGTTTAATCACTTTCTTGGCTCTTAAACTAATTTCAAGAGGCCGTGATGTCCAAATTAGAGAAAATGTTTCAGGAAAAAAAAAGTAAATTCCCAAAATAAATAGATAAATAAAATCAGCCATTTTTATTTTTTATTCTATATTCGTTTATATTTCCTGATGGCAAAAAGAATTCCCTTACTGATTTACATTAATCTCAACGGCACTTCTCAGAAAAGAAAAGAGGTAAAGTTTTAAAGTTTTAAGTTAAATACTCTGGTTGTAGTGGTTAAAATACTTGAAAAATTCCCTTTTGAATTGCAAACACCGATCATTGGAAAAAGGCCAAGATTATATTTTAAGCTTACTATATGACCAGTTACTATTGAAAACCAGAAGCAAATGTCCCAATCTCAACCCATATCCTCAAGGATATTTTTAGAACTGTTACTCGAATTCTTATAGAATACAAAGAGGCTTCGAAAAGTGTCGAAAGTGAAACACTATTTACCAAGACAGAAACGAACCATGAACGTAGCATTAATTTTCATCAAAATAATCCCCTTATTATTGAACACACTTATTGCAGCGAGTTTTCTAACTGGTTCAAGCATGTCTGAAATACTTCTTTTTATTTACTGCAAAGCTGTGGACTCTCATTATTTTAATACACATCACGTTGCCAACGAGATTATCTTTTTTTAATTTATAAAGCTAGAACTATTCCTGCAGAGCTAGGCCTGGTAAATATGGAGGCTGCTGCACTTACACAACCCTGTTTTGCAAAAAAATACTATCAATCAAAAATAATAGAAAATAGTTGACTAAATTTCTACATTTTGATTGCTCAGTCGGCTGGGGATGCAGAGGGATAAGACCCCCACAACGAGTGTCCTGGATATGACACTAAAAATATGATGGTGAGGTTCCAATAATGCTGGAGCTTTGGGGAATGCGGAGTATCCCTTCATTGCCATTGCTACCTGGTCCACTCTAGCCCGGAGTGATAGCACCTGATAAGGGTCCTTTCTATGGGTTAAATAGAACTAAACCGTTGTTTGAGTTTACTATTTTTGTCATTTAAAATACGTATTTATGATAAATTAGATTGTTTAAAATACAATCATTTTTGACATTTAAACTGCGTGCTAACGCTAAACTGAATTGGTCAAAGTAGACTGTTTTGACATCTAAACTGTGTACTCATGCTAAACTGAATTATCTAAATAAAACTGTTTTGACATTAACTTTGTGTATTGCCCAGTCGGCCGGGGCTGTAGAATACACCGACTGCAGAGGGGTAAGACCACTCCCCCAACGAGTGTCCTGATATGACACTAAACAATCTGATAGTGAGGTTCCAGTGATGCTGGTGCTTTGTGGAATGTGGAGCAACTCTTCCTTGCCATTGCTCCCAGGTCTACTATGACCCGGAATGGTAGCACCTGATAAGGCCCCATCTATGGGTTAAATAGAACTAAACTGCATACTTATGCTAAACTAAATTGTTTGAATTAGAACTGTTTGACTAAACTGAATAGCTTAAATAGAAATGTTACTGACAAACTGTGTAATTACATTTAAACAGCGTACTTATGCTAAACTGTATGAAATGGAACTGTTTTGACTTTGAAACTCTACTTACGCTAAACTGAATTGTTTAATATAGATCTGTTTTGACAGTTAACAGGGTGTAAAGAAAATCTATACTTATACTAAACTGAATAAACTGAATGAGATCTGTTTGAATAAACCGAATATCTTGAAATAGAAATGTTCATGACTATTAAACCGTGTACTCATGCTAAACTGAATTTAAAAAAAAATAGAACTGACCATTTGTATAAGAATGGATTTGGCGTTAAATAACCTACAAAGGTTGATATGCCGTAAATATTAAGAATTAAAAAAATTGAAATTTTAACTTTCAGTCTAAATATTTTTGATCACATCCACATTACGAGTGTGGCTTTACTTGGTCTTGTTGTAAGTTAACATAACCAAAGACGAGATGGAAAAATGACAACCAATTAACATCAGGAAAAAAGAAAAAGGTCAAACACAAGGTCACATATAAAACACCATTCACTTTACAATTGTGTTTCAACCTCCTTCTTGACCTGTCTCAAATCAGGAAAGATTGAAGTGGTACTTTTAAGTCGATGGAAGAATCTTAAAATCGTGGCTGAATCTTATTATGGATGGGGCAGTTTCTCTCGCGCCGAAATTTACTGTCAGCTTGACTGACCTTTTTCAAAAATCCCTGACTCTCGCGTGTGACCGTTTCTTGTACTCACTGCGATTATTTCTATGATTGATCCTTTGCAGTCAGTTACACAGCAAGGCATCCGATTTGTTGATCGTGGAGAGGAGGTCACTGCATTACACAGGATTATATTCTTGGTCACGCTTAATGATAAAAATAAAATTGAGTGATATTTTTTTATGGGTAATAGAAACATAAAACACGCAAATTTGATTCTTAATGGAAGGAGAATAGACATCAAACTTAGTAATTAGCAAGTATTAGATTCGATAAATTGTTTGCTGAGCAAAAGAAAATATGATTCATTTTATAGTGAGATTATGTTCTTGACTTTTGGTCGGAAGGCAAAAATTTGGCTTTTATAAAAGAGATAATTTATAATTATATTATCAAGAAATACTGTTTTGTCAAAGAAGCAACACGATTTCTGGATTTCATATCTTAAATAATTGATAGTCCATGGTTGTTTTTGAATGGGGACAGGAGAGTATAGGGTTAAATTATAATTATTATTAATGAACAGGGCACAATAATCTTTATTATAATTCACCAAATAAGTTAGCCGACCGTAGTCGAGGGCGACCCGGAGGCTTCCTTTTCAATAGCTACTACACCAAGGTGTTGGAGAAGACGCTACCCCTTTCCCTGGATAACTCCACTTACCTTATTATCGTTATTATAATTTACCAAAGGATGTTTCTAGTCACGTTGTTATATTCAAGTTTGGTTTAATACCCTTGGGAAAAGTATGAACCCTTTATCTTCACAGCTTTGTATAAAATAGTACCACTGCTCTCCTTCTACAAGGATGTCTTTGGCATTAAATAACCCATGAAGGTTGATATGCCATTAATTAAAGGAACCAAGCCAAACTAAATAAGAGAATACGGCACATTTTTCTGATCCTCTGTGTTTATTAAGTGTACGATTACCAACGATATTACTAATTCAGGCTTGAATTATTTCTTACCAAGTTAAACAGCACTGAGGGGTGAGGTTCCTGTTCAGAAGCAACAAGAAATTTGGAGTTACCTCTTCATTACTATTACTCCCAGGTTGAATCTAGGGTAGTACTAGTACCGTATGGAGTCTCATCTTTGGGTCAAATAGATCTGAATATATTATTTGTATCAGAAAGGAATATTTTGAGTAATTACTTGAAGCAATGATTATTTACTATGGATCATTATTTGTGTTAGATAAGTATATACTTGAACGATATAAGTAAAAGTAAAGTTAGCGACCATAGTCGAGGGTGACCCGAAGGCTCCCTTTTCGATAGCTACTACACCTAGGTGTAGGGGAGGGCGCTACTCCATTCCCAGGATTGCTCCACTTTACCCTTGAACCGTACCTTATAATGCTGAGTGTTAAGCAAGGTGGTATCAAGTACCATTTTTAAAGTCTTTGGTATGACTCGACCTGAGATTGAACTCAGGTCTCAGTTGTGTATAAATAAATATTATAAAATAAGAATAGTTACTTTAAACCCTGTAGTTCGGTAAATGATTTGTAAGTCAAAGTAAAGTTGGCGACTATAGTCAAGGGCGACCAGAAGGCTCCCTTTTCAATAGCTACTACACCCAGGTGGAGAAGAGGGCGCTACTCCTTTCCCTCGATTGCTCCATTTTATCCTTGATACATACCTTATATTGCTGAGTGTTCAGCAAGGATGTATCAAGTACTATTTTTAAAATCTTTGGTATGACTCGACATAGGATTGAACCCAGGTCTCCCGGACCATTGGCGAACACAGATTTTTTCTTTCAATTGCAAATTCTTTCTTCTTTGAAAAAGCAACAACTTTTGCTTTATTTTTTTTTACATCAGCTTCTTTTTTTTTTTTTCTTCCGAGGTTCGTTTGATTATATGCATAATAGGACGTTTTTATTGTGAGGCACTCCCTTTATCTATTAATAAATAGTTGGACAGACTGGCTCTTTAACCTTGGTATGGTAACAAGTTTAGGAGAAAGAAAATTCTGTTTTTAAACTTGTTAAATTCCACTTAAAATGACCTCGTGTCACATGCCACTCGTACGGAGTTGTTGAGTAAATACATATAGGACTTTTTATTTGTTTGTATTGTCTATTAACTGCCGTTTAATGCTTTGTTTACACTGAGCATGGCATACAGATGACTACTTTGGGTTTCATTCGGATGTGTCAGATACACTCGAAAGCCGCAAATAAATATTTCGAAAAAATAATTGAATTTATTATTTTCAAAACTTGGAAAGGTAATAATAACGTAAATTAGAAGTGTCATCTAAGCCCACATTTTGTTTAAACTGGATGACCGACAAACCATTGAGATAAAAATTGATTTCCTCGTAACGAGACAACTGGAAGCAACGATAACGGACGATTAGTGCAAATGGAAAAGGAAGAGAATCATTTGCTTCTCATAATGATTACCAGGAGAGTGGGTAACAGCTGCAAGACGAAAAATCATCTACAGTGAAGTGGGCAGATAGATATACAGGTGAAAAGACAGATCGCTCACAAAACCCAATCTCAAACGTTTTAAACTGTATAGTAGTATAATTCTAGTATGATTAAAATTTTGGCTGAGAGCAACTCTTGCATTTCTTGAAATTTTGACAGAAATCAGATCCAAAATTGCGGAGACTTTGTTGTAAGGACAAACAGACGGACATATATTTGATGAATTATAGTAAAATCTCCTATTTGAGCATGTCTCCGCTCACGCTCTTTCGTGGAATTAGTAGAGTAAGATGTGATAAAAATTCAGCTATGTCATTAATCATCATCATCATCATATCGTGCTGGCAGCACGGATATACCTGACCCTCTCTCGCCACTCCTCCCTATCGTTCATCGCCCTAGGTAGGTCTTCAGGACAACAACCTGTATCCTCACATAGCTGCTGAATGTACGTTCGTGCTGGTCGTCCTGCTTTTGCGCGGCCGTGTGTGGGGATCCATAAGAGTACATCTCTTATGAGTTCATCTCTGCTTCTCCAGCAATGTCCTGCATGTCTGGTTCGCCTAACTTGAATAGTTTTCGTGATAGGGGGCAGGTGGCCGTACAGTTGGTGTCTTGTGGGGTGTTGCTGCCAGGACTTGTTCAGGATTGCACGCAGCATTCTTGTGTAATTGCCATCTAGTTTCTTCTCCAGCCGTTTTGTTAGCGTCCATGTAGTGCATCCATATAGCAGTATCGATGTGACCGCTGCCTGGAAGAAACTGCGTTTCATTTTATCGGTTAGGTCTGATTTCCATATAGTCGATAGCCTATTGATAGCTGTCCATGCTTTCGTTAACCTCGTTTCGATGTCCTTTTCGGTTGCTTCCTAGGTACGTGAATTTGTCTACTAGTTTAAGAGGGGTTCCTTCTAGAGTGGAGATGTCCCCCGTTTGGTTATAGCACATATATTCCGTTTTGTGTGCATTAACATGGAGGCCTATGCTTGCTGCTGCTCGTTCCAAACTATGCAGAAGTGTTTCGGCTTGGTCAGGTGTATTTGCCAGTATCGCTATGTCATTGGCGTAGTCGGCGTCGGTAATTGTTGTTGCGGGGTATCTTCTGCTTCTTTTCTTCGTCAGTTCGAAGCCATTCTCTTTGATTTTGTCAATCGATATTCTAAGTACGTAGTCTAGACAAATGATAAAGAGATACGGAGCCAGCGTGTCCCCTTGTAGTACTCCTGCTACAATGTCGAAGTATTCTGTGTCTCCATCTGGTGATCGTACTTTTACTTTAGTGTTTCTATAGAGAATCGTTATTGCCGCTACGGTTTCTTTAGGTATGCCGTACGACGGTATCTATTTTGTCAAATACTTTCCCCTCTTTATTTCATTTCTTTTTTTCATTCTTATATTTTTCTGTTTTGCTTTGTATTCTTTTTATTATTAAAAAAAAAAAAACTTTTCCCGTTTTCTCACCCCCTCCACTTTCTTCCGTTTCTCTCTTTCTTCCTTCCATAGTTGGTCCAATTCATCTGTCACGAAATATTAGACCATCAGCCATTCTTCAGCATGATTGATCTTTAAAGAGATTACAATGCTTTTCTTTTTTTTTCTTATATTCAGCAATGTCATCTGAACAAGACAAACCAATTCTTCACTTTTCTTGCCGACCAACATTGCAAGCAACCAGTTTTTGGGGGTGGGGAAGTTATATTGCTTGTCTCCTCGTTTCAAGTTTTATCCATTTACTTGGAAGAACGTCCATTCTTTGTTTTTAATTCAGATTTGTTATTTTTCTTGACTAGTTACTAGTTAAGTTAGAAAGACAATCTACCCTACTATTTTACCTATAGTGGGCACCTCGGGTAGTGTAATAGCAATACACTAGCAAACCTTCATGAGGGAGTTCTACTCTCACTGGGTGCCCCATTCATGCGGACTTGTGCCACGTCTAAGTAAAAAGCTTTGTAAATCATTCTTATTTTACCCTTCCATCTGTTCATATCTTTTTATGAGTATTAGTGTAAAAAGAACAGAAACTATCTCTGCCGGAACTTGAACACGTCTCACTGATACTATTTTCTGAGCTGTAATCTGTTTGGCCAAATTAATATAGCATTTACGGGAGCCACAAGAAAGGAAAAAAAAATGAATGGTTGATTAAACAAGTCATTTTTTACCTATTTATTTTGTTAGCAAATATTCACACACACACACACACACACATAAATGTATAATCCTAAATTAACCGGTCTTTGGTTTTTTCTTAAAGAAATATTGCTCAGTAAAAAAATTACATTGAGCTCTCCACCAGGAAAATTTAAATGTTCAGCTCCTGAATGATTTTCTTGTCCTGAAGGAATTACTCCCAACTCTGGTTTAACTGGACCGAATTATACTATATATATATATATATATATATATATATATATATATATATATATATATATTATCATCCATACAGTTTCGTTGTATCACAACTCTTCAGTGCGGCTAGACACGCGAGATGCTTCAGGCTAGGATCGAAATCTGGTTGACTTTACGTCAGTCGGACATATATATATATATATTTATATATATATAAACTAACATCTTCATAGCATTATCATTACTATCAGTTTCATGTATTAAATGAATCCAGCTAGCAGTTGTTATATGTGAATAGAATGGAGGAAGAAATAATAAATACTAAATAATACAAAAAAAAAGGATATTTATTTTGTTTTCTTCGTCCATTCTATTTCCATGTCTCAACAGATAATTGCATGCCTATTAGAGCACCGATCGCTTCAAAGATCTCTATTATTCAGTTGGGCTAACCACTTGCCTCAAACGTTAGTATTAATAATTACTAACTGCACTAAATTAAGGTCTGATCGATGAGAGAAGAATGGCAGCATTAATGTTATTTTCTTTAAATGAAATCAGAAACATATTCTCTTTCAATAAAGAAGAAAAAAAAGCTAAATTAAATCGTGTGAAACAGAATTCAATGTTGAAGAAAAAAGTGAATGATTATATCTGATTTTGCCAACATTGTGCAAATAAAAAATGTATTTACCCAACCTCTCCGCATGAGCAGGATACCATATTACGCAGTCTTTTAAGCGGAGTTTATCAGGATTATTCAGGATTTTCTTTCGTCTTGGCATACCAAGTTTAACGAGCACAGTTTATCCAACTATTCTTTGCCCAGTCGGCTGGGGCTGTAAAATACACCAACTGCATCTCTGGAGAGGGATAAGACCCCCCCTCTAATGAGTGTCCTGATTTATGACATTAAACAATCTGATGGTAAGGTTCTTGTTATGCTGGAGCTTTGGGGAATGCGGAGTTCCCTTTCATTGCCATCACTCCCAGGTCCACTCTGGCCCGACATGGTAGAACCTAATAAGTGTCCTATCCATGGGTTAAATAGAACTAGCTGCATACTTATACTTAGAACTGTTTGACTAAACAGAGTAGCTTGAAATAGAAATGTTTTTGACAATTAAACTGTACTTACATTTAAACTGCGTACTTATGCTAAACTGAATTGTTTGAAATGGAACTGTTTTTTTTACTTTGAACGTGAATTTAGGCTAAACTGAATTGTTTAACATAAAACTGTTTTGACATCTAACTGTGTGTAAACAAAATCTGTACTTATACTAAACTGAATTAGCTGAATTAGAACTGCTTGACTAAGACGAATAGCTTGAAATACAAAAGTGTTTTTCACAATTAAACTGTACTTACATTTACTTGCGTATTCAATAGTTTGAAATAGAACTGCTTATTTGTATAAAAATGAGTTTGTCATTGAATAACCTCCAAAGGTTGATATGCCATAAAACCCAAGTAAACAAGCAAACAATTATCATATTCAGAACCTGATTAAATATTCAGCCTATTTTTAAGACATCCTTCCCTCCGTGTTTCAGGTTGTTTCATGCATTGATTTGCATATCTTTTATTAGACACCTGTAGTGTAATGGTTATTGTCAAAGGAAATCAACACAGCGACTCTAATTCAAATCTTAGAAGAGCCTGCTCCATAAATCCTAAAATTATCTCGCAAGCTATGGTTAGAATAGTTGGGATTGGTTTGGTTGTTTGCTTGGGTTTGTTACAAACCGGCTTTCACTGGGACTGCGATAGCTGGCACGTAACGAATATAATAAAAAATATATATATATATATAAAATGGCGAGAATGTCCAAGGTTCGATAAAAGAAATAAAGGCAAACTATGGGAAGGAATTTCTCCAATCGAAGACTCTCGGTAAATCACAACGGAATAAGCGATAAACACTTACAAAACCAACATAACACAATTTGAAGATTTAACAACAAAATTTATTACAACGTAATTAGGGGAAAATAAGAATAAAAAAAAGGCTTTAAGAACAAAAGGGGATGGAAAACTAACGTTACTATTTATATCTAAAATCCGAGACGAATCACAACTCAAACAGATTTGCAAGGTAGATACATAAAGGCAAAAGAAATATGAAACTCACTGAGGGTTTAGGGCTTGTTAACAATCTTATTTTCTTTCGTTCTTTTTTTTTCTTTCGTGCTTTTTTTTTTCTTGAAGAGGCTTGAACTTAAGTGCCACGAGGAGTCGTTCGGTTTCTTCTATCTATTTCTTGGTCATATTTCGGGTGTACTGGAACGAGTCCCCTGAATAGATGTTGACGCCTCAAAGTCAGGACTGCTACTACTATTGTCACTTTGCCAGTGCCGAAAAAGGGTCTCTCTGCTGGTTCTTGGGCTGCACACGTGGCTGGTAAGGTCACCCAAAGTTCACTCCAAGAGTTCAAGGCTAGCTGAGATGGGTAAATAGTAGAAAGGGGTTGACTTGCAATTCCATTTCTTGCCGTCGTCTTTTTTTTCCTTTTCTCTTCCTCCTTTAGCCGCGTGAACTACCGAGCAAATCATGCGTGATGAGAAAGGGTAGGCTTGGCGCCTCTCCTTCTCAACTTTATTTTTCGTCTCGGAATAATAAGGACAAATAAAACACATTTGCAATGTATATAAAAAATATATTTCTCCTATTTTCTACCCCACGTAACAGGTTTTATTGCATATCAACCGTTGTAGGTCATTTAACACCAAATCCATTTTAGCTTAGCATAAGTACCTAGTTTAATGGTCAAAAACATCTATTTCAAGCTATTCAGTTTAGTCAAACAGTTCTAACTCAAACAATTCAGTTTAGTATAAGTATAGTTCTTGTTTACACACTGTTAAATGTCAAAACAGTTCTATTTCAAACCATTCAGTTTAGCGTAAGTAGAGTTTCAATGTCAAAAACAGTTCTACTTCGAGCAGTTCAGTTAAGCATAAGCACGCAGTTTAAATCTCAAAACAGTTCTACTTCAAGTAAGTTCAGTTTCAATGCCAAAAAAGTTCCGTTTCAAACAAATCAGTTTAGCATACAAAAACACTTCCATTTCAAGGAATTCTTGTATAAAAGTGTATTTGGCATTAAATAACCTAGAAATGTTGATATGCCCTAAAACCCCAGCAAACAAACAAAAATCAATTCAGTTTAGTATAAGTACACGGTTTAGTTCTATTTGGCCCATAAATAGGACCCTATCAGGTGCTACCACTCCGCGACAGAGTGGACCTGCGAGCGATGGCGATGAATGAGTACTCCGCTTTCCCCAAAGCTCCAGCATTTCTGGAACCTCACCATCAGATTGTTTAGTGTCATATCTAGGACACTCGTTGTAGGGATCTTACCCCACTGCTGAGGTGCAGTCGGTGTATTCTACAGTCCCAACTCTCTGTCGGACTCTTCAACAAATAAGTATACTTTCTGGGCTTGCGTCTACGTTAATTTTACACAGACGATAGATTATGATATAAAATAACTTTAGTTTTAGAGGCATTTTTATATTTCTGGTTACAGAGTTTTAATGTAGATTTCAATGATAAATTATACCTAATTATATCCATTTTGATTGTATATATCTACCCAATTCCTCTGCGACAGACAGGTTGCGACACAAGGTCAAGTTTTACGCCCAGTAAAACTGATTTAAATTCAGAGTTTTTTAAAACCAATTTCAACAGGTAGATTTAAGAACACAGTCTGCTCGACTTTTTTTACATATTTGGGTGGGGGTGGTGTTGAATAGTTGGATTCATGCCTTTCTCAACGGTATATGAAATGCAAGCAGCCTCATTCAGATTTGAAATTGGGTCACCGATTCCATTTCTTGTGAGGATAACCGTTACACTACGAGTGCTTCTCATGTACGGGTGTGTCTCTATGTGTGTGTATGAATGTGTATATGTGTGTGTGCGCGAGAGTGTGTGTTTGTGTGTGTGTGTGCACGCATGCGCATGTGTTTATAAATCTGAGCCAAGGGAGGAGAGGGTTGTATTGAAAAACGTTTTCCCTTTACTGACAGATATATTCTTTAATTCATTACTGCATGTTTTTTAGCAGAGGTTGCATGTTGATCTCGCTAGCCATTGATAATGTATTTAACTACCACCGGGCACTTTGATAAATTAAAAAAAGACAAAACAAAAACAACAGAAGAGTAAAAAAATGCACTAAAAATTTATTCATTGCGTGTGTACAGTAGACTAGACGCAAATGTCACCCGAATAAAAAGACTTAAAAAATTTTTTTTTTAAATAAAAAAAATAAAAGTATAAATAGAATATATAAAGAAATAAAATCTCACGAAAATACCCAGAAAGATATCAGAAATATAAGAAGAGAGAGAGAGAGAGAGAGAGAGAGAGAGAGAGAGAGAGAGAGAGAGAGAGAGAATAAAGAAGAATAAAAAGAGATAAAGATAGATAAAGTGAGAGAGAGAGAGAGAGAGAAAATAAAGGCACATAAAGAGGGAAGAGAAAGAGTGAAAGAAAGACCAGAGAGAGAGAGAGAGAGAGAGAGAGAGAAAGAGAGAGAATAAAGAAGAATAAAAAGAGATGAAGATAGATAAAGTGAGAGAGATAGATAGATAGAGACAGAGAGACAGAGAGAAAATAAAAGCGCATAAAGAGGGAAGAGAAAGAGTGAAAGAGAGAAAGACCAAGATAGAGAAAGGTCAAAAGAGAGAGAGAGGGGGGAGACAGAGAGAGTGGAGGAAAAGGGGAAACCATAAAGGAGAAAAAGAGAGAAAGACAAAGAAAGAGAAAGGAAAAGGATTAGAGAGACAGACACAGAGGCAGAAAGAATAAACGCTTTTGGCGGGGCAATGTTAACGGAACTCTCAAAGAAATCTCTCCAAATTCGAGTGTGTCAAAAACCTAATGAAGTTTCAAAATTGAAGCTTTGGTTTTCTTGTAAACAAACATTTGTCAATTATTTAAAAAAAGGCCTAGCAAACAACGACAGGAAAATTGCTTTAGGTTGTCTTCAGAAACAAATAAGAGTTTTGATATAGCGTGTTTTCAAAAAGGCGAAATTTGATAAAAACCCCCCCCAAAAAACACACACACACAAAAAAAACTTTTGGTTTAAAAATCAAACAATTCTAAATCCTCAACTTTAACGCGAAATAAAAGAAAAAAGGATGAGGAATCAAATGAGTCACGAATCTTATGATAAGAAATATTTGCACCCGCAAGATTGAAGTTTGTACTCTGAACTTTTTAAGAAAAAAATGTCTGGTTCAATTATTCTAGTATTTGTTAAAATGTTTTGTTGTTTAGTTACATTCAGTTCAAATCTCTAGCACTTAATTAAGTGTTCAGAAAAATATCTGTAATCTAATATGATGAGGCGAATTGAGGAGATTCTAAATACTGTCCTTAATCTGAATATAAATATTAAAGAAAAACTTAATTTAGTCTGATAAAAGGATAAAGAGGGAATAAACATTGTAAGAGATAGGTTACGTGTAATTTAATCTCTCACCCAATGAACGTCGGGTCCGTCTGTCAAAATGACAACAAAGGTTTAACCAAGAAACTCTCGCAGTAAGTGTGAGAAATGGTCACGTAAGAATTGGAGATTTAAAAAAAAAAGTCGAAAAAGTAAGAAGCTTAAATTCAGAGGGAGCAAAAAAAACAAAACTCCCACTCCAACCATAGGGAGTAGACTACAATTTATAGAGCTGTAGGATCTTCCGTTTATCGACTCAGAAAAATGCCTTTTCACATCTCTCTGTTTTTGACAATGGTCCAGGGGAAGGTTAAAACTAATAATAAAGTGAGTAGTATTTTTCTTTGACCATGCTGTGTGGTGATGGAAGAACATTACTCAGGAACAATTGGATGGGGTAACACCACCAAGTCATGGATATGCATATTTGTATACACACACAAGTGCTATGCAAATATACCCACACCGCGTACGTGTAAGATAACATAAGCCTTTTTAGGGGAATGCCGAGGGGGCTCGAGGCATTTCTGGAGTCGGCAAGTGTGTCTGGGCTATGTCCCTGCACTCGGACCCACCTAAAAAGGCCTTGTGCCGGTTGGTGGGACGGTCGACAAATACGTCAGAAACGTTCCACACCGTTGATCGGGACACACTTCGATCGGCCATGTTTGTCGTTACATGGATCTGATGGGGTGTGTCCTGGTTCCGGTGGGAGTCGATCGAGGCAGTTTGACATGGATTCCGGGAAGCCGGCATTCATGTCGGGCTTGCCAAGTCCGGCATCCTCGACTCTCTGTGGGTCGTCACGCTAGGCTCTAACCCGCATCGGAGATGCGAACTAAGCCGGCTCAATGCAAAAGTTCTGTGACATTGTCTCCGCTTCATATAACGATATGCGCAAGGAATGGAGATTTGAGATCATGTTAGACATTTAGACCTTCTACTCCATTCTCAACTGGTTAGATTTGGAAGGGTGCAGGCTGCAGGTTATCGTTTCCGGTCGTAAACCAGCCTTCTGGCACTGCGGCGAGATTGGTCACTTTTCCGCAGTTTGTCGGGGAAGAAGGCCTCGAAAAAGCATGATCCTGCTCGCGACATCCTCCCACCTTCCAAGGTGATAAGCGAAAAGGAGGCTTCCGTAGACTCGTCCACAGTAAGGGCATCGGCCCCTGAAGCGGCTTGGGAGACACTCACCACTCCCTCAAGACTTTTACGCCTACCACCGAAGAGTCGAAGGCGGAGTGACTGATTGTGGGAAAAGGTGGGACGAAGATCCAACATAAGGAATCTCAATCCCGTAGGTTGTCCCAGCTCGACACCAACAAGATAAACTCAATTCAATCATATGCCCTTAAAACAATGTCCTCTCCCAAACCAAAATCAATGGCATCATTAGTTGGCGATTACAAAACCCCACCCAAACAATTAGATCGCTCGCAGGTTAGATCCTTCAGTCCCGGCTGCGAGAAGTTTGAGAAATTAATCGATTTTAAAAAGTGGCTGGATGACCAGCGCAAGTCAACCCTCATTGCAGGACCCTCTCGTTTCACTCTCTCATCATCAAAATCAAGAATACTTAAGCTTCCGTCATCAACTCCACCGAGAAACAAGCCTCCGCTTACTATGATCTCGCTCAAACCAAGAAAGGGGCTCATATCTCCTCTGTTGCCGTTGGACTCATCACCAGCTCCACCAGGTCCAAAAGAATCATCAGCACCAGCTCAATCGCCCGGTCATATGGAGACCGCGCCACCTCCATCTTATACGGCAGCGGAGTTCATCAATTGACAGCTCAGTAGATGAGCAACTGAAATAAAAGATAAAAGATCGACCTCACCACAACTCAGGCAAGAACATCTGTAGAGTGGGCGAAAATCTCTTTGAGAGGCATTCAAAAGTCTAGCCATAGCATCTCAAAGATCTGAGAGTCCTCTGAAATTTCAAAGAAGTGAAAAAAAGAGTGTGGAGGACCCTTTAAACTTTCCGGAAGCGAGAGTCACATCAGTCATCCGTTCGGACCGAGGGTCTGAGGGCATAATGAAAATGCTTGGAGAAGCCAACGAGGGCCTTGGCTTCCTATTCTACATTAAAGACGATCCCATTTAATGTAAATCTCTCATTGGGTTCCCTATTGTTCTACACTCCTCCCTCTACAGGGCCGTAAGATTAACTTTCACGCAGGACATTAGGGGTCTAGCTCAGAACAAAGTCATCACTAATGGCCACAGGATTCATGAGCCAGACTCTTGGTGTCCCAAATCCAGCCATGTTTAGTCCGGTCACTCAACCCCAGTAAATATTCGTAATGAATTTAAGGTTCACAAGAATAAATGGCCTCGGACTGAGGTCGGACACTAAGAGGTCCCGCTTGTTTGTGTAAATCCAGCGCCACATCATTGACATATGTTGTTCGCAGAAAACTTGCTATGACTCCATCTTTCACGAAGGTATTCTGTCGAGGGACTATTTTTTTCCATCTCAGCATCCTTCCAGAGGTGTTACCTATGGTAAGTAGACGTCTAGTTTCTTTGTGTGCTCTTGCTCTTTCAGATCCAGCGGCCAGACTTTGCATCTTGGACGTTACCATAAAAGATTAGGCGTTTCAGTTGATTAGGGTTTATGGTCCCAGCACGGTTAGTGAACTTCCCTACTTTTTTCGGTGCATCGAGCCGTATGTGATATCTTCAAGGCATGTAATCTTAGTGGGAAATTGGAAAATTGTCCTTGATACCAATTTAGATAGAAGGGATATTAGCTCGGGTGCTAACTCTTTGGATGCTAGACACTTTTGCAAGTTTATCGATTGACTTGATCTCATCGACAAATTCCGCAAAAGACACCCAAGTAAGGTAGAATAGACTTGAACTGTTAGGAGCACCTCGACTCTGCTTTATAGCTATTTGGATTAAGTGTTGGGTAGGCTTGACGATTTAGATTATTTTAGTGGTTCAAGTTTTGAGCACTATAAAGATTCAGATCACAAAATATTATGTGTCTATTTGGTTAGATAAGGATAGGCGTAGGATATCTGGTTACTGAAAGTTCAACTTGAACCTTCTGGACGGGTGGGACATGCAGGACCAGCTAGAACTGATATTAAAGCGGAAATTGTCAGGGGCTATTATGTGGAATTGTTGGTTGGGTTAACAAAAAGATTAGTATTAGATCCTTTGCTGCTGACTATAGTAGGAGACTCAAAATAGATATGGCAGCGGAGCAAAGAGTGGTGGGTCTTGGCAGGAGATTGTGGGGAAGTTAGCATAGCAAAGGCGGAGCTGGCCTCTTTATAATCTAAGAAGTACCAAGCTTTGGTAGTTAGGGCTTGGTTAAAAATAATTCCTTGCTAATCGACGAACATGGCCCATGAATTTCGGGTCGAGGAATTCAGGCATGTTGCTGATTGGCATATTTCCAGTTTCACGTCGCCGGATGGACAACGTCAAACTACCAACGAAGTCATTTGTAAGGAATTTCGGCAGTACTTCGAGAAGCTTTTCACTAGGGAGGCCGGACTGAGCTCTGCTCTGATCGACACGTATTTTGCCAACTTCCCTCACCTTACGGCGATTGAAGCGTTTGGGTATGAGGGCTGCATAGCTGAGTATGAAGTCCAGGATGCGTTGAAATCAGTTGGGTTGAACAAGTCTCCCGGGATCGATGGTCTGCCCTACGAAGTTTACTTGAGGCAGTCGCACATGTCTCTTTTCTTGCTGGCAACCATCTTTGACAATTGGATGAGGCAAGGCTTTATACCCAGACGTTTCACCAGGGATATAATGAAGTTGCAACGTAAGGATAAACATGGTGGGTATGGGATTAGTAATTTTTGCCCTTTAACGATGGTGAATACTGACTTGAAGATTTTGGCGAAGATCTTAGCAGACTGTTTGCAGACTGCCCTGCATAGAATGATTTGCCCCGAACAGTCTTGTGCTGTAAGGTGTAGGACTATCCATGAGTGTCTTCATATGGTTCGTACGATCGTAGAAAAAGTCGACGGAAAAACTGCGCTGATCAATTTAGATCAGTCCAAGGCCTTTGATAGGGTTGACCCCGATTTCTAAGAGGCTGTCTTTTCTGAAGCCGGTTTCGGGCTACACTTTTGCGGCTGAAGTCGCCTCCTTTATGTCATGGAGTCATGGTGGAAGTGAACGGGGTTAGGTCGAAACCCCTCACTATGACTCGCCTGATTAGTTCGGGTTGTCCACTGTCACCGAAGCTGTACGTTATTGCACTAGAACCTTTCTTGCATAAGTTAAAGGTGAACGCAATCCTGCCCGGCCTCACGTTACCTGGCTCTACTGAGGTAGCCTAGTATACCGTATATGCTGACGACGTCAGCGAGCTTCTTACGAGCAGTGCCGAGGTGGTTGAGGTGAGAAAAGAAATCGTAAGGTAAGAAGTTGTGACGAGGGCTAGGATTAACTGCGAAAAGTCCGTCAATTTGCAGTTGGGTTCCTGGAAGAGCTATGTTTTCCTGGCCCCTTTAGTTGGAAGGATGACTCGTGTAAGACCGTCGGGATCTGGTTCGGTCCCGATCTCCAGCAGGAGGAAAATTGGTCAGAAGTGCTGGAGAAGGTCATAGCCGTGACCTTATTGTGGCTACGTAGGCGACTTTCTGAAAAGGGCCGGGCTGAAGTGTGTGTCTCGCAATCTACCTCATGACCCTTTACCGACTTTCAGTGCTTTTAATCCCGTGCACAATCCTATGCAAATTAAGAAAGGATAGTTCCAGTTTATCAAGGTAAAACGGGCGCCTTTGGTGCGACGGAAGATCTGTCACCTTCACCCATCCGAAGATCTACAAGTGCTAAACATTGAGACACGAACCATAGTTTGTGTCTCAGCTTCCTAGACCGGATGTGTTCACAAAACAACTAGACAGGGAGCTACTGGAAAGAAGACGATAGACTATCCTCCCCGTCGTTGAGAAGTGTGCACTCGGCCGATGGGGAGACTTATCGCTTGCCGAGAGGCAAGTGCCTCTTCTATCATGTCGGCTTACCTTAAAGGTTCTCTCTCGGTTCCAGACAAGTCTCTCTGACAGCCGACCGTTGTCCTGTAGAGCATTATATAGTGTATAGTTAAGGGACCGCTCCAGATGATTTGATCGACGAGCTCAGTGTGACGAGTGAGGAGAATCGCCTCTTATGACCTTGGGCCCCCAAGATGAAGTGCCTCAATAACTATGAGGCCTCCCTTACCTGGCTGGTCATCCAGAATGCCATTTGGGTCGGCAAGAAATTATTCTTAGCGAACTTGACAATTTTGCCTGATTTCCTCCGGTGTAGTGCAGTCTATTGAGCACGCCATCTTTCACTGACCTGTTGTGCTGCCGCTTTGAAAGCTTCTTGAGGGGTACATAGTTTGCATCTGGGATGGAAAGTTCTTTGTCCTGGAAACCAGTTCTGTGTGCAGTAATGTGGTATCAAAGTTGAACAGACAGGAATATTATGCGTTTCTCTGCTTACTCGGCATTATGCAAGTTGTACTTTTGACGACGAGGATGAAGGAATTCCACGGAGAGGAGTCCTTCTCTCCTCAGACCCTGGTGTCTTATTACAAGCACCTTATTAAAGTCAAAATTCGGTCTGAGAGGAGAAGACTCTCATCGCTGGGGGTTGGCGAAAGGTGGGTGACAGTTGTGCGCCTGTGTCGTGAGGTAGGAGCCAGCCTTATTTTCAGACTTGAAGTTACGGGGGTATAAGAATTTCGGGTTACTGAAAGGACATGACCTCCCTGCCCAGGTAACTTAGAGTTAGTGACCTTTTTGCTTTATTTCGTCAGACTTGTTTCATTTAGCTAGAGTATGTTAGCTCATTGGCCTGTTTATCTTTTTTTTAGTCCTTGTTTTTGTTTTTCCCCTTCAAACTCCTGATTAGTTGACAATGAGTCAAGTTCTCCGAAATTGCGACGTATTTTTTATTGTTTTTTCCACCGTCACTATTTTTCGATCAGTTAACTTTTTTTACTGCCGCTATCGCTCATCCATCTTGTAAATAATTTTCATATTTCGATGTTGGGGATCACTTGTATATATGAATATATGTATATATATTTTTATATTGCTATAAATCAAATTTTTTAACTGTCTCCTCTCCCTCACAACTATGTAAATATGGGACTAGGGTAGACTTTTATGGAGCGTAAGAGTTGTTTTGGTGTCTGTAGTATGACATTGGATTTTTTTTATTGAGATATTGTGGTGATTTAAAAATTTTGGAGATAAGTATTGGTCAGCGAATGTGTCTACTTAAGTTAAAAATTAGGATAGTGATAGCCAGCCGGCCAGCAACCATTTATATTTTTATGCAATAAATATTGATACGACACAGACGTCGGGCCGCACATATCACTAACGCACTTACTAGACTGTAACTACCACTGCCGACCAAAGCCGACTCTTCACTCGTGAAAGACCTTTTTCTTTTCAGTAAACACTTTGTCATGTCTTCATCTTCTTATTGTCTTCAGCAACTTGCACTGATCATATTTACCCAACCCGCTCGGGCAGGATATGACACAAGGTCAATTTTTAAGCGGAGTTTAACAGGTTTGTCCATTCCTTACGACGATAACCATTACACCACGGGCAACTTGCACTGATACCCAGCAATGCAACATACCTCATTATTTCAATCGTTTAATGCAGTGGTTCTAAAAGCCTTTTTTTAACTTATGAAATCTTTCGATTCCTGTTTTACTTTGGTGGACCACCATAGTAATAGGGTATCTAGAAAATTCTTTACCCAGTCGGCTGGGTCTGTAGAATACACCGACTGCATCCCTGCAGAGTGGTAAGACTCCCCCAACGAGCGTCCTGGATATAACACAAAACAGATCTTACAGTGAGGCTTCAGTAACGCTGGAGTTTTGTGGAATGTGGAGAGCCACTTCATTGCCATCGCTCCCAGGTTCAGTCTGGCCCAGAGTGGTAGCACCAGATAGGGTGCTATCTATGGGTCAAATAGAAGTAAACTGTATAATTATGCTAAAATGAATTGTTTGAAATAGAACTGTTTTTACATTTAACAGTGTGTAAACAAAAACTATACTAAACTGAATTGTTTGAAATTAATTTGGCGTTAAATGATCCGAAAAGGGTTGATATGCAGTAAAACAAAACAACCAACATAGAAATTTCTATTGTAGCTTTATTATTAAATACTATCTGAAATTGTTCCCAAATTATCAAAGTATTTTGTCTTGTGGAAGTTTGTTTAGTTTGGTTTGGTTTTGTGGCATATCAAATATTGTAGTTTATTTAATGCTAAATTCTCTTTATACATATATTTTAAATATATATGATTTGTAAACTCATTTTTTAGATAATATTCTTAAATGATCCAAAGTATTTTCTTTCATGCAGTAAAATGGTTTCAAGTATTGCTATATCACAATTAAATATCAGTCATTTGTTTGCACACATAGTTTGTTCTATTTGACTCATAGATACGACCCTATCTGGATCGGAGTTGACCTGGGAGCAATGGCAATGAAATGGTATTCTGTAAAGCTCTAAGACTTGAGCCTCGCTATCAGATTGTATAATGTAATATCCAAAACACTTATTGGTGGGGTCTTATTCCTATGCCTTGATGGGGTCAGAGTATTCTAAAGCCTTGGCTGACTGGGATAGTATTTCAGAAGTATATCTAATTTATTTCACATAAAACTTTAACAACTAACAATGAGGAGTGAATGTTCCCAATAAAATAAGCTATTAATATGCAAGAACTTCTTTCTTTTAAAAAGATTAATGCTATTTAATCAATGCAAGTATTTTGATTGACGTTGCTACACTAGTATTGTAATATTTCGTTGCTAATTTTGTCAATGGTAATCGAAGATCACCTCTTTGTACAATGTTACATCGGTTTTGATAGTAATATTCAACAAGTTAAGATGAAAAAGAAAGAAACAAAAAAGAAAGAAAGCAGAAACTTTCAATTGTACTTCCTCCCAAAGAGTGGATAATTTTTTGCTGTATCACGAAATTATTATGCTCCCATCTTGAAATATTTCTTTACTCTGCAGTTCAATGAGATTCTCCTTTCAAATAGATATCTAAATCAACAATATCAACTTAAAAAAAGAAGTAGTATCCAACAGTGAAGCAAGCTTGCATATCATAGTTCAAGGTTTTCACATATTCAGCATATACTGTAAGGTAATTATTTTGCAGATCACTGCTCATTGATTTCATACCATCGTGGACTTTCAATTTAGTATTTTGCTTGCGTGACCTCTAAAACTATTATATAGACAATCATAGACCATACAGACTCTGGTTGAGAACCACGGGCTTAGCGTTTCATGCTTTTAACGTTCGCATTCAAAACAGGATTTTACCTAAAAATGATCAAAATTGTTTGGAGGAAATACTTGATTATCCCGGTGAAAAGAAGGTTAAATATCAGTATTTACAAAGTATAGGCTAGTGTGGCACAGCCCCACCTGTATAGGACATCCAGTGAGACTCAAACCCTTTATTAATACTTTGCTAGTCTTGCTTGCTGACCATTACGTTACGTGAGTCATATGCATACAGCGAGTGAGGATGGGATCACAATAAAGAAGTTAGGGCCTACCATAAAGACTCACTAAACACTGCACCAATGTGAAGTGTGACATATTGTCATACGCATTTGAATTGCTAATAAATTAACTTGCCTGAAGCTAATTTAATGGAGCCACTTCGACCACAAGTGACTCTGATGCCCAGGCGAGTGACTGACAACTTTCGTAGTAGGTGCGAGAGACGCTTAAATATGGGATCTAGGTATTCATGAAAGGAACTAGTCAGTCAGGTACCGGGAGGGTGTCAAATAATGACCTAAATTTTGAGGCAAAGCAAAACCGTTTGTTTTTCCCCATTGAGAGTAGGCTACAATTTGAGAAAGAATGCATTCTTCCTTGATCAACTTGAAAATATCATTTCATATCTTTCTGTTTTTGTTACCGTTTCAGAGGGAAGTTATAATATCAGCAATAGAGTTAGTAGGGTTTTTCTGGGGCCACTTGCTTGCCTTTTCTGATATAAATGCACTAATAATGTGGTCTCCTTTTCATCTCGTATTTGTTGCTTCTTCTCGGCCAATTTTTTTCAAAGACCCCAAGATCCGACACAGGACAATCAAGAGAGTGTGTGTTCTTTTCATTATGTTTATTAAGATTTTGGGGGTTTATAATAAAATCATAATGACTTAAGCTGAAATTTTGATTGTCTGGTGGACACTAAGTAGGTATCTTAGCTACACAGTTTCTTCCTACATACATGTTGTGGGAGCCTTACCCATCTCACCATAATGGACTCTTCTCACCGTTATTAGTACTATGAGATTTCGCTGACAGAGGGGCAGATCAACATCGGTGTAATCCGAACAGTACGAAACTTCTTATCTTTTCTATGTAACTCTTTCTTATGTAATATAATCTGTTGTCTAATATCCGTGTTTGCGTTTTCATTAGTGACCCTTTCCGGAGCCACAACAATACTTTTATTCTTTTATCATATTCAAATGTTTGATAAGAAAACAGGTCTTCTAAAAAGAAGTATTGGTATAAGACAAATTTTCAGGAAAGCTATTGCATTCAGTCTTAATCATATAAAATACAAAATAATTGACGGTTAGGTTCTGTGGCTAGAAAAGCGTAAGGTGCGTTATTGCTTGAAAATCAGTTGAAAAAAATAATTAATCGCCTTATAAAGTGGCATATATCGGAAAGCCATCCTTTAGTTATAAATTAACATTGTTATGAATATGTCTTTTTTCATTGTTTTAATGGCATATCAATCTCTGTGTGTTATTTAATGCCAAAGCTATCCTTGTAGAACAACAGCAGTGATACAATTTACCCACAGCTGAGTAAATAAGGGCGTTTAATACCTGTCCCATGAGTATTAGTACGAAAGTGAATGTTATAACTATACGGGAATTCGAACTCGTTTACTTCGAAGCTGCCGTCCAGTATATTAGCCATAACGATCCTGTTATAAATTTAGTTATTTCTATTGTAATTTTTAACTTGATGTCACTGAACATAAATACTATCGGTTGATTGATATTGATTGATTGATAGGTTTAACGGCATGCCAACTCGTCTATGGTTATTTTATACTTTGAGGAGATAGAATCGTATTCATTGTACATTTATCTTGGCATTTTTTGTGCAGTTGTGTCTTAAGAGTTATCAGCACAATGTCATTTAATATTAAGTATTTCTATCTAATATAAAAGAATTTACACAGAGTTTCATACTTTCAAGTATTCCTATTTAATACTAATAATGTATCCACGGTTATATAGTTTCAAGTAATAATTTCTATTTAAAAATAATCATTTGTGTCCATTGAGTTGCATAGTTTCACGTATTCTTATCTCATACAAATAATTTCCAAACAGATCTGTTTGGTTAGTTCCATATCCAGTACACGTGTTCATAGAGGAATCTTATCATTCTATGGGTGATGCAGTCGACATATTCCATTGATAGTAACATTTTGATTGAATGAAGCATTGACTTTTTAAGTCACGCTTAAATACAAATGCATTTTTTCTGGGTAAATGTCTGGTCATGCCGTTTCCAATACGAAAGCCCGGAGTCAATTTTCTACTAAGTTTACAAAAAGGTCCGTAACAGAGAAAACCTCAAAAGTAAATGAATCTATAATATCAGGCTACTAATAAGTTAAGTTTAAATGAACTTATGTTTCGCTAATTTGCGCTAAGTAAAGACTTCTTCTTCTTGCTGAATTATATCTACAAGTTTGTAGTTTATGGGCGTCACTAATTCAACAATCACCATGATTTTCTTCAAACCTGAACTTTTATTCAAGACAAGTAATTGGCTGAAGTCGTTAACTTGACAGAGTTCTCGTTAGCAAGAAACAAAATTTGTAAAAATCAATTACAGTTCATAGTGCTTACCACAGCTGCAGAATTGGAAGCTCAAATAGCCACACCTTTCGATAAGAAATAACTAGAAAATCAATAGAGTCTAATACGTAGTTAATTCTCATAACAAGAATAATTTATAACTCAGCAGTTCGCATTCATTAAATTTAGTTTTCAGAAGGGAAGAGGTGTCTTCAAATAATTTTTGTCTGGGAGGAAGTTCCTGTGTCAGGTAATTGTAAGAAGTCACTGTTTTTAATGCTGCAGTGGTATGATGTCAGATAAATGTTAATTCATCGAATTCAAATTCATTTTTACGAGGTCATTTATTCAAGTGATGGAACAGACTGTGTATATTTCTTTTCTTATCAACTTAATAACAAATAAAGTATATTTCACTCGGGTTCAAGTGACAACAAGTCTCCTCAGTTCACCAGGACTTAAGTATTCTTGTTGATTTCATCAGTGCTGTGCTCAGGAAAATTTCAATAATTTAGTTTAGCCATTCTTTTTCTTGGTTATTTGGGATTGTCCCGATTGTTCTGACTGTTTTTATCATCAGTTGAATGGAAACTACACAAGAATGTATCGGAATGTTTTGAAACAATTGGAACTAGACCCCGCAATATATATATATATATATATATATATATATATATATATATATATATATATATATAATCCTAATTCTTGAAAGAAGATATATTAGCACCATATTTGCTTTTACTCTGCGTTGAATACGTACAGCGAAAGTCCATGGATCTAATAAAAGAAAACGGTTTCACATTTTAAAAAAAAGTCAAGAAGCTGATGATATACCGCAGAAACTATGACAGACGCAACCCATGCAAATGATCTGGCACTTCCCGCACATACACTGACCCAAGTGTGACCCCTCTTGCGTAGCCTTGAGCAAGAAGCGGGAGGCATTGACCACAACGTGAAAACAGTTAAAACAGCGTGTACCTGTTTTAAACGAAAAAGAACTATGTACACTCTAAGGGGCAAGCCTCGAAAATTAGTAGCACTATTCACATACCTCGGCAGCAACATCTTATCAACTGAAAGTGATGTCAATCTACCCCTAGTGACGCCGTGGAATCTTGTTGACACGTTATCGATAATAATGAAAGTATATAACTTTGTTAAAATAAATTATTATTACTATTAAAAAGGAATTGTCGTTTCAAACAATAAAATTCTGTTTAGATTATAAGTATTTACAGAAATTCTTTAAATCATATAGTTGTACAAACCAGTGATTTTTATGATCAAATAAAGTGCGACTAAAAAGACTGATAACGATTGTTCGTGGAAAATAGTTGATTTTTTGTTTTACTTTGGTTTTATGGAAGATCAACCACTGAAGGTGATTTAATGCCAAATCCTGTTTTTACGTATACATTAAATATATGATGTGTAAACACAACTTGTAGATACACATGGTTCAATGATCAAACAGTTCTATTTCTAACAATTAGATTTAGCCTAAATCAACAAAAATTTTACAAGTATTGGTATATATAACTAACAGCTTGATTAGACATCAGTCATTTATTTACGCACAATTAAATGATCAAACAGTTCTATTTCTAACAATTCAATTTAGCAGAAGTTATTTGTTTGTACTCGGTTTAAATATCAAACAGTTCTATTTGACCCAGACCTATCAGGTGCTACCACTCCTAGCCAGAATGGACCTGAGAGTGATGGTAATGAATGGATACTTTGCATTTCCAAAGCTTCAGCATTACTAGATCCTCCCTATCAGATTGTTTGGTGTCATATCCAGGACACTCATCGGAGGGGGCTCTTACTCCTCTGTAAAGTTGCAGTCAGTATATTCTACAACCCCAACCGACTGGGTTGTAATTCATTTGTAAATTGTAGAAGGAAATCAAATTTCGGCTAGAGATAACTCATAAGAAGTTGAGATGTTATTAAGAATAAGTATTTAGGAGGTGCCCGCGGTGTAATGGTTATCGTCGTAGGAAATGGACACGGCGACACGAGTTCAAATCCTGGACGAGACTGATTGCATTTCACATAGCACTAATACCCTTAGGAAAGGTATGAATCCAATTATTCTCCCTCCGGCTATGGGTAAATAGTAGGACAGACTGTGTTCTTCAGCCTTGGTGAGGCAACTAGTCTAGGAGAAGGAAAACTCTGAATTCAAACTTGTTAAACCCCGCTTAAATATTGGCCTTGTGTCATATTCTGCCCGAGCGGAGGGGTTGGTTAATATGATTAAGAATAAGTATTCTTATCTGATACAAATAATCTTTAAACAGATCTATTTGACTCATAGATGAGTACCTAACAGATCAAAGTAGACCTTAGCTTAATGACAATACAGGTGTACCAGATATTCTCCAGAGCTCCACATCCTCAGCTGCAGTTTTGGGGCGTACCTAGTACACCCACATTTTGTAGGAGAGGATTCTTACCCCTCTGCAGGGCATACAGTAAAAGTATTTGTTTTTAGTATATTTAGGTAATTTTCCTTGTTACCGATTTCTTAAAATATGATTGAGTGGTTTTAACGGCATGTCAACACGCCCAGTGGAGGTGCCTGTGGTGTAAATATTATCGTCGTAGGAAATGGACACGGCGACACGAGTTCTAATCCTGGACGAGACTGATTGCATTTCACATAACACTAATACCCTTGGGGAAGGTATGAATCCAATTATTCTCCCTCCGGCTACGGGTAAATAGTAGGGCAGGCTGATTTCTTCAGCCTTGGTGAGGGAACTAGTCTAGGAGAAGGAAAACTCTGAATTCAAACCTGTTAAACTTCGCTTTAAAAATTGACCTTGTGTCATATCATGCCGGAGCGGGGGGGGTTTGGTAAATAGGGTCAACCCGCCCAGCGTTATTTAATGTCTAGAAGTTTGGAAATAGCATTCATTATACTTTTATGTATTTACCCAAGCCCGCTCCACAGAAGCAGGATATGACACTATATCAATTTATAAAGTGGAGTTTAACTGGTTTAAATTCAGAGTTTTTCTTTTAGACCTGTTACCATATCAAGGCTAAAGAGCATATCTGCCCTACTATTTTCCTAGAGGGATGATACTTGGATTCATACTTTTCCCAAGAGTATTAGCGCTATGTGAAATGCAAACTGTCACGTCCAGGATTTGAACTCGGATCACCGTGTCCATTTCCTACGATGTTATCCATTACACCACTGGTGTCCATTTTAAGTTTATATCTACACTTCTGTGTTTATTTCTTTACGATTTATTTTCTCTTTTCACGCTTCCTTTTCGAAGCAACCTGAGGCTCATTTTAAGGGCAACGTCTTTAGTTTGTCTTTTGAAATATTTATGTTGCTATTTTCTCGATTTAATAATTCCCATTTTCTTGTTTGTCCGTGTGTTACTTATGTTAAAGCTGTTATTGGCTAGAGTAATTAATTTCTCTTTGCTTAATAATATATCATCTTATTAAGTATTCCTATCTTATTTAAATAATTTAAATGCTTTGAACTAATCATTTCTATCTGTAAATAATCATTTGTTTACACATCGTTATATGGCTCGAAGTAATTAATAATAGTGCATAGTACATAATTATAACTTCCGGTAATTATTCTTAATGGAAATAATTTACTGTTATATGGTATCAACTATTCCTATCTAATACAAAAAATCTTCGGGGGTGTCCCCGTGGTATTAATGGTTAAACCTCTCGACTGCGGAATCGTAGCACGCGAGTTCGAACTCCAGTCGCGCTATTACGTTCACTTTCAGACAATTACCCTTGGAAAAGGTAAGAACCACCTTATTCTTCTATAGATGGGTTAAATAGTAGCACTACTGTTCTTCTAAAAATGGATGCATTTGGTATCAAATAACCCGAGGAGGTTGATATGCCATTAAATAACTTACAAACAAAAAATCTTCCGACAGATTTATTAGTTATATAGACGAGACCCTAACAGGTACGACCACTGCGAGTAATGGTGGACTCTCCAAAGCTCCAAATCTGTAGTGTCACCATCAGATGGAACTCAGTGTCATACAAAGGACACGCCTTTTTTGGACTGTCTTACTCGTTTACAGGGGATACTGACAATATTTTACACTCACCAATAAGCCGGCTAAACTGTGAATATGAAAATATAAGCGTGTGAGTAATGCTTATAAGCGACAAGGATATAAGTTAAAGTTCACAACTGTCACTCAACGTACCTCGATTAGCCCATCTGCTCAAATTGGCGGATTACCATATTTGCCCAACCCCTCTGCTCGGGCAGGATATGACACAAGGTCATTTTTAAGCGGAGTCTAACAGGTTTGAATTCAGAGTTTTCCTTCTCCTGACTAGTTATCTCACCAAGGCTGAAGAACTTAGTCTGCCCTACTATTTACCCAAATACCGGACATTGGCCTAGCGGTTTGAGTGTTCGCCAATGGCCCGGGAGACCTGGGTTCAATCTCAGGTCGAGTCATACCAAAGACTCAAAAAATGGTAATTGATGCCTCCTTGCTTAACACTCAGCATTATAAGGTATGGATCAAGGGTAAAGTGGAGCAATCCAGGGAAAGTAGTAGCGCCCTCCCCTACACCTTGGTGTAGTAGCTATCGAAAAGGAGCCTTCGGGTCACCCTCGACTATGGTCGCAAACTTTACTTTTACTATTTACCCATAGCTGGTGGGAAAATAATTGGATTCATACCTTTCCCAAGGGTGTTAATGCTATGTGAAATGCAATCAGTCTCGGCCAAGATTTGAACTCGTGTCGCCGTGTCCATTTCCTACGACGATAACCATTACACCACGGGCACCTCCAAATTAGCGGATTACGGTTCACAGGCTTGGACAAACTGGAATATCCACCATAAACGAAAATGCTTTAAATGATTATGTATTTATATCGAAATAGCCTAGACCAGTATCAGTGGTGAGTTTTTTTATGCATCAACTTGGGTGCAGCCTGTTGTGTGTGTACACGCATACACATGCGCATATATATTCATATATGTTAATACCACTTTTTCCTCAGTTCCTTAGTTTGTTAAATGGATCTATATAAAAACAATGTTGTGCAAATGTAGCATTTTAAATAATTGTTTCATAGAGAGGAAATAAGATTCACAAATATTGATTTAAAAAATTATATTCTTTTAGCAGATTTAAAAACGTGGTATCCTTTTAGGCGACCGATGAGAGATTCTAACGTTCAAATCAGAATGGTTTGGTCCGGCAACCATATCATACACAAAACTGGAGTAAACATCAGCTCGTTTTAAAAATCGGCTTCAGGCTTTTTTAACGGATGTTTTACTGATTTTCCGGTTTAAATGCCAAACTACTACAATTTTGCCTACTCAGTAGACACATCGAATGACTATGGCGAAACAAGGGATACATGTCAAGTGTTAAGAAGGAAGTATATGTGACACTCACTCGCGGAAAAGTGATATGTGAGTAATGGAAATGAAGGCGTATTCCACAATCTCCCCAGTTAAATAACTGGAACTTCACAATCAAATGCAGTTTAGTGTCATACCCGGGTCAATTCTCTTTTGTGAACTGTCTCACCCCTCAGCAGGGGATACAGTCAGCGTATTGTAAGCCTCGCTCACAGAGCGTATCTAACAAAATACAGAAAGAATAAGAATAAATAAAGATATTTGACCCTATTCCTTGCAGAGGAGTAATACCCCTTTCCAAATAGAACATAAACAAACAAAAGATGTGTTTTTGGATATGACATTAAACTGCTTCTAATGATGAGGTTCAAGTTCTGAAGAACAGAAAAATGTGGAGTTCACACTTCGTTTTTAATACTCCCATGTACACTCTGACCTGGAGAGGTAGAACACCTGTTTGGATAGCTTGGAGACTGTTCCTTGTGCGCAATCTATTATGGGTATCACCGTAACCTTATTTTCACAATAAATCTCTAAAATTAATGGAATAAATAAAAATAAAATCCAGTTTTAAATCGAATAAAAATACCATTTAGTCTTCGTTCGCACTCAATCCTATCAATATAATTCTCAAGAGAAAATTATACTAAATAGGAATAGTGTTCTTCTTATATATTCATTCATTAGCAATATTATATGCATTCTATGTTATTTAATTGATTTAATTACCGGCCGATTGGCTTAGTGGGTGGAGTGTTCGCCAATGGCCCAGGATACCAGGGTTCAATACCACGTTCAGTTCTACCAAAAACTCAAAAAATGGTACTTGATACCTCCTTGCTTAACACTCAGCATTATAAGGTACGTATTAAGGGTAAAGTGGAGCAATCCAGGGAAAAGAGTAGCGCCTCACCTACATCTTGGTGTAGTAGCAATTGAAAAGGAAGCCTTCGGGTCGCCCTCCACTACGGTCGCCAACTTTTACTTTTTTATGTTATTTAATATTGAGTTAAATAGCTGCTAAATGCAGCTTGTAAGTGAGTTAACAGTTGAAAAAAAAAAAAAAAAAAAAGAAAATTTTAATTGTATCTGAAAATAGGAATATCATTAGTATTAATAAAATGCTATTACGGTAAAGTAACTTTTTTTCTGGGTAAAATTAATTTGTACTCACTCTATATTAATGTATACTCATGAACGCTAGGATATGAAATTGGCTGTTTTATTGGACGGCTTTCAAACGTGGAAAACCTCCTGACCATTTGAAGAAATCTTTAGGAATCAAAAACCCAAAGAGTGATGCCAAATATCTGGGGTTTTGGCTCATCTGTTAAGAAAACGGTTACTTTGCTCAAGCTTTGTCTACAACATTTGACATTTAAAATTTGATAAAAAGCAAGAGGGATTCCTCGTGTGTAGAATGGAATGAAAAGATCCATCAGCATTATGAAATCTTTTGGATTATATCAGATGGAATATTAGTCGGTATTAGTCAATATTAGTCAATGTTAGTCAATATTGATCAGTATTAGTTAATATTTGTCGGTATTAGTCTATATTAGTCAGTACGAATAAAAGTTAAACGTACATGCACACTCAGTTTTGCCACTCGGACTCTTGCAAAATGTGAATGACTAGAAGACTGGATTTGAATTAATGAAGTCGATTTTTTCATCTAATTGGAATCAATACAATGAACGCTAAATTCTCAATTAGAACGAGAGGATTGAGAACAAGACAAAAAAAATATCAAATGACTTAAAACTTTATAGACAGTAGTTTTTAACGAGTTAAATGAAGTGGGTGTCCTCGTGGAGTAATGGTTAAAGCGCTGGATTGCAGAATCGTAATAAACGAGTTCGAACTCCAGATGCACTATTACGTTCATTTTCGGACAAATAGGCTCGGGTAAGGTATGAACCCCTTATCCTCCTATCTATGGGTTAAATAGTACCACTAACTGTCCTTCTAGAAGGATGGCTTTTGCATTAAATAACATACAAAGATTAATATGCAATTAAACAAAGAAACCAAACCAGTAAAAATTAAGATGAGAAAGGCATCTGTATATTGGATAGAAAGCTAAGGCAAACAAATATTCTTCCTCGACTTTCAGTTTGATCAGGGTTATCTCATAATTCACTAAATGGGCATAGGTCCGTGCAACAAGGCGTTCTCAAATTTTAACCCAATTCCCAACAAGCTCTCTGGAAGTGTTTAAGTCATGCCTGGACATTTTTTTACCAACATAGAAGATTCGGCTCAAACTGTTTGTGAGGAAAGATCTGTATCTCACCCTCTATGACTTGTTACCCCACTCTCTGTAAAAGTCTGTACGTCTATTAATACTCACTCTCTTTTAAGGGGTGGCCTTCTGGCGTAATAGGAAAAGTGCTGGACTGTGGACTTAGAATGAACGAATTTGAAATATATTCGCGCTATTACATTCGCTTTGTGATCTAATGCCCTTGGAAAAGGTTTTAGTCTCCTTTTATCCACCCTATTATTAAGAAGGAATCGCTGCATTACTTCTACAAGGATGACTTGGTATCAAATAACCCAAAGTTGATATGCCATCGAACAAAGAATACAAACAAAATCGAACCAAATCAAGAGAACAGTTTGTTTTTATTTAATGGCATATCAGCCTTCAAGGGTTATTTGACGCCAAAGTCGTCCCTGTAGAAGAACTGTAGTAGTAACATTTAATTTATAGCTGGTCGGGGGAGAGATAAGTGAATTCATATTGTTCCTTGGGTATTAGTCCTAAAGTGAACGTAGTAATTTATTACGCTTTTACTTAGATGTAGCACAGGCCGCATGAATGGGGCACCCAGTGATAATCGAACTCATTCGTGAAGGTTTGATAGTCTAGCCTGCTAACCATTAGACCACCTGAGGTACCCCGTCCGAAAGTTCACATAATAGCGTGACTGAATTTGGGACTCGCTTACTAAGATATTGTATTATATCATATTGGCCCTACGCCATGAAAACCTTCTCACTCTCTTGGTAATCATTCAAGAAAGTATGTCACTCTTCCTCCATAAAACTACTTCCAATATGTTTCTGTCGAAACAACATACTGTGCAAAAAGGTTGTTTTTTTTTATATCAAGGGTCAACCGACCGAGAAATGGGTTTAGAAATCCAATTTTAAAAAGAAGGGAAGAAGAAGCCCTTCATATATGAAGAGTTATAAAATTGCATTTTTTTTCGAAATATTCATTAATTTTCAGTTTTTTGAAAGGAAATCTCTCGCCACGCTAGTGGTAAACAAGACTGAAAATCTCATTAAACAAATAAGGAAAACTGATAAACCGGTCTTTGAATAATAATAATTATCCAAAACATTGATAAAAGTAACTCTGGGTCATTAATTTTTAATAATGGCCATCTTAAAACTTTACAATTAGTTCTTACAAATTGCCGGGAATGATCTCAGCATTCAATAATCATTTTTTGAGACCACAGAGGGATTGTTTTAAAAATTGATTTACTTAATTTCTTTTCTTTATCTCTATTCTGGAAATTCTATCAATATATATATATATGTGTGTGTGTGTGTGTGTGTGTGTGTGTGCGCGCGCGCGCACGCACACGTATCATCATCGTCATGTTACACCATCAGCACAGATATCCCTGACCCTCTTCCGCCACACTTCTCTATTGTCCATCACTTCGGTAGGTCTTCAAGTCTACATCCTGTATCGGCACAGAGCTGTTGTATGGAGGTTCTCGCTGGTCACCCTGTCTTTGCTCGTCCATGTGAAGGGGTCCACTGAAGTACGTCACTTATGAGTTCGTCTCTACTTCTCCAGCAGTGTCCAGCATGTCTGGTTCGTCTAATTTGGATAGTTTCCGTGATGGGTGGTAAGTAGTCGTACAGATGCAGAACTTGTTCAATATTGATCGCAGCATTCTTGTGTCGTTGGCGTCAAGCTTTTTCTCCATACGTTTTGTTAGCGTCCATGTAGTGCATCCATATAGCAGTATCGAAACAACCGCTGGCAAGTCTAATTGAAAATGACAGACAAGGACAGTGTTTAGCTTTTTATTTAGTTTTACTTGTTGAAAAACGAGATGTCACCAACGTAGTTGTTGAACTATCGAAAGCATCTGTTATGTAGTCAGAATACAAGTACTTAAGACAATCTTGGGTCGTTTTAGAGACGGTAGGTGCTCCTGTGCTGGTGTATTGTGGAGTGTTGGATTAATTGTATGTTCAAGGAATTTTTTTGTTATCGTATATATATATATATATATATAGGGGCGCACGAGGGGTAATGCTTATCGACGTAGACAATGGATATGGTGAACTGAGTTGAAATCCTGAACGAGATTGTTTACATTTCACATTGCGCTAATGACAATGAGAAAGGTATGCATCCTACTATCTTCCTTTCAGCTATTGGTAAAAAAATGTAGGACAGACTGGGCTCTTTAAAATTAGTGTGGCAATCGATTTAGGAGAAACTGTTAATTCAAACCTGTTAAACGTCTCTAAAAATTGAATCTTGCGTTACATCCTGCTCGTGAGTATGGGTTGTTTTATATATATATATATATATATATATATATATATATATATATATATATATATATATATATATATATATATATATATATATATATATATATAGGTAAGATAATTGGGTAGATTGGGTTCGCTAGCTTTGGTGGGGCGACTGGTCTATGGGGCGGGAAAAAACTCTGAATTTAAAACCTGAGAAGTGTTGTTCCGAAGAATCTGTGATAGTTTGGTGCATCATTCTTCTGTTATCAGCTAATGAAAAAAGTGTGGCAGGTTCTCCACAAACTTTCACCACCAAAAAGAAATCTGTCTTGGTAGTCTAACAGTTCATATCTTCAACTGAACTGTTGGGCTCTCAGCGGAAGATTCCATCACACACACACACACACACACATACATATATATATATATATATATATATATATAAGCCCAAATACTTCACCACTAAAACGTTGAGATAGATGGTTAATTTTTTCGTTACATCTGCGTACAGATATTACTGTTGAGAAGATAGCTATCTGTAAGTATTTTGATTAAATTCCCACTTACCTGTTCTTACTTTTCGTCATGCCGTGTTATAGCCGAAGTAAATAAAATTGGAGACTCGGGTTCAAGTCTTGTACGAATCTGTTTGTGTTTCACTTGGTTATTACTACCTGGGGAAAGGCATGAATTCCTCTCTGCAGCTGTAGTTAAATAGTAAGAAAGATTGGGTTCTTTAGCTTTGGTAAAGCAGCAGGTCATAGAGAAAGTAAACTCCTTAATTTTCAACCAGATTTATCCGCCCAAAAATTACCTTCTGTTGCATCCTGCTCGTGGAGGAGGGGTTGGGTAAATAAAATTTTGATTCAATTTAGAGTATTCGCCAATGGCTAGGGAGACCGGAGTTCAATCGCAGCTCGAGTCATACCAAAGACTCAAAAAATAGTACTTGATGCCGCTTTGCTTAATACTCAGCATTATAAGGTATGGTTCAAGGGTAAATTGATGTAATCAAGGAAAAGCAATTGCGCCCTTCCCTACACCTCGGTGTAGTAGCTATCGAAAAGGTAGCCAACGGGTCACCCTCGACTATGGTCGCCAACTTTACTTACTTATTGTGGTATGCAAGCAACACGATCTTTCTGAAATGATATCTGTCTATGGGACAGAACGCAGAGGTAAAAATCAAACTTTTTTGTGCATTAAGTTAACATGAAGAAACTTTTCCATTTTTCATCCAATAACTGTTACATCACCAGGTGCCATCGTTAAAATTCATTATTATCGATTTAGCCGTTTATAAGTAGAAAGTACCAACTGAGTTATCAGCGAAGTACTCATTAAACCTGTCGTGATCTTAATAAAAATCTCAATCACTTTTAGCTTTTCAGTGATCACTGAATGATTGATCGATTGCATCTTCCTGTATCGATCCGAACCTTTCAGAGTGGACAACTAATCAGTTTCTGTTCAAACTGATTAATGTTTTATTTTTGGCAAGACGAAATTGTATTTTTTACCCACGTTTATTTCCTTTATCATTGATAGAACATGTCATGCAACATCTGTTGTAAAGCGATGTTCAGTGTTTCTTATTCTTTTCAAAAGCAGAGGACCTAGTGGTGTAGTGTCAAATTCGATGAACCGAGAAATCGTAGTATGCGAGTTCAAAATCCACTTATCCTATTAAATTCACTTTTTAACTAAAACTTTTGGAGAAAAGTATGAGCCCTAGCTATGGCGGATACAGGCTCATTGGCCCAGTGGATAGAGTTTTTGCCAATGGTCCGGGAGACCGGAGTTCAAATGGTACTTGATACCTCCTTGTTTAACACTCAGCATTATAAGGTACGTATTAAGGGTATTAAGGGAATGGGGTAGCGCCCTCCCCTACACCTTGGTGTAGTAGCAATTGAAAAGGGAGCCTTCGGGTTGCCTCGACTACAGTTGCCAACTTTTTATTACTTACTTCTTCTACAAATTTGGCTTTTGCACAAAATAACCCATGAAGGTTGATAAGCCATTAAAATAAAGAAACCAAGCCAAACCTTTACACCACAGGATTGTGTTTCTAGGTCTGCTACGTGTTTAATTAGCAAAATAAGTTTTAAAGAAACTTACTACACTAGACTTACAGTACAGTAACAATGAAAGGATTCGTTCAAGTCTGTTCACTGAAGTTAAGTAGAGATGGGCGTGTTCAGTTCTGTTATGGTTGACCAATTAGGAAAATTAGGCAATTTAAGTGGCATAAGACTTGTGTGACTGAGAAAACAATGCTTTATCAATCATAACAAACCACCCTGTTAGCTTAATTGTACTGGATCAAATTGTCAAGGCCTAGAATATGCCGACTGTATCTCAATCAGAGAGGTGAAGACCCCTTAAAATGTGTGTCCGGGCTATGAAACTGAGCTCCAGTTTTTGAGTTTATATATATATGCGTCTGTGTCTCACCTACCGATAGGTTTCGTGAAACTATGAGTAGTGAGTTAAGTGAATTTTATCATATATATATATATATATATATATGTATATATATATATATATAGAGAGAGAGAGAGAGAGAGAGAGAGAGCGAGCGAGCGAGAGAGAGAGAGAATGAAAGTATATTTAAGTGTGTTTAGGCAGTAATATTCCTTGAAGACATTTTTACAAGAGATAACGAATGAAATAAGCTTAATACATTTTTAATATGCTTCTCCACTTGTCGAATTTGATACTGCTGTATAGAATTGTAATTGTGTAAGAAATGTGTAAATACCTTCATATTCCTTTACGTATAAAGTATCCCGAGTATGACACTAAACTTCATCTGATTGTGAAGCTCGAGTTCTATGGCTCTCAGGAATATGAAGGCACTTTTTCGTCGTCATTATTCCCAAGTCAACTCTCCCATGGAGTAGCAGTACTTGCTTGGCTCCCATCATTTTGGACTGTTCCTTCTTGATGTAAGCAATACCCTCTTTGATATACATGTATGTATATATATATATATATGTGTGTGTGTATGAATATTCATATATATATATATATATATATATATATATATATATATATATATATAGTAATTTCGCGTTATTATCTTGGAAAATAATATCCTCCAAGTACTATAAAATAACAGATGATTAGTGATCACATAGGATTTGAAATTTTTTCAAGTGACTGAATGCTTAACACTGTAAATTGAATTGGGACATTTGTGAGTTTACAATGTTTATACCCTATTGACGTCTTAGAATGTTAAACTTATTAACACCATCTATGTGTCTAATAAATCTTTTGATATAATGATGTGTTTAAGTGTTTAAAATGATTGCTAATTATTAAAAAAAAGTGTATAATATACACATTTCTACCTTATATACTAGGCGACCGTTTATGGTTGACATGCCGTAAACCCAAACAATTAACTAGCCTATCTTGCTTGATTAAACATATTAAGATGCATAAAATAATTCCGTTTCTTTTTTTATATAATGATAGTATAACGAAGTACATCGGGAGGATTAATACTTCATTGAAAATTTGTTACTAAAAAAAATCTGTTCTAAATGATGTGTGGTCGGTAGGCTGATATACCGTCAAATTTAGTAATTGAGAGTCATATGGTACCAGGGGGGGTGAATGAGTGCATCCGTCCTTGGAAATTAAGGTTAAATCTGGTACGTCGGAATGATTGAAAGCATAAACAGAAAATTTCGTCATATATAAAGTTGAAAGTTAGAATTGGGATTTTTAAACAAAGCCATTCGGTACCTTTTTCTTTGAATACTGTTTGGTTTGACAGATTTAGCGAAACACGTAGTTTGATTCTCTGAAGTTAAAAATACATATGATTGTATCGTTTCCTGTAAACAATTGTTGATTGATGCCTTGTTGGAAGCGGTGTGTGATTAAGAGTTTAATACTCAAAAATAAGAACGACGAAGTCATAACTTTTGGCAGTTATCAGAGTCCATTGTTGACCTTGCACTTGTGAGTGTCAAGATGGAAGAAAAATGAAAGGGCGAGTTAGATACAATGGAATATTGAGTAATCAAATGAAATTTTGTCGGCAATTTTTTTTATTTAAGCAAGAGCTTGATTGCTCGAAGATAGATCGTTTCCAGATTTTGAAGGGTGCGTTTCGAATCCATAGTTGTTGATTTTGGCAACAACGTTCCTCACCCACCATCCACCAGACCCACTTCAACTTACCAGCATTTCATACCCAGCAACACTACTTCTTATACACCCGCATCAACATTGTATATTTGAAAAAGATTATATATCTGCTATTGTAAATAAACCTGCATTTTAAAGTTTATTTGCTAGTTGAGATTCTTATTTTTCAACTACATCAGACAAGTTTACCACGGCACATCATCATTGATCTTATCATCAGAGGTGTGAAACACAACGACCAATGGGCAGGAACAAAGATGATAAGACGATCAGAACGATAATCCATATAACTTTTGTACCGGCTAACCAATGGCTAGATTATCATCGGAAGCAACTCACGGGGACGGAGAGAAACAGTGAGAACCAGAGTTTTGTCAGAGTGGGGCAGCTTCGGGCAGCCGAATAAGAGAAGACCAAGCCAGTTTGAACACCAGTCAATCAGAAAAGAGTCCTGATTGACGCATCGACTGTATCAGTGATCGATCTAAGATACGCAGCCGGGGAAAGTGTATAATAGTTCAAAAGCTTTTGCATGTTTTTAAAAACTTATGCAAAAAGTAAAGCTTCTAATTTCTCAAAGTGTTGTTTACTCGTGATACGGTGGAGTGAGGCTGGAAAAGTTATATATATTGACATCCACGGACAGATTGTTTCATTTTATCACAAATCTTCAATGTGGTTAGACTTGCTGAATGCTTCAAGCTGGTTTCGAAACCCACCTAACTTTAGCATAGACTGATAACTTTATTGCTTAGCTATATAGGAGACCTACGTCAGATCGGGAATTTAACGCATTTTGAATTTAACTTAGAATTGTTTACATTTTACGCTATCGCACACCCGAGTGCTCAGTTCGTTAGAAGTGCTTTTGCATTACGCAAGTGGCAGCCATTAATTCTTCGTAAGAGTGCTCGGTCCCCAGGAGGGGCCAAAATGAGAATAACACTTTATAAAAAAACATTTACCAAAATTACATGACTACATCTTGAAATACTACCGATTAGATTTATTCAAAGAAATCGATATAGGCTTCAAGCACGGCCTCCAGAGGACAACAGATTCTTTTGCAAGCATTTTCAACAGCTTCTTGGTTTAAGTTAGTAAATACTGCCGTTATCCTTGCCTTCAATTCATCTTTGATGGTTTCGCCACACGTAATAATCGAGGGGATTGCAATATTGGGAGTTAGGCAGCCAGATATTTGAGGTGATGCGGTCGTAGAAATTTTCTGACTGCTAAAACTGAATTCTGCTTGTATTGCAGGGCGCAGAAAATCTGTTGTCAGACGTATGGTCTTCAAGCAGGACAGCACTACCTCTTCCTTATGTAGACCTCGGATGTGTAGGAAGTTGCATTGTGGTATAATGTCACCGACGTAACTGGCTACCCCAAAAACCATAATGTGAACTGGTTGTTTGGTGTTCATCACTATCGTGACAGCTTGAGGAAACAAATTGTTCTGTGAGTTCACCATCTGGACCTGATGGATTTTTTCTCATCTGAGAAAAACTAAAACATGTTCGTTTAATGTTTGTTCATAAGCTTCGCTTCGTGCTCTTTGCTCTTGTCCTTCAGAGCCCGTGATAAAAATTGGCCCTTTCTCATCTTGTATAAGAAATACAAATGTCTTCTTGCACCTTCCGTCAGATAAGAAACACAGACAGGCCCGTATCTTTGGCTATGGACCTAATTGGTTTGTGGGATCATTGTCAGTCATAGGCTAGATCTCTCCAAAAATTCGAGAAGTTTTTATTAGAATGATCTGAGTGAGCAACTCGAGCTGTTGTACCTTCGTAATCACAATTGAGCTCTTTTTGAATCCTCTGTACTGTCTTCAGATTGACATCCGAACACTCTGATATCTTCGTTTTGTAGCTTCCGCAGTGAATTTCAAGCAGTACAGCAAGCCATGTCCAAATTTCTGGGTGTGTGAAGTGCGTCAGGGTGCTAATTTCCTCTCTGACAGTGCCCAACTGACTCTAGTTTGCTGTGCCGTACACAAAACCTGAAACAAACAAAGCACAAGCACGAGATTAATTTAAGATGGCGACAACTTATCCATCCAACCCTGTTTATATATATGCTAATATATAACTATAAAGTGGCACGTTTCTCTCTTTGTAGACTTCATTTTATAGCGAAACAATTTTATTTTGTCATTCTGTCAGAATTTACTTAAAAACCTACGCATATCTATCAATATATAAGTACAACCGGAGTATATCTATGATGATGATCTATAACACTGTAATCATTGCTTTCTGCAACAATTCAATTTTTTTCACATGCTTTTCTTTACATCTCCTGTTCTTTCATGCTACTCGGTAATGTTTCACGGTTGGCTGGCGCTGTAGAATACACCGACTGCTGCGCTACCAGAGAAGTAAAACCCTCCACAAAAGTGATGCTGGAGCTTTGGGGAATGCAGAGCTCTTCTTCATTGCCATTGCTCCGAGGTCCACTCTGTCCCGAAGCGGTAGCACCTGGTAGGGTCCTATCTATGCGTCAAATAGAACTAAACTGTGTACTAATGTTAAAATGAATTATTTGAAATAGGATTGTTTTGATATTTAAACTGCTTACTTATGCTAAAATGAATTGTTTGAAATAGAAGTGTTTTAGCATTTCATTTTGTGTAGAGAAAAAAACTATTCTTATAAACTGAATTGTTTGAAATAGAACTATTCATATTTAAAAATGGATTTGGCATTTATGAATTATAATGGTTGATGTGCCATAAAATCAAACCAAACCAAAAACTTGGACTTTAACGAAGCACTTGGAGAAAAATCTTGGTGGAAACTACCTAAGGATGATGTGTACTGTTTTGAACAAATCCTTGAGGCAGCACTCCACAAAAGAGTTGTACGCTCATCGACCCCCCATCTGTTCAAGTAATATGCGTTAGAGATTCTGAGCTCTTCCGGAGATGGATTTGTAAGTCATTTTCTCCGGGGGACTCGTGTTTAAAAACACATCAATATTGGTCTATCAGCAAATACGTTCATTATCTCTGTGTGGACACTGGATCCGGTTTAGAAGACCTGCCAAGTGGGATGGTGTGTGTGAGAGAGAGAGAAAGAGTGAGAGTGAGAGTGAGAGAGAGAGAAAGGGAGAAAGAGAGTGTGAAAGAGGGAGAGAGAGAATCAATGGAATCGGTGCTATAAGCACGACTTGATTATATATAGATATATATAAAGACATTTTTCGGGGTGCTAAACTTAATAATTGCAACAAATAGATCGAAAGATTTATTCATAATGAGAATAAAAGCATTAAAAAATGACAACACAGCTAAACGGTTTCAATCCTCGCTCAACAGAGCTAAATCGTATAAAAAAACTATGGGAAATATGTAGGGTGAAGAGAAAAGATTTTTTATTGGAAATTTTATCAAAATAATATTAACTCCTGGCAGACATCCTCTTTGTTTACAGAGAGACGGTCTGCCGTACAAAATATAAATTGTCTCTTACACTTTAAGATGAAATGAAGTGTGTGACTTGCTCAGTTCAAATTTTGTCTGGCAGACCGTCTCTCTGTAAACAAAGACAATGTCAGCAAGGACTTGATATTATTTCGATAAAATATTTTATATAAATTTTTTCTCTCTTCCCTACATATTTCCCAGAGGCTTTTTATACGATATAATCCTTGATTTTGGTCTGGTGAGCAAGGATCGAAACCGATTAGCTAGATTATCACCTTTTAAATACTTTTTATGCATTTATCCTCATTATAAATAAATCTTTGGGCTAATTTGTTGCTCTAATATATATATATATATATATATATATATATATATATATATATATATATATACTGTTCAAGATTGCTCGCAGCATTCTTGGGTAATTGCCGTCTAGCTTCTTCTCCAGCCGTTTTGTTAGAGTCCATGTAGTGCATCCATATAGCAGTATCGATGCGACCGCTGCCTGGAAGAAACTGCGTTTCATTTTATCGGTTAGGTCTGATTTCCATATAATCGATAGCCTATTGATAGCTGTCCATGCTTTCGTTAACCTCGTGTCGATGTCCTTTTCGGTTGATGCGACGCTGCTTCCTTGTAAGTGAATTTGTCTACTGGTTTAAGAGGGGTTCCGTCTAGAGTGGAGACGTCACCCGTTTGATTATAGCATATATATTCTGTTTTGTGTGCATTGACATAGAGGCCTATGCCTGCGGCAGCTCGTTGCAAACTATGCAGTAGTGTTTCGGCTTGGTTGGGTGTATTTGCCAGTATCGCTATGTCATCGGCGTAGTCGGCGTCGGTAATTGTTTTTGCGGGGTACCTTCTCAGACCTGCAGGACACTGTTGGAGAAGCAAGGACGAACTCATAAGTGATGTTCTCTTATGGACCCCCACACATGGCCGTGCAAAAGCAGGACGACCAGCACGAATATACATTCAGCGACTATGTGAGGATACGGGATGTTGTCCAGAAGATCTGCCTGAGGCGATGAATGATATGGAAAAGTGGCGAGAGAGGGTCAGGGATATCCGTGCTACCAGCACGACATGATGATGATGATAATGATATATATATATATATATATATATATATATATATATATATTGGGGATCAGTGCTCATATGCGTAATGCATTACGAGTTGAAGTGAGATTATATGGACATGGGGACGTTCTACTATTTGAAGGTGGCCAAGTCCATTCCCAGCATAGTGATCAGTTGCTGGCCCAGTGAGTGGGCATATTAGTGTATATATACCCCGGCTTGCTTCAATCATGTTTCAGTTGTTATGGGTTCGGTATTGAGTTATTGCCCGTTTTACTTTTTGACTGCCAGCGGATGCAAGCTGGGGCCACTGAGTCATTAAGTGTTGTTATTATTGTTTATTCAGCACGTTAGAGGAGTGAAACACACACACACACACACACACACACACACACACACACACACACACACACACACACACACACACACATATATATATATAGATAGGTAACAGGTTAAACAGATGCACCCAAAGTTTCTTAAAGAAAGTTGTACACGACATCCTACCACTGCCATTTGATATGATTTAAGAGATGCATCTGTTGTAGGAAGAGGAATCCTCATTGAAAGGAAACATTGAAAGAGTTACTTTTACAAATAAGCACAATTCCTCGTTATTTGGTGGTTACACGGATCGGATCGATTCGATAGATTTGGTATGTCATCTTGCTTTATGAGCTAAAATAACAAAAAACACTGAGCCACTGGATCATGGGATATGCTTAGTCAAATGAAACAATGAGTCTAATTCACTGAGTAAACGGTTAAAGTCGGTCGTCGAGATTTTATTGCCAATTAAACCTTTGCATATCTGAGCAGAAACAAGGGAAATATATCAAAAGGCTCCAAGATCAGACAAAATCGGATCTGCCCAGATCTGACCTACTCACCCTGTGATGTGAATTAGTCTGCTGGTAACGTGTGGTAATGCTGGAGCGCATTGGCTTAGTGGTAATGATGTTTCTGCTCCGAAACAGTGTCTGAACTCAGGGTCAACTGATGAAGGCTTTGTTTTGCTAATGTTTTTACAGTAATAATCATATGAAATTTTCATATATATATATATATATATATATATGCGCGAGGGAGAACTAAAAACCTCTTATGACATCGTACTAGCTCTAATGACTTTTTGAGAAATGGCACCCAAGCACTGCAACTCTAATGGAAGAAGTTTTGATTGAAAAATAAACCTCATTTTGTCATATTCCATGAGAGTATCTCAAATCCAAAATTTTCATCTGAACCTGTGTGTGTGTCTGTGTGTGTGTGTTAATTAGAATCTAATTCTCAATACAATTTTTAATTCGTAAAATCTTATACTGCTCAATTGACAAAAATGCAAAGGAATATCATAATATGTTTCAGTTTTAAAAAAGATATATAAGATGTAAAAGTTGTAAAACAAGATAAGAACTTACGACTCAGAGTTTCACAATGTTGCCAAACGGGAGTCATAAACGGGAAACTCTGAATCGTGAGTTTTTATCCTGTTTTACCTGTTTTACAACTTATATTTTTCCGACTGAAATATATATATATATATATATATATATATATATATACTGAAATTTTTAATAGGCAACCTGTTATATAGATACCTATTGGAAAGTACACAAATAATCAGACGGGATTTAATTTTGATCTATGAACCATTTCTCATTTCTAAGCCAAGAGCACGTATTCACATATTGTATCAACACTTGCGCTCAAGGCCAGCCTGAGGCAACGGTTTTTGCGAGATGCACAAAATATAACTAATACAACTTGGCCTTTCCCGATGGCCAGTCTGCAAAACAGATTTAATTTATTATTGCTTTTGGAAGCTGACCAAGACCAATATATTCTCTCTGAATAATATCCATCATCTTTTTTTTCCTCATCCTCATCACCATCAAGTCGACGATGACTGTTCTTCCATGTGTAACCTGTCCCATAATTATAATTTACTCCTCCAAAGTCCAAATTTATTAGAATTTGAAGGGTTAACTATCTCGGATGTAATATGGTGACCTTTCCCATCATCTATGACCTCAACAACCAGATGTAATCGACAGCGAGAGGTGAAAATGTTAAGCCCAGGTCTTATCGTTTGTAGGCTAGAAATCGTCAGGTGAAACTTGGTTACAATTGGTTATGGGAAAGGAAAGAGTTAATAAGACTGATTTAGCGTTTACGCGAAGATGCCTCCCTCAATTTGATAAGGGCGATGAAAAAAAGTCTTTCCTCTAAGAAAACCACTCCATTTTTTTCAAATCCTTCTTACCGTCTGAAAAAAGACAAAATCCCAAATTAAAACCAAGGTATATTTATAACACCACATATCCATTTAGTTTAGTTTCTTTGTTTAATGGCATATCAATTTTTATGGGTTATTTAATGCCAAAGCCATCTTTGTAGAAGAACCTTATTTCCACGACGTTTCGGTCGATATGTCCTCCGGCCTTCTTCAGGTGTTTGTCAAACTCGGAAACCTTCACGAAACTTCGAACTATGTCCTTTATTGAGTCCACAGGGGTCACTTGTTCTGATTCCCTTAGCCATAACCGGATACGAGTGTTAAAAATTCCTATATTGTTACTCGCCTGCAGTCAAGATTGAACCTGCAACCTCCAGATGATGGTCTCAATCCTGACTGCAGGCGAGTAACAATACAGGAACATTTGTACCTGTTTATGGCAAACGGAATCAGAACAGGCGACCCCCGTGGATTCAATAAAGGACGTAGTTCGAAGTTCCGTGAAGGTTCCCGAGTTCGACAAACACCTGAAGAAGGCCGGAGGATATATCGACCAAAACGTCTGGAAATAGCAATAAAGATGAAGACAATAGTCCGAAGACCCCTAATGATAAAAATCATCAAGCTTCGTCACAGAAATTTAGACAACTACATATCTGTCTTTCTGTACTAATATAAAGAACAAATAAATAATAATCTTTTGTTTTCTCGATCTTTCTTTGACAAGCTTTTGGGAGTTACAATACAACACTGTCCTTCATGTTTCGTCTCGCTAGATCTTTGAATAACCACCCTGACCTACTTTGCTTCCATCTTCCATAACACGATTGCATATATAACAATTTGAAATTCACCGATAATCCTCATATAATTTTTTATTATTCTTCAAGGCTTCTCGCAAATTCATGACGCTGGTGTATTCCTTTTTTTTAAGCCTTCAGATTTAATTGAACAACAATTTGTTTTCACAAATTCAAACGCTTTCAAGTATTCCTATCTAGTATTAATTTCCAAACATCTATATCGGTTCAAGTTTTCTTATATAATATTAATTATACGATGGCAAGTATTCCTGTCTAAAATAAATAAGTTGTTGACATACTATCGTTAAGCAATTTTATCACACACACACACACACACACACTAAATATATATATATATATATATATATATATATATAGTTAAAGCGATAGACTGCGGAATCGTAGTTAGCGAGTTCGTACTCCAGTCGTGCTATTACGTTCACTTTCGGGCAAATACCCTTGGGAAATGTATCAACCCCCTGATCCTCCCAGCTATGGGATAAATAGTACCACAACTGTTCTTCTAGATGAATGGCTTTGGCATTAAATAACTTACAAAGGTTGATATGCCATTACACAAAGAAACCAAACCATATATATATATATATATATATATATATATATATATATATATATACTAGATCTGTCTGATAAGTAACGGGATTGGGTGTATGGTGAAAGCGAGGGACGAAAGAGAGAGAAGTAGATTATGTTTGCATCTAACATGATACATGATATCTTAGCACTATAACACTGTAATCATAGCTTTCTGCAACCATTCAATTGTTTTCACATGCTTTTCTTTACATCTCCTGTTTTTTCACGTCACTCAGTGATGTTGCACGGTCGGCTGGCGATTTAGAATACACCGACTGCTTCTTTGTAGAGGAGTAAGACTCCCCAAACGAGTGTCCCAGTTATGACACTAAACAATCTGATGGTGAGGTTCCAGTAATGCTGGAGCTTTAAGGAATGCGGAGTACCTTTTCATTGCCACCCCTCCCAGGTCCACACTGAGTGGTAGCACCTGATAGGGTCCTATCTATGCGTCAAATAGAACTAAACCCAGTACTTATGCTAAATTGAATTGTTTGAAATGAACGAATTGACATTGAAACTGCATACTTTTGCTAAACTGAACTCTTTGAAATTGAACTTTTTAAATTGAACTTAACTGGGTACTTATGCTAAACTGAATTGTTTGAAAAAGAGCTGTTTCTGATATTGGAACTCAGAACTTATGCTAATCTGAACTGTTTGAAATAGAATAATCGGAACTCTTACTAAACTAATTTACTTGAAATAGGACTGTTTTTGACACTGAAACTGTATACTTATGCTAAGTTGAATTGTTTGAAATAGAACTGTTTTGACATTTAAATGTATTGTTTCGACATTTAACCGTTTGTAAACAAAATCTATATACTTACTAAACTGAATTGTTTGAAATTTAACTCAGTGTTAAATAACTAGAAAAGGGTTGACACGCCATAAAACAAAACTCACCAATCTCTCAGAAGTACGAATGAACCTAGAATTTTTTGTCCATTTGGGGAAAACTTCGTCACAAATGTTTGAAATGCTTCAGCAAGTGTACAGAGATAACTTCATATCACACACACACATTTTTGAGTGGCACTGGAAGTTCAAAAAGAGGCGCGAGGAGGTCAAAGATAACTCTAGGAGCGGGAGTCCTTCAACAACCATGACTGACTCAATATGGTGCTGCAGATATGCGGTGATTGTAAGTTTACAGTTCTAATGATCACAGGTCAGATAGATATGAAAAAAGACATTGTTTGGAAGATTATCATCACAAATATTTTGGTATGTCTAAAAGGTAACATGTCTGGGCTTGCTTAGTATCTGACAGTTCCAGGCTGAGAAGAACAACACCGGTTTTGGAACAACCTACCTATTCATCAGTGGTTATCTCAAGGTGATTTTCAATGGGATCCGTTTTGAAGGTGTGGAAGTCATTAAGAGGGACGGATTGACGGAGCTAAAGGGCATCCCAGAAGAATCATTCCAGCAATGCATAGAAGCGTTGCAGAAAGTAATTGGGAAGTTCATTAAATACGAGAGAGATTTTTCTGCAATGAAACCCACGTTGCTTGCTATTTGGAGGTGAAATAAATTGTTTGTGAAACTAGTCCCGTTATTTTTCAGATATTCTTTGTAGATCTTTAACTTTTGAAATATTTGTGTTCAGGTGTTTATTTTTAGCGTTTGCAAATACCACTAACCATTCTCTGAATTGTCGTCGATATTTCATTGTGTTTATTTCCTTGTTCATTGAGAGGTTTAAATAAGGTTTATTTGTAGTCGGCACGTTTTATTGAAGGTAACACACGAGGATTTGATGTTTAGTTTTTTTTTCTTGGCTTTTTCTTACTGGCGAATGAGAAATCACAACTGGGGGTGAAGGCAGTTTACAAATAGACCGAAGTCTGCATATCAGTGTAATTTGTTAACTAAGGAATGAAAATATTACATTGTTTATCGTTTGTTGTTTTTCGATCTTTTACCAACAACTCTTTGAGGAGTCGAAATACAAGATGGTTATTCCTGTCTCATTTCGGTATACCAGTAAATATTCACCTGGACCTACCATGCTTTTTTTCCATTAAACGACTGGTTGACTGATTGATTTTAACGGCATGTCCATCCGTCTAAGGCTATTTTATACATAGAGGTTAGGGAATCTTATTCATTGTACTTTCGTATTTAGATTTTTTTGTGTATTTGTTTCTTAAGAGCTTTTTTCCTCATGTTTTTTTCGAATAAGAATACCTTTTAGGCCTCTCTCTTTGATTCATAGATAGCATCCTAACAGGTACTTCCACAGCTAGCCAGTGTTGACCTGGGAGTAATGTCAATGAAGGGATATGGAACACTCTCCCAGATTTTCAGAACTGAAGCCTCACCATCAAATGCAGTTTAATGTCAAAACCAGGATAACATTGGGGCTCGTCTTACATTCACAATATTCTAAGCCTCATCGACAGGGCCGATAACACGATTGGGAATATAGGAATAGTCTGAGTAGTCATCTGTTCTTTATATTCTGATCTTATCCAGCCATCTTTGGTTGCCTTGTGCTTAGTTTATTTCAAAAGATTGAAGAAAGTTTTCGAAGAGGACTGAGTCCATACTTTTTGCCTGGGTTAGCATTTTTGTAACAGTTTTGTCAGCTCATACCCAAAGATTTAGGGGAGCACACTTTAATTCCAAGCGAATATATGCTGTGATTCTCTGTAAATATAACTTCGTCATTTTGATGGGTACTGTGCTAGAATATCTATATGCAAGAAATAGTTTTAAGAAAATGAGGTATCTCTGGAAGCTGTCCAACGATTCTGAATATGATGAGAACTGGCCTTACTGATGATTTGATGTAATATGACAACAAATCAGCAGGGATCTTACTTTGCATGCGTGAATGCTCTCTCGTGGGATTACTCAGTCGGGAGCGAGTTATCATCAAGTGAACTTGTGTATTTTATGGCCATCGCATTCATGATAGATGTTTATCGAGCTTTGCTTGAAACTTGTGCTTTCCACTCCGGAAAACTTATTCCAACAAGACAGCTTTTCATAATTCAATGTGCGAAGCGCAGATAAAACTTAAAAGCCAACTCTTCCCAGCTTGGTGCCTGTTGCAAGTGATTCACGATCTGGAGAGATTTTCAAGTAGTAGAGCATCTCGACAGCTCATAATTCTAGTCTCGGGATATTTCTCTTTTTCGTGACAAAAATTACATTTTGGTCATTTTGGTTTTGTTTTATGGCACATCAACCATTGAAGGTCATTTAATGCCAAGTCCATTTGTATACATACAGACAGTTCTATTTCAAACAATTCAGTTTAGCATAAGTACTTAGTTTCGAAGTCAAAACAGTTCTATTTCAAACAATTCGATTTAGCATAAGTACATTGTTTCAATGTCAAAAAAAGTTGTATTTCAAACAATTCAGATTAGCATAAGTACATAGTTTCGATGTTAAAATCAGTTCTATCTTAAACAATCAAATTTAGCGTAAGTACACAATTTCTTTGTCAAAACAGGTCTATTTCAAACCATTCAGTTTAGCATAAGTACACAATTTAGTTCTATTTGACTCATAGAGAGGAGCCTATTAGGTATTATCACTCCGGGCCAGGAACGATGGCAATAAAAGGGTGCTCATCATTCCTCAAAGCCCCAGAATTACTGGAACATCACCATCTGATTGTTTAGTGTCATATGCAGTACACTCGTTGGTGGGGGTGCTAACCCCTCTGCATAGAAGCAGTCGGTGTGTTCTACAGCCTCAGTCGACTGGACAAGATACAGATAATGTAATAGCCATCATCTTAAAAATGGATTTGACGGGCCTCTGTTCAAATCCTTGACGATGTTGCTTGTATTTTTCACTTGGCGTCGATGCCTTCATGGATAAAAAGTCATGAATCCTTTTTGACGACTCCAGCTATGATGAAAATAGCTGAGTAAATTGGGTAAAAATTCAAGGAAAGAATTGGTTGCTTTTTTAATGGCATATCAACATTTATTTAATGCTAAAACCATCCTTACTGAAGAACAGTAGTGTTAATAATGATCCAATATCTTGGGTAAAAAAGGGGGTTCATGCCTTTCCTAAGTGTATTAGACCGAATGTAAATATAATAGTGCAACTGGAATTTGAACTTGCTTACTTCAAGGTCGCAATCTGGCACTTTAACCATTACAACTGGGGAAAATCTTTGGAACACTGATGTCCATTAAATTCATAGTTGTTTTTTCTAAGTCTAGTTCTCAAGCAAATTTTGAGGGAATTGTCTGCCCTACTATTTTACCCGGTTGATTAGGGAAGAGATAGACTCATGCCTTTACCCAAAGGCCTAAGTTAAAAGTGAATGCAAAGCGTGGGCCAGAACTTGAACTCGGATTGCAGGTTCTATTTTCGTGCCAATAACCACAACTTCTGAAATAAAATCCATGATTTGAACTCTGTTTATATCCGGAGGGCGTCCTCGTGGTATAATTGTTAACGTGATGGACTGCAGAATCATAGTAAGTGAGATCGAACTCCGGTTGCGCTATTACGTCCACTTTCAGATAAATACCCTGCAGAAAGGCATGAATCATCTTCTCCAATCTACGGGTTAAATAGTACCACTTTTGTTCTAGAAGGATGGCTTTAGCATTAAATAAGCAACAGAGGTTTATATGCCATTAAACAAAGAAACCAAATCAAACCAATCTCTTTATATTGAACACTGAGGATGTTGGAGATGTATTTGTTACCATGTGGAGAAAATCTGTGAATTAGATATCATGGCAACTGTGACGTCGACGAAACTAAAGCAAGCAGTCAAAAAGAAGGGAAAAAAACTAATTCAGAACTGTTCGCCAATTCGTGGCGCAGAGATTACACCATTCTTCTCCAAAAGTGTACACCCTGTTGTTAAGACTTAGAATCAGCTTACTGTATACTCTGCAGACCTCAACAAAATGTGATGTTCTGAGAATATAACAAAACTGCATCTGGAGGAGACGCTCCGGGACTGGTGGAGTACATCTGGAGTATATCAGGAATGTCATTACTCCAAGGTCAATCATATGGCAGTAAATTATTTTTGTCAAAATGGTTACTTGAAACTATGATTTTTTTTAACTTAAGGTTGATATGGACTACTTGAAACCATAACTGTGTGCAAACAAATGACTATTATTAAGGAGAAATAATTACTTGACACCATATCATTATTTGTGAGGCATACTCCTCTTTTGAGGGTGTGTCCACCGATCACCGAATAGTCACGGCGAAAATACGGTTAAGCCTACGAAAAAACGCCAAACGAACAGCGACCACCAAACACTATGACTGGGCCCTATTAAACAACAAAGATGTAAGAGATAAATACGTATTAGAATTAAGAAACAGATTCGAAACACTACAAGAAAAGACGGAAAAAAGTACACCAAACGACGAATACGAAAATTTCGTCAATGCACACCTCGAGGCAGCAGCAAAATACATTCCAACAAAAATTAAAACTAAATATAGAGTCCCATGGGAAACTTTAGCGGTGAGAGAAAAACGTGCACTAGTAAAAACAGCCTCCAAAAACTATCGAAAAAACCCAACAAACACAAATGCCTTAAAACTAAAAACGGCACAATATCAATTAGCAGGCATATATATAAAGGAACAGACAGAATACATTCAAAATCAGATAGATGAGATTAGAGACTCGGTGGAAGATAGACAATCTAGAATAGCCTGGCAAACAATAAACGAAGTGAGCAGAAGAAAGAACACAGCCAAAGCAAAACTTAAAGCAGCAAACCAACAAGAAAGAATAAAACTGTGGAAACAGCACTTCGAAAACTTACTTGGAAACCCACCAAAAATAACGCATGAACCAATCACCAGAATAATTAGCAAACAATTAGACATTAATCTAGGACCGTTCACACAAGAAGAACTCGACTCGGTTCTCAGAAAAATTAAAAATAGGAAAGCTGCAGGGCTGGACGAAATTCCCCCGGAAGTACGGAAGACCAGACAATTCGACGACATACTGCTCCGACACTGCAACGCAGTATACAATCAAAATCCGATAGATAGATGGGTGAAGGGATGCATACTCCCCTTCCCTAAAAAAAGGGACCTCGGATTAGCCAAAAACTACCGAGGCATAACACTTACATCCATAGCTGCCAAAATATACAATGCCCTACTACGAAACCGAATAGAACCCGAAATCGACAACATACTTAGAAAAACCAAAATGGCTTCCGAAGAAATAGATCCACGACCTCACAAATATTAACCATCCGCAGAATCCTTGAAGGTGTACGGGCAAAGAACCTACAAGCGACATTAATATTTGTCGACTTTACCAAGGCTTTCGACTCCATTCACAGAGGAAAGATGGAACAAATCCTACTAGCGTACGGCATACCTAAAGAAACCGTAGCGGCAATAACGATTCTCTATAGAAACACTAAAGTAAAAGTACGATCACCGGATGGAGACACAGAATACTTCGACATTGTAGCAGGAGTACTACAAGGGGACACGCTGGCCCAGTACCTCTTTATCATTTGTCTAGACTACGTACTTAGAACATCGATTGACAAAATCAAAGAGAATGGCTTCGAACTGACGAAGAAAAGAAGCAGAAGATACCCCGCAACAACAATTACCGATGCCGACTACGCCGATGACATAGCGATACTGGCAAATACACCTGACCAAGCCGAAACACTTCTGCATAGTTTGGAACGAGCAGCAGCAAGCATAGGCCTCTATGTTAATGCATACAAAACGGAATATATAACGGGGGACATCTCCACTCTAGAAGGAACCCCTCTTAAACTAGTAGACAAATTCACGTACCTAGGAAGCAGCGTCGAATCAACCGAAAAGGACATCGAAACGAGGTTAAAGAAAGCATGGACAGCTATCAATAGGCTATCGACTATATGGAAATCAGACCTAACCGATAAAATGAAACGCAGTTTCTTCTAGGCAGCGGTCACATCGATACTGCTATATGGATGCACTACATGGACGCTAACAAAACGACTGGAGAAGAAGCTAGATGGCAATTACACAAGAATGCTGCGTGCAATCCTGAACAAGTCCTGGCAGCTACACCCCACAAGACACCAACTGTACGGCCACCTGCCCCCTATCACGAAAACTATTCAAGTTAGACGAACCAGACATGCAGGACACTGCAGGAGAAGCAGAGATGAACTCATAAGAGATGTACTCTTATGGATCCCCACACATGGCCGCGCAAAAGCAGGACGACCAGCTCGAACGTGCATTCAGCAGCTATGTGAGGATACAGGATGTTGTCCTGAAGACCTACCTAGGGCGATGAACGATAGGGAGGAGTGGCGAGTGAGGGTCAGGGATATCCGTGCTACCAGCGCGAGATAATGATGATGATGATGATGAATACTTGAAACCATACCACAAATCATTTGGATTACATAGGGATACTTGATATCAAGTGTGCAAAAACTCTTAAAAAAAACTACATAATGTAAATATAAATGTACGATGAACACAATTCTCTTTCCTTTCGCCATAAAATAACCCTAGACAGGTTGATATGTCATTAAAATCAATTCGATAAAAAGTGGGGTTGATCCTTTGCAAGTATTTTATCCTCTCTGAACAAGTCAGTTTTGTAATTCACTTGCAAGTAATTGTGTTAGTTAATAGTCGATATCCAATCGATGGATACATTTTATAATGGGTAAATTGTCGGGAAGACGATGTTCTTTTGCTTAATATGTATAAACCAAGATCTTCTGTCATGAGCTGGGGGTGATAGAAGGTCAATTTGTTGCGCCGGGTACAGTGGGGTTTGATTTAGATTTCCTTGGATATCTTACCAAGACTGAAGAACTCAGTTTTCCTTAAAATTTACCCATAGCTGGGAGAGGAAGAGATGGATTCATGCCTCTCCTAAGGGCAATAGCACAAAATGAAACGCAGACAGACTCAACGATAACCGTTACGTCAGGTGTGCCTATTTAGCTTTGCGGGTAGGTAAACTGGTCTACAAGAAAGAAAAACTCTTAATTTAAAAAAAAGCAATTCTATCACATAAAAATCTACTTGTTACGGAAATCGCAGCAAAATCCCTGAAGTGGTTTGGTTTTGGTTTGTTTTTATGGTATATCAACCATTGTAAGTTATTTAATGCCAAATCCATTTTTATTCATATAGTCAGTTCTATTTCAAACAATTTAGTTTATCATAAGTACAGTTTAGATGTCAAAAACAGTTTTATTTCATATAATTCAGCTTAGGATAAGTATAGATTTTGTTTACACACAGTTAAATGTCAAAATAGTTCCATTTCAAACAATTCAGTTTAGCATAAGTACGCAGTTTAAACACAGTTAAATTATCAAACAGTTAATTTAAAAAAAAATTAGTTTAGTATAATTAAACAGTTTCATTCTATTTGACCCATAGATCAAATGCTACCAATCCAGGACAAAGCGGAACTGAAAGCGATGTCAATAAAGGGGTACATTCCCAAAGCTGTAGCACCTCGGGTGGTGTAAAGGTTAGCAAGGTAGACTAGCAAACCTACACGAGTGAGTTCGATTCTCATTGGGTGCCCAATTCATGCAGCCTTGTGCTACATCTAAGCAAAAAGCTTAGTAAATTACCATTCCCAAAGCTGTAGCACCTCGGGTGGTGTAACGGTTAGCAAAGTAGACTAGCAAACCTACACGAGTGAGTTCGATTCTCATTGGGTGCCCAATTCATGCGGCCTTGTGCTACATCTAAGCAAAAAGCTTAGTAAATTACCATTCCCAAAGCTGTAGCATTACTGGAGCCTCACCATCAAGTTGTTTCGTGTCGTCACCAGGAAACTTCTTGGGGGGTCTTATTCCTCTGCAGAGATGCATCTGTGTATTCTACAGCCCCAGCCGACTGGGCCATCCCTGAAGGGGTATTACTGTGACCCTGTCCTACTTTACAATAAGGCTACTGATTCAGCATGAATTTTTAAAAATATGTATAGAGAATGTAATTCCTTCCTGTACATGTGACTTTATTTGCTCTTTTCTCCCTAACGCATATGTGTATAGTTAATAACGAATATGTATAAAAGTGTATGTGTATTGTTGTGACATGAACAATTTAACCTACCTCGGTAGCACCGTCTCATCGACTGAAAATGACAGGAATATGCAAATAGCAAAAGCATGGACTGCTATCGAAATGGAATTCTGACTTATCTGATGAAATAAAACCCAATTTTTTCCAACCAGCATTTGTGTCGATTCTACTATACAGATGCATCACATGGACGCTGACTAAGCGTATAAAGAAAAAGCTTGGCGGAAACTGCACAAGAATGCTACGGGCTATATTGAATAAATCCTCGAAGCAATATCCTACAAAACATCAGCTGTAGAGCTACTAACCCCACATCTCTAAAACCATCCAAACAAGACGAACAAGACATGCGGGACACTGCTGAAGAAGTAAGGACAAACTCATAAGCTACGTTCTCATATGGACCCCTTCAGATGGATTTGGCAGTGTTGGCCGACCAACTAGAACTTATCTACAACAGTTCTGTACAGACACAAGATGTAGTCTAGACGATCTGTTGGAAGCGATGAATGATAGAGACGAATGGGGAGAAAGTCAGGGAAATCTGTGCTAGCAGAACTACATTATATATATATATATATATACGTGTCTAGCCACACTGAAGAGTTCTGATAGAACGAAACAGTCTATCTGTGGATGACAATATATATATATATATAAAATTTACATATAATTTTATAATTAGCTCCACTTGTGTTGAGCACTTTTGTAATTGTAGCATTGCAGGATTCGCGGAAGGTTTTTAGTTTTCTTTTGACCAACTGACTGAGTATCCCTTGATTTTTTTCAAGGGGTCGGACGAGGTTGGCCTTTTCTTTCATTTTGACCTGTAATTTTTTCTTTTTCCCCCGGGCAGTGATTCGAGATACTTTTATCTCTTGTTCCTGGCGGGTTTTTTTTTTCGTTTTTTTTTTCTGGTACCGTGAATGCTGGTAGATATTAGGTTAGTAAATATATATATTTGTATATATATATATATGTGTGTGTGCAAATGAATAGTTCAACAAATTATTCTGGATTCGTTTAGTTTTTTTAATTTTCCATATACTTATGCTCTACACGTGTTTTAGTCGTTTCAGAAAATCTATCATGGTTATGTTAGACTCAATTACTGTTTTTATAGTGAAGGTTGTTTTGATAGGGATGTGATTCTTTTTAATTCCAGGATTTCTATCCCTTAATGTTCTATTGAAGTTGGTTGTTTGTGAAGACCGCTGGTCTCTGCCGATGTTTATTGCATATGAAAAGGCATATATTTTTTTTCAAATACAAGTATGTTTTTTGTGTATATGTGATTGTGTTCGCTTACATACCTGCACATACACCCATGTACACATACATCCCCACACACATATATTTTCAGGATTTTCCCCCTCTCTCCACAACTCTCTGTGTTACACATGTTCAAATGAGTATACACGAATATATGAAAAAAGTTTTCCAGTGGCATAGAGTGAGTTTAATCCGTGAGAGAATGAATTTGACTCCACACATACATAGATTTTATGTTAGTCTGTGTTTGTATATATGGGAAGTTAGGCTCTGTTTTATGTTGGTTGAAAACTATCTGAGAGGTTATTTCTTTTATTTAGTCATCGGTTTAGTACAATGACATTATTTTGAAGTCTCCTTTGCTGCATTTATAAAAGTGTTTGATACATAGTTTTCTATTTTCTGGTAATTCAATGTCGCGCGTGTGTGTGTGTGAAAAATCTGGAAATGGTTAAAAAATACCGTTCTACAAATTGATCAATTTTATTCTTTTAAATGGAAAGAGAAGTCTATTGAAAAACAGAATTTACAAAGTCCTCTCTAGTAGACAAAGATAGAATTACTCTATGCGTAAATATTTCAAGAAAGTGCAGATTCATGCATTAAATATAGCATTTGTTGTTAATTTTTTGTTTGTAAAAGATCTTTGTATGAGTATATCAATATGTGCGAGAGTGTAACGTAATTGAACGCCTCATTGGAAATTAAATGAATAGATGAATAAATAAATAAATAAAGCCGATAGTAGTCGCTGAATAAAAAGGCCGGAAATAACTAAGAAAAACTGGGAGTCCGAAATCACGTGCGTATGCATGAGCGGAACTGACGTTTCTGCTCCCGACATACCAGCCGGAAGTAAGGGGACGATTTGTGTCCTTTTCAGAGTCGACATCAAGATGCGAGAAGGTGAAAACGTCAGTTGAACACGAGCCACGAAGGTGTAAGGAGATTCAAGTTCACAAGCCCCAATTTTAGGGGTGCGCTTTAAAGGGGAGCTTTGTCTTATACGTGGCCCAGCAAACAAAGGAAAAAAAATCAAGGTCTATATCTGTTCTCACTTTACTACCATGATATGTTGTTTATTTTCTAGAGCGAAGTGATCGTCTCAGTTATATACTCTCTTTCTTTCTCCCGGCGGCTACCTACAAGTGTGTTGTCAATAAACCTTTGTGTTGCTTAAGAGAGATCTTACATTCCGCAATTTGTTATCACAGCAGTGCAGACACAACGGGGGCTAAAGTCTTTTTAGTAGTGCTATGGTACGGGAGAAAATATATTTATGTGTTAAATGTACATGCGGCCACGGCAGAAGTTTTTCTTCAGCATGCTTTAGCTGAAGTAGTAATATGAATAAATCTATATAAACATTTAGTATTCGTTCAATTTAAGAAAATCAAACAATTCTGAAATTAAGCGCAATCTTGAAAGAAAAGAATGTTGATTTACTCTATACAGCCTCAAACCTCACCGAAGAGTAGATACAGAATTAATTCGTAGATACTGAAGAAAATTTTTATTTTTTCGCCATTTATAATATTGCGGGGGGCTCGGATTTAGATTTTTAAAAAGTTGATAATTTATCTATGATTCTAACTGGTAAAAAAATGCACCTTTAACATGCTAGGAGGGAAAATATTTCTTTATAATATTGGGTTTTCATCCTTCAAATTTTTAGCGGCAAGCCAAATATTGTTGTCTGCAAATCTCAAAGAAAATTCAAAACGAGCGAAAATGATTTATAAATACAAAAATACGGACACAAAAATTATAGCTTATCGAACCCATTTTTTAAACATAAGATTAACCCTTTTTTATGGAAACCAGTTGATATCACACACATAGACACATACATACACACAAAAACAAACGCAAACACACACACACACACACACACACACACACATATATATATATATAAATTAACAATAGGTTAGAATTAAATACTGAATTTATCATCAATCAAGATGAACATTTTTTAAATGCATGTTAAAAATTTTAAAAACTGAAATTGATTAAGAGGACTGAAGTCACGTCTCTTCCGCAGGGCGTTTAAACACCCCACGTGGTATCATGGTTACAACACCCAACATAGCGTTCTAACACCCCACGTGAGAATATGTTTATAACGTCGCCAAAAAATTTAAGCATACAACACGGAGTTCATATTAAAAAAAAGTCTCTGATGATGAATTTTTTTACTTCGAAATTAATTAGACCCGAATAATTATTTTGCATTGCAATAGCCCTCTCGACAAATACAAAATAAAATAGAATTTGTGCAATGCTTCAAGCAAAATTTAAAATAATTATATATATATATATATATATATATATATATATATATATATATAATGTTCCTTGCTTACGATGAATAAGTTGATTTTTGGCTAATGCTTTGTTTATAATGGTGTAGGCTTGTGTATAACCGGCTACTGTTTTTGGACGAATTCATAAGAGAAGAATAGTTTCCCAATGTGCCAAAGATTATCCTGAATAAGTGTAAATTCATATATATAAACAATTCAGTGAAATCAGGCTTTTAGGAATAACAATTCTGACTTTAGATGAGATTAATAAAACCAAAATAGGATAACTGAAGAGATTTCAGAAAAAAAAATTTTTATCGGCATGAAAATTGCAGAAAAATATTCTGGAGTTGCAAAGACATTAAGTTGAAGAGCATGAAAGCTCAATTGCCCTAGGTAGGTTACTAACTTTTTCGATAATATGAAATAGCTGGCTTATTTCCCGATAAACCGGATATATAACTAGACAGATTGAATTGGATCGGAATCAAGGCAGACAAGAATTGTTGGCTAAGCACAAACTTGAAATTGAAGATCTGATCTGAAGTTGTGCGTTCTTTTCATTTTACGATCATCTGAGAATCGAAGGCGCCGATCACAACCCAACAAAAACAAACACACAAACGAAACTCTGATATATATATATATATATGCGTTGTGGAATTCTATAATCTCTAATTTTCAGTGTTAGTCTCATTGGGGTTTTCACAAGAGAATACTCAATCAGTTCCCCACAAAGTTCTAACTGGTCTTGTGAATATGTATTTTTCGTTGATGTTCTGATCTTTCATTACTTATTTCATTTTTATGCGATTCTTTTCCTTTCATAATCTGTCTGGTTATCCTTAATGGATGCACAATTACTTTTACTGTCAATTTCGAGGTCTGATATAGCTCTTACGAAGCTACCCATACAACAGAATTTGTTCTCGAAAAGACACCAACTAAGGGTTTTTTAGCATAAGTACACAGTATATTTCTATTTGACCCATAGATCAGATCCTATCAGGTACTACTACTCCGGGCCAGAGTGGACCAGGGAGCGATGGCAATAAAGGGGTACTCCGCATTCCCCAAAGATTGTTTTGTGTCATTATCAGAACACTCGTTGGGGGTAGTCTTACCCTACTGCAGGGATGCAGTCAGTGTATTCTGCAGCCGCAGCTGATTGTGCTTTCCTAATACATACTAAATAAAGTACTACTCATTACTATTTGAACAAGAACAATATAAGCATTTTGTTACCGAAGTTTGTAAGATTCATTAGGGAGATTTATCAGGGAATATCCAAATCAATTTCTTAGTTTTGAAACTCTTACGAATATCATTATGCTTATCTTTTTATCCCCTTTGATTAATTTAGAAAAAAAGGTTTAGAAGGACTGAAAAAACTTGTTCTTACTTATTCAAAAGTTTGATCCAAGTGAAAAAAAAGTCTTCCCTGGAATTTGACATTCAAAACAATCAAACATTTGTTATATCTGTTAGAATACAATTTGTTTCATCTTGCGTTATATTTCGGCTTGTTAACTAAACAATTGTGGGGAATTGTATGTTCGAATCAATATGCCAAGTATTATATGTGTGTATGTATATATATATATATATATATATATATATATATATATGTATGTATGTATATATGTGTGTGTGCGTGTGTGTGTGTGTGTGTGTGTGTGTGTGTGTGTGTGTGTATCATACGTATTTTAAAAATAAACTTAATACATAGTTATCGCTGCTTTCTTTGCTAACGACACAAGAAGAACTTTGATTGCTACCTAATAAATAAATGACGTCTGAGCTTCTTGAGAAATGCCCGAATGCCAAACAGAAATTTCATTCTTTCTTTTTCCTTGTGTTTTGGAATGTGGCCAGTCTTTTTTTCTATTTTCCATGATTCAATATTTGCCAAACAAATCAGTAAAATATTATCGACTTCTGTGATTTCACACAACTCTTCTATCTTGATGGTTAGAGCGTCGGATAGCAGCCACCTCTTAAAACATTGGAGAACCCCCCGCCAAACGACAAACATACAAAAAATAAAAAAAATAAATAAAAAACAAAAACACGAACACACCGAGCAAGTAAAGCTATTTCATTTTACATGTATCTATTTTGTCAAATCTACTACGGTCAAAAGTCTTGCAATATTTTGATGGCGTGAGACAGAGTTCGGTAGCCCTGTTTCCCTTTGCCGAAATCGTGAAGCTGACGAAGTACACTGACTTGACAGATGCCGAGCTCGTCGGATACTCTCCGACAGATTTGACGCCATTTTGAAGAGCATAAAAATTCACGGTTGACGTCTATTTGATCTCCGTGGAGGATCATCCTATCAGATTGACATTTCTTGAATCATCTTTATTACTGTACTGTGATTAACTGCTTTTTCAACTTTCGCAAAACAAATATTTTTGTTGCTCTTGTGGTTTTATGCCCCAGTTCGAACTAGTAAAACTTAAGTTGACGAATTAGACTATATTACAAGTTCCACTACATGGGTTTCAATCCACACACGGATTAAACGAATGCACAACGTGATATACGCACGGTAAACTATCACGTACCAAATTATTGCAAAACTTTTGGCTCAGCTTTATCAATAGAAATAAAAACAAAAAAAACTATGGAATATCTTTTAAATATCAAATTGTATCGGTTGTTTATATAAACATTAGGATAATGAAAGAAGCATTTTGAATATGAAGGGGACTATTTTAAAGAAAATGAGCGGTTCTTTCATTGTTCATTTTTGTCATGGTAAATATAGCTTCAGTCTCCTTACTTTTTGAACAAGCTTTGGTTTCTTTCTTTGTTTAATGGCATATCAACCTTTGTAGGTTATTTAATGCCAAAGCCATTATCCTAGAAGAACAGTAGTGGTACTATTTAACCCATAGCTGGGAGGATAAGGGGGTTCATACCTTTCCCAAGGGTATTTGCCCGATAGTGAACGTAATAGCGCGACTGGAGTACGAAGTCGCTTACTACGATTCCGCAGTCCATCGCCTTAAAAAGAAAAGAAAAGAAAACATACAGCCAAGTAAAATTAAAAGAAAATGAAAAGTTTCATAAATACTAGAACCTTGCTAGAGAGCAACAAAATTCTGTGGAATATGAAGGTGACTGTGATACTAAGTGTAATTGATATGCGTGGAATGGTTCCATAAAAGCTCGGAAGAAAGATGGAAGGATTCGAAAATCAAAGGACGAATCTAAGATAAGTCCTGAAGACCCGAGGAGACTTTTTATCATTCAGACTATCGTGACATATTTCCAGGTAACGCTAGTACGAAAAACTCGCACAGCATATAATAATAATAATAATAATAATAATAATAATAATAATAATAATAATAATAATAATAATAATAAAAATTGCAAAACAGAAATGGGAAAAAAAACCCTGCATGAATTTTTCATATGATAAACTGACGAGATTGCACAAGAGAAAACCTGAACATGGCTAAGAAAGGGAAGCCTCAAGAGAGAGGCTGAATCTCTTTTAATAACAGCACAAAACAACGCAACGAGGACTACTTATATTAAAGCGAAAATCGATAATGCACAAGAGAATAACAAGTATTATGAGGAGAAAAAAACGATTAATCACATAATAAGCGAATGCAGCGAACTAGCACAAAAGGAGTACAAGTCAAGGCACCACAGGATGGGAAGGGTGATCCACTGGGAATTGAGCAAGAGATTGAAATTTGTACATACTACCAAGTGGTATTTTCACAATCCAGAATCTATTGTACGGATGTTACACATAAAATTCTCTGGGATTTTGAGATACAAATGGATTATCTAATGCTAGAAAGAAGGCCATACTTAGTGTTAACTAACCAACCTCCCCCCTAGTATCCCCCCAAAACAAAGTGAGAATTTGCCGTTTGAGCTGACTACAGAGTAAAAATTAAAGGTGAAAAGATAGATAGTCTCAGACCTTGCCAGAGAACTAAGAATCTGTGGAACGTGAGAGGGACAGCGCATTTGGAATGGTCCTAAAAGTGTTTGGGGAAAGGACTAGCGTCCTGCTGAGGTTGGAGCCCTGGCCTCGGTGTTCGAAAAATCAGCTACAGAGCTCAAACAATCAAAACTACTAAAATGCAAGCAAACACTACAAATAGCCACATTTAACGTAAGAACCTTAAATAGAATAGGACAACTCCCAGAGCTAATCGCATCGGCCGAAGAACATAAGATAGACATAATATGCATGCAAGAACACAGATACACGCACACAGAAGATATCAAATATCACGAAACTGGCAGTGGATGGTCGCTCGCCACTGTATCCGCATGGAAAAACTCTGTCAACGCCGCAGTAGGAGGGGTAGGATTGCTTATTGGACCTAGAGCACTAAAAACGCTTAATAGCGTTGAGAAAATACAACCTAGAATGATGGCAGCTACATTTAACGGAAACCCCAGAGCAACAATCGTCTCATGCTACAGCCCCACCAATGTTAGTGAAGAAAATGAAATAGTCACCTTCTACGATGAGTTATCCTCATTAGTGCGTAGCATCCCGAAACACAACATGTTAGTCATTGGCGGAGACATGAATGCACAAATCGGGAAAAACCGAAACAACAAATACAGCCTCCACAACGCGTCAAATAGAAATGGGCAACATCTAACAGATTTCATGATAGAAAATAGATTAGCATGCCTCAATACAAACTACCAAAAAAGAGAGGGCAAACTATGGACATACACGTACGCAAACAATACTAAAGCACAGATAGACTACGTCCTTATAAACAAGAAATGGAAGAATAGTGCATTGAACTGCGAGGCATACTCCTCTTTTGAGGGTGTGTCCACCGATCACCGAATAGTCACGGCGAAAATACGGTTAAGCCTACGAAAAAACGCCAAACGAACAGCGACCACCAAACACTATGACTGGGCCCTATTAAACAACAAAGATGTAAGAGATAAATACGTATTAGAATTAAGAAACAGATTCGAAACACTACAAGAAAAGACGGAAAAAAGTACACCAAACGACGAATACGAAAATTTCGTCAATGCACACCTCGAGGCAGCAGCAAAATACATTCCAACAAAAATTAAAACTAAATATAGAGTCCCATGGGAAACTTTAGCGGTGAGAGAAAAACGTGCACTAGTGAAAACAGCCTCCAAAAACTATCGAAAAAACCCAACAAACACAAATGCCTTAAAACTAAAAACGGCACAATATCAATTAGCAGGCATATATATAAAGGAACAGACAGAATACATTCAAAATCAGATAGATAAGATTAGAGACTCGGTGGAAGATAGACAATCTAGAATTGCCTGGCAAACAATAAACGAAGTGAGCAGAAGAAAGAACACAGCCAAAGCAAAACTTAAAGCAGCAAACCAACAGGAAAGAATAAAACTGTGGAAACAGCACTTCAAAAACTTACTTGGAAACCCACCAAAAATAACGCATGAACCAATCACCAGAATAATTAGCAAACAATTAGACATTAAACTTGGACCGTTCACACAAGAAGAACTCGACTCGGTTCTCAGAAAAATTAAAAATAGGAAAGCTGCAGGGCTGCACGAAATTCCCCCGGAAGTATGGAAGACCAGACAATTCGACGACATACTGCTCCGACACTGCAACGCAGTATACAATCAAAATCCGATAGATAGATGGATGAAGGGATGCATACTCCCCTTCCCTAAAAAGGGGGACCTAGGATTAGCCAAAAACTACCGAGGCATAACACTTACATCCATAGCTGCCAAAATCTACAATGCCCTACTACGAAACCGCATAGAACCCAAAATAGACAACATACTTAGAAAAAACCAAAATGGCTTCCGAAGAAATAGATCCACGACCTCACAAATATTAACCATCCGCAGAATCCTTGAAGGTGTACGGGCAAAGAACCTACAAGCAACATTAATATTTGTCGACTTTACCAAGGCTTTCGACTCCATTCACAGAGGAAAAATGGAACAAATCCTACTAGCGTACGGCATACCTAAAGAAACCGTAGCGGCAATAAGGATTCTCTATAGAAACACTAAAGTAAAAGTACGATCACCGGATGGAGACACAGAATACTTCGACATTGTAGCAGGAGTACTACAAGGGGACACGCTGGCTCCGTACCTCTTTATCATTTGTCTAGACTACGTACTTAGAACATCGATTGACAAAATCAAAGAGAATGGCTTCGAACTGACGAAGAAAAGAAGCAGAAGATACCCCGCAACAACAATTACCGACGCCGACTACGCCGATGACATAGCGATACTGGCAAATACACCTGACCAAGCCGAAACACTTCTGCATAGTTTGGAACGAGCAGCAGCAAGCATAGGCCTCCATGTTAATGCACACAAAACGGAATATATGTGCTATAACCAAACGGGGGACATCTCCACTCTAGAAGGAACCCCTCTTAAACTAGTAGACAAATTCACGTACCTAGGAAGCAGCGTCGAATTAACCGAAAAGGACATCGAAACGAGGTTAACGAAAGCATGGACAGCTATCAATAGGCTATCGACTATATGGAAATCAGACCTAACCGATAAAATGAAACGCAGTTTCTTCCAAGCAGCGGTCACATCGATACTGCTATATGGATGCACTACATGGACGCTAACAAAACGGCTGGAGAAGAAACTAGATGGCAATTACACAAGAATGCTGCGTGCAATCCTGATCAAGTCCGGGCAGCAACATCCCACAAGACACCAACTGTACGGCCACCTGCCCCCTATCACGAAAACTATTCAAGTTAGACGAACCAGACATGCAGGACATTGCTGGAGAAGCAGAGATGAACTCATAAGAGATGTACTCTTATGGATCCCCACACATGGCCGCGCAAAAGCAGGACGACCAGCTCGAACGTACATTCAGCAGCTATGTGAGGATACAGGTTGTTGTCCTGAAGACCTACCTAGGGCGATGAACGATAGGGAGGAGTGGCGAGAGAGGGTCAGGGATATCCGTGCTGCCAGCACGATATGATGATGATGATTACTGAGATCAACCAAAATAAACCGGAAAAGTTCCTGAGACCTGATTTAGTTCTATTTCAAACAATTAGGTATCGCATAAGTACACAATTTAAAAGTCAAAAACAGTACTATTTCCAAAAAATTCAGTTTAGCTAAGTACAGTTTTTTTTTTGTTTACATCCAGTTAAATATAAAAACATTTCTATTTCAAACAATTCAGTTTAACAAAAGTACACAGTTTAGATCTATTTGATCCATTGATAAGAACCTATCCGATGCTAACACTCCAGGCTGGAGTGGACTTGCCAACGATGCCAGTGAAGGAGTACTCCGTATTCCCAAAAGTTCCAGTACTGGAGCCTCAGCATCTGATGGCTTGGTGTCATAAATAGGGCACTCGTAGCGGGCGGGGGTCTTACTCATTTGCAGAAAAGCAGTCGGTGAATTCTGCAGACCTGAGCAGACTTGCTGTTACTCAAACTCCAGAAAAAAGACCACCAGTGAAGGTTTGAGGGAAAAACTCGAGAGGAGTAAAATAATAACATAGTCGAGAATAGCAAGAGTAGGTTATGTGATTAAATGGTTAATGAGGAAATAAACACATGAAATAAACTAATAATCATTTAATAAGCAAAGGAAACAAAGTGTTAATCATATAATCAACAAATGAAACAAACCGTTAATCCTATAATATGCAAATGAAACAAATTGTTAATCATGTAATCCACAAATGAAATAAACCGGTAATCATATAATATGCAAATGAAACAAACTTTTAATCATTTAATAAACAAATGAAACAACCAGGCTCAAAATGAAAACATGAGTAGGTATGAAAAATGGTTGGTTTCTTTTTGTTTAATGGCATATCAACTCTTTTTGGCTCGTCCTTTGCGGCGTTGCTTTGTGTCCTGTGGTGGGGCGCTCTCGACCGGCTATGATTGCGTGCCGCACAGTTCGTTCGGGTGTGTTCCACCACTGGATACATCACCTATGGCTTCAGGGGGCCGTCCCCCCAGGATTTAACCCTCTTCGGAGGGGTTGGGTTTATCGCCCGACACCTGAGGCGCCCGGAAAAGGGGAATGCCGACGGGGTCCGAGGCATTTTTGGAATTTCCTGTCGTGTTGGGTTTCGGCCCTGCAACAGGACCCACCTTAAAAACGTCCTTGTGCCACATTCGTACGCTGGTTGGGCGTAGGATAAATATCGACATATCAACTCTTTTTAGGTTATTTAATGCCAAAGCTATTCTCCTAGAAGAACAGTAGTGGTACTATTTAACCCATAGCTGGGAGAATATGGGGGTTCATACCTTTCCCAAGGCTATTTGCCCGATACTGAAAGTAATAGCGCGACTGGAGTACGAACTGGCGAACTACGATTCCGCAGTCCATCGCTTTAACCACGAGGACACCCCTAAGAAAAATGATGCACTGGGCAAACGATTGAGGTTTGATCATACTGACAAATGGTGTATAAACAAACTAAAGCCTGTCCTCGAAAATTCTCTGAGATTCAAATAGACTGGCAAATGCCGGCTAGAAGAAGAGAACTAGTGTTAATTAAGAATAGAACTTGTCAAATGGCGAATTTTGCAGTTCCATCGGGTGAAAATAAAAGAATTGCGAAAATAATGATAAAGACTCGTCTCATGAGAGGGACTGATTAAACAAGTAATAAATTTTGGAAGCGCTTTTGCTATAATAGTTACCGTCGTTGAAAATGAACGAGGCTACCCGAATTCAAATCATATACGTAGCTTTTTGCGTTTCACATAGCGCTAATACACTTGGGAAAGGTACGAATCCAACTTTTATTTTTCAAATTATGAAGAAATTGTAGGGCAGACTGTGCTCCTGAACCTTAGTATGACAACTGGTCTAAGAGAAGAAAAACGAGATCTGGAGAGAGATGGGCTACGCCAATCTATTCCTTCCCAGCATAAATTTCATGAGTAAGGCCACTGTGACTATACCATGTTAATGGATCTGTGAAGAAAGGATTTTTCGAAGAGCTATTTTTAAAAGTATTTAACGCTTGAAGCAGACATTACGTTATCCACATGTGGTATAATGTACAGTTAAAATTAAAGATTCCTATGGACGAACTGATCGACAACATTAAAATTATATTTTTTCTTAACAATATTCAAGATCGATTGCAATTGTACAAAATTTATACATCAGTTTGCTTAGTTAGTTTTACGATATGTCAACTCTTATTGGGTTATTTTATGCCGACATCCCTTTAACAGTTATGGTATCCAGTTATGCCCACTATAAAAATATATCTGTATACATATTTTTGAAAAGTACATACATCATACTTAGTTGCAATATCAATGTTTTAAGAACAAATTAAGTTCAAAATCATTTTAAATATTGTCTCAAACAAATCAATTTGACCCACACATGCGATACTAAAAGTGATAGTACTCACACTGAGTCATAGTGAACCTGAGAGTAATGGTAAAAAATGGTTGTCTCCATATTCACCAGAGAGCTGAAGAATTGGACCGTCGCAAGCAGTGATAGTAAGGAAAGGTTGTCTCCACATTCCCGGGAGAGCCGCAGAATTGGAACGTCACAAGCAATAATGATTGGGAAAGGTTGTCTCCACATTCCCCAGAGAACTGCAGAATTGGAACGTCACAAGCAATAATAGTAAGAAAAGGTTGTCTCTACATTCTCTAGAGAGCTTCAGAATTGGAACGTTACAATCTGTAATGATTAAGAAAGGTTGTCACTACATTCCCTAGAAAGCTGCAGAATGGGAACATCACAAGCAATAATGGTAAGAAAAAATTGTCTCCACATTCTCCAGAGAACTGCAGAATTGGAACGTCACAACCAGATGTGGTTTGGTGACATACCCAGGACATTTTATACGCCAACGAATATGAAGAAATTAGCACAGGTCTTATATATCTACAATTCTATATTGCTGTATCAAATTCACCAACGGGATAAAGCATATTAAAAAGTGTGTTCGGCTTATTTTATTCGTTATTCCTAATAAAAATGTCAAATCCTGTTAATATGTATATTAATATATATGATTTTTAAACGCATAGTTTCTATTTAATATTTTTAAAACGAGCCAGAGCTGATTTATTTGCACACAGTTAAATGGTTTCAAGTATTGCTATGTAATACTAACAATTTAAATTTACATCAATCATTTTTTGCTCATAGTTAAATGGATCTTATAATTGATTTGTAAGCGAATAGTTTGTAGGTAATTTATTTTTTTCTAAAAAAGTTACAGGTTATTTGTTTTTTAACAAAAAAAGTATTGCTATTGTTTACACAGAATTAAATGGTTACAAGTATTGCTATTTAGCGCTAATAAATCTATTCAACACTGTTTATTGATTTACACACAGACAAATTGTTCCAAGTATTGGTTGTAACACCAACAATTCATTTTAATATAAGTAATTTATTTACACACATTTGAATGCTCAAATTTTTTTACCTCATACATGGGGCCTTAAGAGTTACTAAAACTCCGGGTCAGAGTGGACATGGGAGTAATGGAAATGAAGACGTACTCCACATTCCATAAATTTACTGGATTGGAGCTTCACTGTTAGATTTTTTGTATCATAATCAGGACACTCGTTGAGGGTCTTATCGTTCTGCCGATTCTACAGCCCTAGTGGACCGGGGCCCCGATCTCCAGGTGAACTTAATAAATATTTATATATATATGTTAAGATAATGCTGACTCAGATTCAACGTGTTTTGATGACTTTCAATTTGACGTATTTAGCACTCCTGGAGTTTATTGGACCAAAATTCTAAGATCTGTGTAGAATAATCTCCTGGGTAATATTGTTGGGCCTCCTTCATGTTTTTGATACCAATCCTAATCAACACCTGCGGTTTTGCATGGACTGTTGTTCTGATAATAACCCTAATATTGCCCCTACCAAATGATACTTCAACTTTTTCCAAAGAATGTTGCCATAAATCCGGTGTACCTGGTCCTCAGTGATGTCGAGGTAGTTAATACGTGACAAAATATTTTTAATATGAGTTACGGGACCCAGCATCTCACCTCAGAATTCTGCACGCAGAATCATCCAGCTTCTTGTGGCCTGCTGATTTATAACGGATGCTTTGTGTTATCGTTTTTCCAGGATATAAAGGGATGAGTATCCTCTCGTCCACCTTATTCAGGAGAAAGCAAAACACAGCAAGTGACCTTCGTCCATTGATTTGAAATTAAGTTCCAATACCATGGTGTTCACTGAAGATGTGAACCATGGGCATAAATAATCATGGAGGATTTCACTCTACTTCATATGTAACATATTCCTTCCTTCGATTTAATTAAAGCTATTTGCTGTTTTTGTCGCAGAAATACTTCTTTTCGTTTCATTTTGTTCACTTTTCACATCAATAAGTCTTGGCTGTCCTCCATTTTGTCAGCGGTTGGCAATTATATATTTTCTCAGACGGTCCACTGCTGTTATATTCCCCCACAAATTAATGTTATCACCACACCACCCCTGCTATTTAGGAGTTATTCTGACCAAACACTCTGGTATAAGTATCAAGTTTTTATCAAAACCCTTAAAATCGTTTTCTTTTTCAATAAATGTGTCATTCAACTCTTCAAAATGAAGTACAGTTTACGGACAACCGTTACTAAAAGTTCCACGTAAATAATAGCGATTCTTAGGCGATGGTGAAAATGTAAAATAATGAAATTATTCTCCTCGTATATTATTTCATTCAGTTATCTAATTATTTTGTATTTTTCATACTTGTATTATCGGCTGAAGAGATTTAGTATTGGCGTGATATTTCTAGTAACGACTGTTCATATTCTTCACAAAAATCCTATGATATAGTAGCTCAATCTTTTGACCTTGAGCACTTTTGTTTTCTACTGCAAATCAATATCTTTTTTTCAGTTGTCAAACCGCAATATATATATATCTTTTTATACACCTGTTTCTCTCAGTTCAGCAGTTTAGAAGCGGTAGAATACACCGACTGGATTCTGCCAAAAGATAAACCCCTCCACAATGAGTGTCCTGCATATGATACAAAACCATCAGATGGTAAAGCTCAAGTTCAGGATCTTCGGGGAATGTAGAGTGCCCTTTCATTGCCATTATTACAAGGTCCATTCTGATCCGAAGTGATAGTATCGAAATATAATTGCGGAGGAATTTTTGTTATATTATCATATTTCGTGTTATATATCTTGCCTTTCTGTTTAGTTAGGCTGAGAACCTTTCGCTTAGTGCATAGGTTAGTTAGGTGCACACATTGAGCGCAGGTGTTCACGCGCGCGCGGGGTGGATGTGATAATCAGAGATGTCCCAATAAAAACCCCAGATGGGAAATAGACCGGGGACGTGAATGACGTCATGCCCGGAAGCGCTGAGGTTTTGGGGATTTGAAAAAAAGCAGTGAGTTGAGATTCGAGTCTGGAGGAAGGTAGTCGATTTTTGGTCTCGCTTCGGCGAGACCAGTTGGGGTCTACGAAATGTGTCGCGCGTTTGTTGAAGAAATTGTGTGTGTCTCTCTCTCCTCATGTCGAAAAACCTTCAACTCAAAAAGGTAATAAAAAGTTTCGTACCTGAACCAATTTCGAGTGTTTTTCGGATTCCCTATGTCTATTTCAAAGTATTCATATCTTGGTCGTATGTTTTTGGACGTGGATATGCTACAAGTACCTGTTAGGGTCCAACCAAAGAGGACGGTTTAACCATTAAACTGTATGCAAAGAAATATTTGATGTTGAATTGTTAATGTCAGGTAACGACACTTGAGACAAATTCACTATGTGCAAAACAATAACCACTGGTTTGTTCAAAGTGTTTCCTACAGACTTTTCGTTTACAATTCATTTGAGTATATATATATATATATATATATACGTTAAAAGGAATCGTTCCACAATGGGCTTCATTTTAAATTTATTTATTTCTCTTCAACACGTGTTTCTAGCGTTTTATGCTGTCTTCAGGAAGTCAGATGGTTCATTCCAGCGTTCCCATTGATTTATATCATGATGACTATTCTGATAATATTATGGTTCTTTTAAATTTCAGGATTTGTGACGGCGATTTTTCAGTGCGGGTTAATTATCCGTAATAAATTTTCGTCACTGCAAATGTTGTTTCCCTCTTTCTCATTTTTTCCCCTGGTTTTTCATTTTCAAAAGAGTGTATTCTGTCTGCTTGAGTGTCTAAGTGGGCACTTGTGGCCATATGTGTGTATATATTTTCGGGTAAATAGGATTTGGCATTAAATAACCAACCAACAATGATTGACACGCCATAAAATCCCCTCATATTTCTGTCCGTCCGTCTCTCTGTCTATACATCACTGCATCTGCTTAGCTATCCCAGCCTTTCTAAACTTAGATTATGTGTAAGTGTCCGCCTGAGTCTGCTTGCGTATGTGTGTGTGGCATTGTTTGTTTCGGTTTATGGCATATCAACCATTGTTGGTTATTTAATGCCAAATCCATTTTTATTCAAATAAACAGTTTTATTTCAAACAATTCAGTTTAGCATAAATACACAGTTTATTGTCAAGACATTTCTATTTCAATCTATTCAGTTTAGTCCGACAGTTCTATTTCAAACAATTCAGTTTAGCGTTAGTACAGTTTCATAGTCAAAAACAGTTCTATTTCAAACAATTCACTTTAGCATAAGTATGTTGTTCAAATGTTAAAACAGTTCTATTTGAAGAATTTAAGTTTAGCATAAGTACACAGTTTACATGTCAAAACAGTTCTATTTCAAGTAATTCAGTTTAGCATAAGTACGCCGCTTAGTTTTATTTGGCCCGTGGATAGAACCCTATCAGTTGCTACAACTCCGGGCCAGAGTGGACCTTGGAGCGATTGCAATGAAAAGGTACTCCACATTCCTAAAACCTCCAGCATTACTGGAGCCTCACATCAGACGGTTTAGTGTCATATCCGGGACACTCATTGGGAAGGGTCTTAACCCTCTGCAGAGATGCAGTCGGTGTATTCTACAGCCCCAGTCGACTGGGCAAGTGTGTGGTTTTCACTGAATAACTCATGTTTCAGAGTCTACCAAATAAAATTAACCTTAGTGACTAAATGCGCTTTATGTAGCGTAAGGGTTAGGTAGATAGGTTAGCCGACTATTGTGAGTTTGATTTCCACTGTGTCTTATACTTCTGGTCTTGCAAGCACGCTTAGTGAAACGGTTGTCTTGTGGCATAACAGTACCAAATAGACGTATTGTTACTGCACCAAATAGAATATTGAACCGTTACACACAAAATGTAAGGTTGTACCTTCACGTGCCAAAACATGGTAATGGCTGTATCAGTACGTCTTAAGTAGAAGTAGGAACCTGTTGTAACCTCGCCCTGGAACAAGTTAACGAACACACGTAACTCAGTCTTAGTTTATTTGCTTCTACAGTTTTTATGTAGTCGCCGAGAGAAAGAAAGAGAGTATAAAAAAATCAGTCGACTGGGTTTGTTGGACAAAGTGAACATACGTGGAGAAAGAGAGCGCAGGTACAGACCTTGAATTTTCTTACTGTACTTTCTTGTTGTTCTAACATGCTTGTTTGCTGGTTTCGTCTTCACAGGTGAGCGTCTGGTATGAGACACCATTTCGGAGTTCACCCTAAAATGGGAGCTGCAACTTTTAACCCACTTTTAATCCCGAATCGTCCCTTACTTCCACCTGGTTGTTGAGGGAGGAACATATACGTTTCCGCTGGTTCTACAACTGCGCAGAAGATTTGGGACCTCCGGATTTTTCTATTGTTTTTTTACTTGCCGTAGTTTCTAGGTCTGCTTTTTCCCTTCTCCTTCTCCTGCGTTCTAAATTAGCCTCTCGTTTTCTTTATAATTCTGACCTACAATATCACGTTACAATCTTCGTAAGAAATGGAATCAGTGACTCGAGTTCAAATCCTGGACGAAGATATTTGCATTTTATTTCATGCTAATGCCACTTAGAAAGGCATGAATCTATCTCTTCCCTCCAAACTATGAATAAATAGTAGACTGGGTTCTGTACATTTGGTAAAGAAACCAGGCTAGGAGAAAGATAACACCAGATTTAAACTAGCGACACTCTGTTGGGAACTTGACATTATGTCGTATCCTGTCCATTGAAAAAAGGGTTTAGTAAATATATTCTTCTGGTCTGGTTTGAAACCAAGCTGATCTTGTTAAATTACAACAGTAGTAATCATATTTACCAACCTCTCCGCTCGGGTAGGATATGACACAAGGTCAATTTTTAAGCGGGGTTTAACAGGTTTGAATTCAGAGTTTTCCTTCTCCTGGACGAGTTGCCTCACCAAGGCTGAAGAACCCAGTCTGCCCTACTATTCACCCATAGCTGTGTGACAATACCCCTTGGCCCCCCCGTACTTATCAACTCCTTTGAACAATTCTGTCTTGGCCGGTGATTCATTTAGTGGTTTCCACCGGGGTATTTCACATTTCTTTATGACCACAAGAAATACAACCGAGTGAGAGAAAAAGAACAAAGAACAAACGAACAATATGGGCTTGGGTTAACTCAAGTGCAAGAAGGGTAGTTCTGTGACACTGCATTCCCTCTGCCTCTGTAGACTAACGCTAGCGTGTATTTCTGGCAAAATTTCTACAAAGCCACTAGGAATGCCAACTCATTCTGACTGGCCTCCCCTTACTGCTTCCTTCTGCAGACCGTTGTCGAGTCGCCCTCTGCGTCACCCTCCACCAACTGTCTTCTGTGGGTTCCTTCTTCCAACTTCTTCTCTGGCGTTTCTTTGCCCACTTCCGGTCGCGTCGACGATCTCGGGCTCAGTCAAAATAAACAAAAAGATCATCTGCTTGGCGCATCTCCTTCATAGTGTCACAGCTGGAGGGAGAATTATTGGATTCATACCTTTCCCAAGGGTATTAGTGCTGTGTGAAGTGTCTCGTCTAGGATTTGAACTCATGTCGCCGTGTCCATTTCATACGACGATAACCATTACACCACGGGCACCTCCAACAGTCTCGTCTAGGATTTGAACTCATGTCACCGTGTCCATTTCATACGACGATAACCATTACACCACGGGCACCACCAGCATTACAACAGTAGTAACGGTCTAAGAAACTAGTTTTCTAAATACTAACATACAGAGAAAATCACTAAAATGTAGTTTCATATGTTATTAGGTCATATTTTCTATTGTTTAAATTGTAGGATTCCACCAATAGAGTGTTTCATTATTTCTTATAAAATGATAAGATTTCTTTGAATTTGACCGAAACGTTTCTTTGGAAGACACGAGTCCACCCCTTCTCTACCAAGCCTGAAAGGCTTCCAATCTGGAAAATGAAAGGAAACTGATTAGAACGGTGTTATATATATATATATATAGAGAGAGAGAGAGAGAGAGTGCGGGAGACGTGAACGTTATTCAAAAAGGTCTTAGCCACACCAACAAAGAAGAGTCATAGCTGAATATTTTTACTTTAGCAATACACTAACACTTTTATAAAACTGCCGGGTCATAGTTCGCATTTAACAACTCTGTTCGCATTTAACAACTCTAATATCATTGAGAAAGGTATGAATACATCTATTCTCCCTCCAGCTATTAATAAATAGTTGGGCTGGCTGGGTTCTTTAGCCTTGTTTAAGCAACTAGTCTAGGAGCGGTAAGACTCTGAATTCAAACCTGTTAAACTCCACTTAAAATATTGACTATGTCACATCCTGCCGTGTGGAGGGGTTGGTAAATATATACCACTTTTGTAAAAATATAACAACTTATTCCGATTTCAGTCTTAATTTCTTTGTTGGTTAGGCTCATAGAAATTTGAGTGTTGTACAACAAATCCTAAATATGGGATTAGCTAAGAACTTTTTGAACGAACTCCGTATATATATATATATATATATATATATATATATATATATATATATATATATATATATATATATCTGTGTGTGTGTGTGTGTGCGTATTTGAATGAATCGCCCAGAAGAACAACAGATCAACTGAAAGTTTTCTGTACTCTAGTAGACAAGAATCCTAACATGTTGTACATCGTAATTTCCGTCGAAATCAGTCGAGTTTGGATTAGCATTGGTACGCATTGCACCTCAAATGAGACGGTGTCAATTAGAAGCCATGTTTATGTTTTCACTTGTCACGTAGCCGACAGCTGATTAAAAATGAGAAGAATGAAAAAAAAAAACGAAAAGCAAATAACAAAAACAAACCTCCAAAAACAACGCTAAACATATTTCAGCATGAATTTACGGTATGTGCGAGAACGAACGTGTTTTAAGTAGATATTTCAAGTATTTACCAAACTTGATATTTACTGAGCTTTGTTTAGTCTAGCAGAGAGGTCTCAGATTGCTCAACGTGCCTGATGTTATTATGTGGTCAAAGTTTTAATTTATTAACGTTAAATTAGGAAAAGATGGTAAATATAGAATTCTCAAAAGAGACGCGTGTCTCAGTGGCCAATAAGCGGTACTGTGACATAGTACTGTACGAATTAGAACTCTAATCACGTGACCAAGTTAGCTTTTAGACTAACACCACTGAAAAAATTATGAACACTTTTATTCTCGTAGCTATGGGTAAAATTGTATTACTTCTGATCTTCAATCAGGATGGTTATGACATTAGATTACTCACGAAAGTTGATAAACCTTTAAATAAAGAAATCAAACCAAACAAAGTTAAATCACTAGCCTAACTATACTTTGATTAATGTTTTACCCATTGCAAATAGATTGTTTTTAACGACATATCAACCCATCCAGGGTTATATTATGTCTAGAAGTCAGGGAATCGCGTTCACTGTATATTCATATTTTGATTTTTGTGTAGTTTTTCCTTCATAATGGCAAGGGAGAATGGGGTTCAATCCCAGGTTGAGTCATACTAAAGACTCAAAAAAATAGTACTTGATTCTGCCTTGCTTAACACTCAGTATTATAAGGTACGGATCAAGAGTAAAATGTAACAACACAGAGAAATGAAGTTAATGAAAAGGGAGCCTTCGTGTCGCCTTCGACTACGGTCGCAAACTTTACATTACTTATATAACCCATAAAGAGGAGCCTAACAGGTACTACCACTTCGGTCAGGGTAGACCAGGGAGTAATGGAAAAAAGGGGTACTCCACTCAAGCCAGATCTCCTGAACTGGAGCCATACTATCAGAGGCAGTTTACTGTCACACCCAAGACACCCCTTGTTTGTGGGGGGCTTAAATCTCTGAAGGATATAAAGTCATCGTTTTCAAAGCTCCACCGACAAGGCATGTTAATTTATGGGGTAGATACCTAGATTTTAACAGAATGAACATAGAAAGTTGAGGAGCAGTTTTAGAAGTTGAAAGTATCTCAAAAGTCTTCACAACGTGGGAGAGATATTGTCTGAGAATTGACAAAAACAGAAAGAAGACACAAAATTTTAAGAACGAAAAAAGGTAACGAGCCTTACTCAACTGAGATACCGAGCTCCGAATGCGTCTTAGCAGAATCCATAATTTTTGTCCTTCCCGAACTTGCGTGATTGTCAAGGTTCTGGAAACCTGAGCGAAATTTCTTGAACAATTTTGTTACTGTAATGTGATTAGCTGTACCTTCACCTTTCTTGCAACAAATACTTTCGGTTGCTTGGGTGACAGTTTAAACTTGTAAAGCATAAATTCTCGAATTAGATTTAGTTGCACGTTCATCTATGCGGCGTCATATCGTACACGGAGGGAAATAATGCCCAACGTGTCAGCGCACCAACAACCACGATACTAACGACCACTGTACGTGCCTATCACAACTTAAACAACTTCGGTCACGTGATATACACATCTCAAACTTCAATAAATATGAAGGATATGACACTAAACAAACTGATAGTGATGCCAGCTGTCTTATATAAGAAAAGTCACACCAGCTTACATATATGGTTGCCCAGTTGACTGGAGCCGTAGAATACACCGACTGCTTCTCTGCAGACGGTTAAACCCCCTACGAGTGTCCTGATATGACACTAAACAATCTGATAGTGAGGCTCCAGTAATACTGGAGCTTTGGGGAATGCTGAGTACCCCTACATTGCCATCACTTCCACATCAACTCTGGCCCGGAGTGGCAGCACCTAATAGTGTCCTCTCTATATGTAAAATAGAACTAAACTGTGCACTAATGCTAAACTGAATTGATTGAAATAGAACTGTTTATTTGTATAAAAATGGATTTGACATTAAATAAGCTACAATGGTTGATATGCCATTAAACAAAAACAAACCAAACCAAACTAAACGTGAAGACAGGAAATTAAAATTGAAAACTAGCAAAATTCGATCAACAAAGCAACAGTACTAAGAGCAAAAACAATAACAAAAGTGGCACTTTAAACTCTTCTGTCATAAATATGTATATATGTAATGTTTGTTTGTTTAGTTTGGTTTTATGGCACATCAACCATTATAGGTTATTATTGCTAAATCCATTTTAAAACATATGAACAGTTCTGTGACACGAAGTACGGTTAAATATTTAATTAATATGTAAAAATTGAAATTTACGAAATATAAGAAAATTTATATATATATATATATATATATATATATATATATATATATATATATATATATATATATCAAAAACATAAAGATCCTTAAAATAAGTATCTTTTTGTTCAAGGCTTGAATTGACCAAAAAGTTGATTGCTGGATGTTCCTAAAGGTCAGTTAAGTGCGACACAATTGTTTTTGATTTTAAAGGTCAGCGAATTTATTTAATTTCTAGTTGTCAACTAACTTCATCGATTATAATGATGAAACGGATCATTTCGTAAAACAATTTTTTAGTCCTTATCTTAAAGGTCAATGCCAAAAGGGAGATTTAATTTTGTTCTACCCTAAATAAAGGTGAGTTTGGCATGGCACATTCAGTCAGGTGACTATGATAATTTTTATTTCAACCCCAATGCTCTAAACCTGTTCCCATTGGTCAAAGCATCTAAAAAGGGTTTTCCCTATACTTGTAAGATATAATCCTGAACTAGAATGGCTGACCAATGGAAATATGCACTCTATTCTAGCTGATTTTAACAGTGCTGTGGTCTAAATGGTCTCAATTATTACTCTCATGCCAACTTCACCCTGGCCGTTTTTCCATGTTTTTTCTTTCATTTTTATTATTTAGAAATCCATTTATTTCTTTTATATTATATGTCAATTAAATTTTGCAATCAACCAATATCTATTTGCATGCACATACATAGATATACGCTGCGCCTATGTCAGCTTTCTTATATAGATACAGTCACACCATCTTGTCCAGTCGGCTGGGGCTGGAGAATACACCAACTAGGATGCAGTTTTATTTATTGATTTTTTTTTATCACAGTTCAGATGCACTCAGACTTCCGTGAAAAAAAGTTTGTATCTTTTCTGTGACCAAAGATAACGTTACGTCTTTTCTGTGACCAAAAATAATATTGTATTACTTTTGTAACAAAAAAAAAAAAAAAAAAAAATTCCACCTTTCTGTAATGTAAAGGAATATTGTATCCTTTCTCAAATCAAAAATGAAATTCCATATGTTCTGTAACATGACATTATATTGCATCATTTTCGTAACGAAAACTGATATTGCGTCTTTTCTGTAATAAAAAAAATAAATTTGCATCTGAACTGTGATAAAAAAAATCAATAAATAAAACTGCATCCTTCCTGTAAACAAAAGTAATATTGCATCCTTTCTGTGATAAAAAGTAATATTGCATCTTTTCTGTGATAAAAAGTAATATTTCATTCTTTCTGTGATAAAAAGTAATACTGCATCCTTTCTGCGATAAAAAGTAATATTTCATTCTTTCTGTGATAGAAACTAATATTGCATCCTTTCTGTGATAAAATGTAATATTGCATACTTTCTGTGATAAAAAGTAATATTGCATCCTTTCTGTGATAAAATGTAATATTGCATCCTTTCTGTGATAAAATGTAATATTGCATCCTTTCTGTGATAAAAAGTAATATTTAATTCTTTACGTAACTAAAAGTAATATTGGTTCAGTATAGGAAACAAAAAAATATTGCATAAGCTCCGTACTCAGTAATGATATTGCAGCCTTTCTGTAACCAAAAATAGAATTGCATCGGTTTGTGTAACCGAAAGTATTATTGGATTCGCTCCGTCATCGAAAATGATATAGCATTTTTTCTTTAACCGAAAATGATATTGCATCTTTTCTGTGAATAAAGATAATATTTCTTCCTTTCTTTAGCCAAAAACAATGTTACATTAGTTCTGTAACCAAAATGACAACGTATCCTTTCTGTTGTTAAAAATGATATTGTATCCTTTGTGTAATAAAAAAAAAATGCCTACCTTCCCAAACCAAAAATAATATTGCATCCTCTCTCTAACCGAAAATAATATTGGATCCTTTCTGCAACCAATCCCCTAAAAAACAAAAAAAAAAAAAAAAATAAAACAAAAAACCAAAGAAAACAAAACAAAAAAGCAACAAATAATATTGCATTCTTTCTACAATCCCTCCATAAAAGAAAACAAAACAAACAAGCAACCTCCCCCTTAAAAAAACAAAAAAGAAACCAAATAATATTGCATGAGCTTGATACCCCGCCCCCAAAAAATTGTATTAGTTTTGTTTCCGAAAAAAAAAAAATGCAGCATCATTTCTGTAACCGAAAATACATAGCCTGAACTCTGTAAATGTTAATAAAATAAGAACATTTCTATAACCAAAGAAAAATTGCATTTGCTCTATAAGCAAAATAATATTGCATCAGCCCTTTAACAAAAAAGAAGAAAGTTACATCATTTCTGCGAGTAAAAATAATATTGCATTTGGACAGTAATAAAAACGAAAAAAATAAATATCATTGCATATTTCCTGTCGCTAAAAGTATAAATTTCACCTGTCCTATAATAAAAAGAATAAATAACATTGCATCCTTTCAATAACCAAAAATGAAAATGCATCAGTTCTGGAATAAAAAATAAAATTGCATCAGTTCTGTAAGCAAAAATTATATTTCATCCTGGCTGAAATCCAAACTAATATTGCGTTTTTTCTTTAACCAAAATAAATTTGCATCTGAACTGTAATGAAAACAAAATATACAAAATTGCATCTTTTCTATAAACAAAAATAATATTACGTAATTTCTGTAAGCAAAAATAAAATTGCATACGTTCTGTAACCAAAAATGAAACAGAAGCAGTTCTATAACCCCCCCATAAAAATATGCCTTCTTTCTGTAACCAAACAAAAAAAGAATTGCATCGGTTTTATAATAAAAATAAAACAGCATTCTTTCTGCAACACAAAAAATTGCATCAATTTCATAAAAAAGTAATTTTGCATTCTTTCTGCTACCAGCAGTATTATTGCAAAAGCTTAGTAATGAAAAATAATATTGCATCCTTCATATAACCAAAAAAAAAAACAAAACAAACAAACAAACAAACAAACAAAAAAAAAAAACGAAAAAGATAATGCTTACTTTCTTTAAATAAAAATGATATTGCATAATCTCAGTACCCAGAAATAATATTGCCACCTTCCTGTAACGAAAAATAAAATTATATCTGTTTTGAAACCAAAAAATAATATTGGATTTGCTTTGTAATCAAAAATTATATTGCATTCTTTCAAGAAAAAAAAAGAAAACAAGCTCACTTTTTGTAACCAAAATTGATATTGTATCAACTCTGTAAACGAAAAGGAATATTGCATTCTTTCCGTAATCAAAAATAAAATTGCATCTGTTCTGTAATCAAAAATTACATTGCATCCTTGCTGTAACCAAAACAAATATTGCGCCTTTTCTTTAAAAAAAATGTTTGCATCTGAATTCTAATGCCCCCCTCCCAAAAAAAACCCCAAGCAAACACAATTGCATCCTTCCAATAAGCAAAAATAATATTGCAAAACCCCAGTTAACAAGAATAATATGGTATTTTTTCTGTAAATAAAATTAAATTTCATCATCACTGTATACCAAAAGAAAAACAAAGAAAAGAAAAGAAACATTGCATCAGTTCCTAAGCGGAAATAAAATTGCATCCACACGGTAATAATATATACATATATATATATATATATATATGGAGAGAGAGAGAGAGAGAGAGAGAGAGAGAGAGAGAGAGAGAGATTATATATATATATATATATATATATATATAAAATCGTTGTTTACCTCTGTAACTGAAAAAAAAAATGAAATTAAACAAAATATTAAAATGAAATAAATAGATAATTAAAATACTGAATCAGTCCTCAAGCTTTGTGAAAGTTGCATCCTATTTGTTGGCTAAAATAAATTTGCCTCTTCTATGTATGCAAAAATAAATTTGCCTCTGCTGTGTAAGCAAAAATAAATTTGCCTCTGTTATGTAAGTAAAAATAAATTTGCCTCTTCTATGTATGCAAAAATAAATTTGCCTCTGCTATGTAAGCAAAAATAAATTTGCCTCTTCTATGTATGCAAAATTAAATTTGCCTCTGCTATGTAAGTAAAAATAAATTTGCCTCTGTTATGTAAGTAAAAATAAATTTGCCTCTTCTATGTATGCAAAATTAAATTTGCCTCTGCTATGTAAGCAAAAATAAATTTGCCTCTGTTATGCGAGCAAAAATAAATTTGCCTCTTCTATGTATGCAAAATTAAATTTGCCTCTGCTATGTAAGCAAAAATAAATCTGCCTCTTCTATGTATGCAAAAATTAATTTGCCTCTGCTATGTAAGCAAAAATAAATTTTCATCCTTTTCTGTAAGCAAAAATAAAATTGCATCAAGTCCGTAAACAAAGATACAATTGAGTTGACTTTGTAACCAAAGATGAAATTGTATCCTTTCTGTAACCAAAAATAAAACTGTCATCTTTGTAACGTAAGATTCAACTTCATAATTATACGTATATGAGGGCTGTACGCATTCATTACTCCTGTAAAGCACTTGGCAATATCTTACATCATTAGAATAAATCATATAGAAATTCTTCTACATTCAGTTGCAATCTTTGGCGCCTTTCCCGTGATTTAACTGTTCAGTGTCAATGGCCATAAGCATATTGAGCATTTCCCAATAATATCTATATATTCATACGACAGTTTGTATCTATTTTAGAAATTAGAACTTCCGCTGCTTCTGGAGTTCAATTCCACTCGAAGCAAGTGGTAGGAGAAGGAGGAAAGAGATAAAAGGAGAGAGAGAGAGAGAGACAGACAGACAGACAGACAGACAGACAGAGAGGAAGAGAGAGGGGGATTTGGTTTTGTTTTTTTGGGTTTTGTTGGTTATTTAATGTCGAATCCCTTTTATACATATATATTAAATATAAAATTTCTAAACACATTTTGTTGATAATATTTTTAAATGAGCCTGAGCTCATTTTTCATACACAGTTAAGTGGTTTCACTTATTTCAATCTAACACGAAAAATTCTATTTACATTTAATCATTTGTTTGCACACAGTTTAATGTCTAAAACTATTGCTACGTATCAATCAACAACAATTCAATTAAATATCAATCATTTTTTTACACACATCAAAATGATAATTTTTTTCTTTTTCAAACAATTCAGTATAGGATGTCAATAAAGTTAAATGGCTCTAAGTATCGCTATGTATCACTAACAATTCAATTAAACATCAGTCATTTGTTTACACCCAGTTCTAACAATTCAGTTCAGCATAAGTGCACAGTTATTTGTTTACACACAGTTAAATGTTAAAACAGTTTTATTTCAAACACTTTAGTTTAGCAAACATTTCTATTTGACCTATAGATAGGACCCTATCAGGAGCTACCACTCCGGGCCAGAGTGGATCTGGGAGCGATAGCAATGAAGGGGTGCTCGGCATTCCCCACATCTCCAGCATTACTTGAATCTCAGCATCAGATTGTTTAGTGTTATATCCAGAACACTCGTTGGGGGAGTTTTACCCCTCTGCATAGACGGAATCGGTATATTCTACGGCCTTGGAAGAGGATGTAAGAGGGTGTATGGTTTTGTTTAGTTTCTTTGTTTAATGGCATATCAACCTTTGTAGGTTATGCCAAGCTATTTTCCTAGAAGAACACCAGTGGTACTATTTAACCCATAGCTGGGAGGATAAGGGGGTTCATACCTTTCCCAAGGGTATTTGCTCGAAAGTGAACGTAATAGCGCGACTGTGATACGAACTCGCATACTACGATTCTGCAGTCCATCGCGTTAACCATTACACCACGAGGACACCCCCATCGTTACAGTGGGTGTAACTAAGTTGGCTGTATTACTTAAACTCTCTTTTTCTCTTTCATGTCTTATTTTTTCTAATTCCCACTCTCTATTGCTCAATGTTCCTCTTTTATCCACTTTGTTTTTTTCTTCGTTTTCTTCTTCACGTTCTTTCTTTCTTTCTTTTGTTTACTTCAAGGACGAGTCACGCCAATATCTCGAATTCAAAGACGATCAAAATTGCCAATCCACACATGAATAACCCTGCAATTTATATGATGAGTGCTATGATAGCGTTGCATATAAGTCTTTTCTGTCTGCCGACAACTGTTGTGTAATTTATTGACCAATGATTATCCACTTCAGATATCCAATTTCAATCCACATGCCAATTGGCTATGGAAACATACCAAAAAAGTACTTAAACGAAAAACTGCAGAATTAGTGGTATTAAATCATCACATTCCCTTTTTAAACAAACGTTCGTTCGTTCATGGACCCAAGACCGATTCTCACCAAGTCCGATTACGAATTATGCACTATTTGTACCTTCTCACTTTGGAGTTGATATTTTGCATTTCGTTGGTGTTGTCTCCCTTTGAGACATGAATATAGGCTTGGATTCAGGACTGTGTGGAAGATAACTGTTGCCTATGAAGCAAGTCTCTCCCCTTCACAATATCAAGAACCGGTGTCGTCGCAGGATTTGTCAGAATAAAGTTGAAAACAATTCCGGAGTTTCCACCAAGGTTAGAGAACCCAGTTTGTTAAACTATGTGTTCCTTAGCTTGGTTAAGGAATATATATGATTATTAAGAGAAAAAAGTTTTTGAATTTTCACTGGTATATTCCTTGTATATTTTTTCACGGGCAACAAGCATTACATTTTTCTGTATTTTTAGTATTTACTGTGTAAATGGCATATAATCATAGATTTATTTGTTTAGTTACACCACATCTCCAGCATTACTTGAACCTCAGATTGTTTAGTGTTATATCCTGAACACTCGTTATTACGCATAATATCACTGGTTGTATGAAGCACTAGGAAGATCATTTTAAGTATATTGTTCTAATAAAAACAAAATCTTGCGATGGTGAGATGTTTTTTGTTGAGTGACAGTTACATTCGTGTTGGTGATGGCTGATCGTCTGTTGGAGAAAGTAAAACACGAAAACGCAACATTCCTCAAGTATATGACTTCTCTTATTTTATTTCCTCGGTTCAGTTTATGAAGTATTGTTTCTGGTACCTAGCTCTACGGCTCTACCAGACACCATATACAGTGGAGGTTTTCCTTTATAGTAAGGACCAGTTATTAATATATATGAATAGTCCCGTAACTCTCCGTTCACAATACGGCTGGTCTTCTCCAACCCCTATCCAAACCCAATATCTCCAAGAGAGAGAGAGAGAGAGAGAGAGAGAGAGAGAGAGAGAGAGAGAGAGAGAGAGAGAGAGAGAAAATCGAAAAACGCAGTTTCTTTTACTAGGGTTTAGAGAATACTGAACCTCAACTTCCGCTTGCTATAATGGAATCATCTGGCCAGCCCCCACTCTACCATCATTTAGATGGTTTCAGCCAGCAGTCCTAGGTCAAACATATCTAATTACTCCTGGGTTAATGAACGAGATTTTGATCTATGTCAACTCTTCAGGCGCCTTATTTATAAAATAATTTCTCTATTTCTACTCTGGTAACGCTCTCTTACAATGTTAGAATATATATATATATATATATGTGTGTGTGGGTGTGTGTGTGTGTGAGTGTAAATATATATACATAGATGTACATACATATACATATACACATATATATAGATATATGAATACATACATGTATATATATATATATATATATACACATCTCTATTTGTATACATTTATATATATATATATATATAGAGAGAGAGAGAGAGAAAGAGAGAATGAGAAAGAGAGAGAGAGAGAGAGAGAATGATATGGATGGAAGTATTGAAGTATAAAAATGGATCTGAATAAAAATTTTCATATTTGAATTCAACACACACTCCAGTAGTTTTTTTCCTGCCTTAAGCAACGATAGAAATCCGCCTCAGATATTGTGTAAAACTGCATTGCTGTAATTTTATAAGGGTCGGAGTCCTCTCAGAGAAGTTTTGTTAACCAGAAGATAAAGGAAACGATTTGGATTTTATAAGAATAGAGAAAGGCATTACAAATGTGTAATGACGTAACTGGTTTTTGAAATATAGTGTTGATAAAAATTATATTATTTTGATGAGGAAGGAGTTTGACAAAAGCGAATTGTAATTGGAAAAAAAAGAAAAGTAAATGTATTGTTTTTGTTCAGCCTAAAAGCAGTCAGAAGATGGGTGGGTTGTTTTAACAGAGCAAAGCCTCCTGTCGATTTTCCTTAGTGACTTTCTCTAAAATTAGAATAAAACTTCGAATATGGAAATTATATTCTTTAAACAATCCCAAATTAGGAGAAAATTGATATGTCTTAGTTCTGCTCTGTCCCTATCCTCAGTTGAAAATATACAAAAAATTGCAGGGGTTGTCCCTCGCAGCAGTAGACCAGTGAGACAACGTGTGATTAAGTAAGCAGTTTTCCCGAAGCTCTGAGACTTACCAGACTATCCAGAGTATAGAAAGCGAAGGAAGCCGACCATAATGAAGAATCAACGTAACGTAATTAGCACTTTCGAAGTTGTACCAACGATTGTAGAAAGCTAACATAACTGCCATTTAAGATTGCCTTGTGCCAGATTACAGGCAGCGAGATATAGAAAAGCCTAAAACTTATACGAAGAATTGACGGACTGTTAATACGTGAACTGGTCTTTGACTAAAATATGGTGCCTCTGGGCATGGGTGAATATATATGACATTTTTAATAGACATTTTTTATATACTAAATGTTATTTTTGCAAGCCGTGTTTTGTTTTCTGTTTCTAAGGGTCTACTTCATTAAAAAAAAAATTAATTGTGCAGTGTTATTTGTTTACTCACTGACCGGCGACTCCGACTACCGATTGATCTGTTGTCTGGATCAAAAAACACAACGTGGGCAAATAACGAATTCGTCGATATATCCGAGCGGAGGAACGACCAGCGGATCGGAAGCGGAATCACCCCCGTCTTTGGTGAAGATGGCTATACTGTGACATTGTAGTAAAAAAAATAATCTTCTCCACATCCTTAAACATAGCCTAGATATAAATCTTCCGTTTAGGAAAGAAGGAAAAAATCACTTTGAGCTAGAACTGTTATTTGCCATACATCCTAGCAACTGGAGGAGTGCAGCACAAGGTATTTTTAAAGGTAGGTCTGGATGCAAGTCTGTAGCCCAGGTACGCTCGGCGTTCTGAAAAATGCCTCGGGTCCCGTCGGCATTCCTCTAAAAAAAGCGGCTCAGGCGCCAGGTGATAAACCTATCCCCTTCGAGGATGGTTAGAGCCAGGGGGTAACCTCGACCGACTGTCGCCCGAGGCAATACACACCCGACTTCTTCCGTGCAGACCAACACGGCCGGCCGAAGTGTGTCATATCTACTTGACGACTGGGGTGAGCTAGGACTTGAGAGAATGGAGGTTGCTGTACCTGCACAAACCGGTGTTCTGCTCCGAAAACTGCTGACCCAAAAGTATCCAGGATTTGTACTAACTCAACTAAACGTCTCGATATCATGATTTTATCATGTGTCATATCATGTGTCATATCCTGTATCATGTGTCATATCATGTGTCATATCCTGCTCGGGCAGGATATGACACAAGGTCAATTTTTAAGCGGAGTTTAACAGGTTTGAATTCAGAGTTTTCCTTCTCCTTGACTAGTTGCCTCACCAAGGCTGAAGAACCTAATCTGTCCTACTATTTACACATAGCTGGAGGGAGAATAATTGGATTCATACCTTTCCCAAGGGTATTAGTGCTATGTGAAATGCAATCAGTCTCGTCCAGTATTTGAACTCGTATAGTCGTGTCCAATTCCTACGACGATAACCATTACACCACGGGCACCTCCAAAATATCATGATTTTATTATACATAGATAAGCTGTGCACATGTCTTCATTTGAATCTTAAAGTCTGAAATAAAAAAAGTAAATATTCCGTTTAAGTCATTTTTTTATCCCAAATCGAGAGATTATAGAAGAAGGACTAACACATTAATTACTATGACGATTATTATGATAATTAAAACGCTTCCAATACTAATAGGATAAATATTTCTTCAAGTAATAATAATATAACACAATACCTTTTTTATATGAATATTGAATAGGACATAAACAGTGCTAATATTTCAATTCTGACTATGTGGGAAGTCGAAAAAAATCTTTTAACAGAGCTAGTTTTTCTATCAATCGTTGTTACCCATTCATCTATAAGAGACTGGTAGCTAAAATGTATCAATACAATTTTAATAACGAAACTTAGAGAAAGGTTTTTGTTATGTATTTCTGTCTGAATTCGTGACTTGGTTACTGAAACTAATGGTTCTATTCACTGCAGGGTTGAAGTAATCCCTCAAAACAGGCATCGTATAAATAGCAGAAGCATAATGGATGGTAATCATTTCAAGCTGATCGTCTGAGAATGGCTCTCTGCAAGTTGGGGGGGGTTTACTTCTTGAAGTTATAAATATTTATGCCATTTTGATATTATGTACACTTCAACTGACCGCTTAGGGCGTTGAAATTAAAATGGCCGCTCTCTCAGTCATATAATGCAAGCGGCTTAGTTGAAGATATAACAAACTTAAATAAATGAGGTTGAATAGTTGATAAAAGGATGCAGCATTGTCTCTCGAATATTAAGTTCATGAAAGATTGTGGGTCACATTTTCGGCTGGATACTCTGAGAAATTTGCGTCATCTACCTTTTTCTGTTAAACCACACTACCGAAAAAATGGATTCATGCTCTAACACGCGAATGTAAATTTCTGTCAATGTTCTTATGACAATATGAAGGACAAATAACTGTAGGAGGACAGCGCTACGTGAAGTCATAAGGAGCATTAACCCGTGTTACAATGCACTACCTCAAGAGCCTGCGACATCATGTAGTCGTCGTGACGCTATTAGCTCTTCTATTCGTGAGTGAACACAGTTCGGTGTATAGATACATATATGTGTCGGTGTGTGTAAGTCTGTATAGGTATATATACGTATAGGTGTCGCATAAATGTATATATATATATATATATATATATATATATATGCATGTTTGTGGTGGGGGAGTTGCGTATCTATTCGGTATTGTGAGTTAGTATAGGTAGCGTGTATATATGTATTTACCCAACCCCAATGCATAAGCAGGATATGACACAAGGTCAATTTTTAAGAGGAGTTTAAAAGGTTTAAATTCAAAGTTGTCTTTCTACTAGACTGATTGCCATACCCTGATTAAAGAGCACAGTCTGCTCTACTATTTACCCTCAGCTAGTGAGAGAATATTTGGATTCATGCATTTCCTAAGGCTATAAGCGTTATGTGAAAATGCAAGCAGCCTCGTCCAGGATTTGAACTCAGGTCGTCGTGTCCATTCCCAACGGCGATAACTATTACACCACGGGAAATCCCGAAGCGCATATGCATGTATGTATTTATGTTTGTATGCTGTTGTCAAAAGAGTTGCTAAACAAATTTAAAAGGTTGGCAGAATTTAATAGCAGTTAGAATAAAAAGAAATATGTTTCTTGATTGAAGGAAATAATAATATTCACCGTAAAAATAAGATTGAATGAAATAATATTCACCGTAAAAATAAGATTGAATGAAATAATATTCACCGTAAAAATAAGATTGAATGAAATATTAATATTCACCGTAAAAATAAGACTGAATGAAATAATATTCACCGTAAAAATAAGATTGAATGAAATAATATTCACCGTAAAAATAAGATTGAATGAAATAATATTCACCATAAAAATAAGATTGAATGAAATATTAATATTCATCGTAAAAATAAGATTGAATGAAATAATAATATTCACCGTAAAAATAGGTTTTCAACACTAGCATGGTCAGAAGTCAGTCGACGAAAGTATCATTTTTCTAAGTACTTCAATTTTGGGTTGATCTTAGGGGGTGCTGTGTGGGTTCCTTTCCCCGGAAGCAGCGTATCAGTATATTCAAAGAAGTAATCGGCTATTAGATAAATGAGCTTCAGCTCTAGAGCAGGGATGGTTGTGTAAAGGGGGACCTGCCAGCCCGTCCGCTAAGGTTGATCAAAGGCAGAAGATAGACAGTAGAGTTAGTTGACTGTTGGACAGAATGGGATGATAAATTTCGTCGGCCGTCTGTTAATCAGATAGTAAAGAATTAGCGCTTAGGTCTACGTTAAGAGTGGGTCTTATACCACCCTTCCCCGATGGGATGAACTCGAAGAAAAAATATAGAGGCTGCCAAACGTGAATATTCTCTGAATTTATATTTGATTCTTTCTTTTTCTTTTCCCTTGTGGATCTGGCTCGTGGCTCGGACGGTTTCAACAACCCCTGGTGGCCGATAGATCTATTAGAAACAATTACAACGTAGAAGGCGAAAGAGAAATATTGGCCATCTGGGGAAATTGTGAAGACTGTATAGAAAGGTTGCTATATCATTACTTGTTCATTAATAAATGGAATATGCCTCCACGATGTTTTCAAATTGAAAGGATTGAAATAATATTATCAAAATAAGAAACAAGTGAAGAATCCTTTAATTAAAATTCATCGTCTGTATCAATAAAAGAGTAAATATAAGACTGAAACTGCGAATTGATCGAAAGGAACTAGTTTACGTTAATTCTTTCTCTGCATACAGCGACACGAGATCCGGTGAAGAAAATAGGTGCTTCAGATTTTTAAAAATGTTGGATATTGTCTCGACTTTCCAGTTGATGCTCACTTTCAGCTCTTAAGTATAAGTAAAGTTGGTGACTGTAGTCGAGGGCGACCCGAAGGCTCCCTTTTCAATAGCTACTACACCAAGGTGTAGGAGAGGGCGCTACTCCTTTCACTGGATTGCTTCACTTTACCCATGATACATACCTTATAATGCTGAATGCTAAGCAAGGAGGTATCAAGTACCATTTTTAAAGTCTTTGGTATGACTCGACTTAGAATTGAACCCCGGTCTCCCGAACCATTGGCGAACGCTCTACCTACTGGGTAGTCTCTTGATATTGCCAATTCATTCAAATTTGCAAACGTTTAAACTGATGGACTCATAAATTTTGAGATTTGAGCATTAAATGCAAGAAAATATATAATGAGATCGCAGTTTCATTTGCCGTTCCCATAATATGAAAGAAGATTAAGACATTCTGGTAAGGTGCTGCTACTGTGATCTGGGTTAATGGAAACGAAAGTTAGGACCCGTGTCATGTCAGACCAAAGTGTAATCATCTTATAAATGATGTCTTAGGGCATATCTATTTTTACAGCAAAATATATTTGAAAAAAGTCGGAGATAATAAGACAAAAACCAGTTGAAAAGATGACGATGACGAGATCATATCAAAAAAGAAGCCATGGTAGGAGAAAAGTCCCACTTACGTTATTTTCGATCTTACAACTTCCAAATGAATGGGTCTCTTTTTGTAGAAATCGTAGGCCAGATGGCAGTTTTACTTGGCCCCGATATTTAGGTCGTTTCTTGTGGCTTTCCCAGTAACTAATTAACTGCGACAAAACCATTTAACAAATATTAAATGAAATTATTAGTGTTAGATATGAATACTTTAAGCTATTAACTCTGTGCAGACAAGTCATTAATATTGAATATAATTATTAGTATTAGATAGGTATTCTTGAAACCATTTAACTATGTGAAAACAAAATAAAACCTCTACATACTTGTTTGAAAATACTGTCTTTTACAAACTATTAGCTTACAAATAACATGTACACTTACACATACACACACATACACACACACACACACACATATATATATATATAAACAGGATTTGGCATTGAATACCTCACAAGGGTTGATATGCCATAAAACACTAACTAACCAACGGAAAGAAAAAACAGATTTGTTAAGTGTCTATTTCTTGCTTTCTTTCAATATACAGGATCACACTACATGATCTCACAACAACAGAAAAAAGAAGCATCTTTTGCAAAATTTAATACAATTTTGGAAAAAGATGAAATTTTCTCAAGTTGTTTGATAAAAAAAATATTTGTAAAATAGACTGAAAAACGAAAAAAATATTATTAGTCCATATATCTTCAGGTTAATATTTACGCCATGGTTTTAGCAAGCAAAGATTTCGGCTAAAAGATTGGACGCCCGACAAGCTTGTCACGCTTCTTCAAGTACTTGTCAAATCCAGTCGTCATTTGTAGTCACGTGGTCGTTTTTATTCTTTTATTTTGAGTGCATGTCAAATCCATTGGTCATTTAAAGTCACGTGGTCGTTTTTTTTATTCTTTTATTTTAATTTCATTTTTCATTTCGTCTGCAAAACACCTGATTATTTAATATTTCTGCTCAATATTTTGGCCATCTTATTTCTGTTTCTTCTTATCGCAACTGTCTGATCGTTATTCTATTAGTAAGCAGTACGGGTTAGAAATTCATACTTGTTCGCTCATTCAGCGTGTCATAGAATACGCAGACTGTATCCCTTGTTGAGGAGTAAGCCAGCTCCATCCCCAAAAAGCAGTGTTCTTTATATGACAGTAATCTGATGGGGAGGCTTCAGTCCTGGAGAACGAGCTGAATGTAGAGTCACCCTTCATTAACCAGGTCCACTCTTATCCGGAGTGGTAGTACTTGTTTCAAAATAGATCTGTTTAAAAACTATTTGGATTGCATCAGAATACATATTATCATATAACTGTGTAGAATATTTGTATTGAGAATAGTTACGTTAAGATAAAGTGCCCGTGGTATAATGGTTGTCATCAAGGGTAATGGACATGATGACACGAGTTCAAATCCTCGACAAGGCAGATTGCATTCCACATAGTCCTAATAACACTGGGAAAGGTATGAATCCAATTACTCTCCTTCCAACTATGCGCAAATAGTAGGGCAGACTGGTTTCTTTAGTCTTGTTTAGGAAAGAAAAACTGTATTCAAACCTGTTAAACTCCGTTTAAAATTGACCTTGTGTAACATCTGGCCCAAGCGGAGAGGTTGGTAAATACATCTAATTGCTTTCTATAATTACTTACTAAAGATTTTTATCATAATTTACTTGAAGCCAAATAATTGTTTACAAACAAACGATTATTATTGAATAGAATTGGTTATTTTATTTATAATTGTGTATAAATTGTTAGTATTAGATGGGAATACTTGATACCATATAACAGTGTGCAAACAAATGATTATTGTAGAATAGAATTGGTTATTTTATTTATAATTGTGTATAAATTGTTAGTATTAGATGGGAATACTTGATACCATATAACAGTGTGCAAACAAATGATTATTGTAGAATAGAATTGGTTATTTTATTTATAATTGTGTATAAATTGTTAGTGTTAGATGGGAATACTTGATACCATATAACAGTGTGCAAACAAATGATTATTGTAGAATAGAATTGGTTATTTTATTTATAATTGTGTATAAATTGTTAGTATTAGATGGGAATACTTGATACCATATAACAGTGTGCAAACAAATGATTATTGTAGAATAGAATTGGTTATTTTATTTATAATTGTGTATAAATTGTTAGTATTAGATGGGAATACTTGATACCATATAACAGTGTGCAAACAAATGATTACAGACATAAAAAAGCAAGAAAAAATGATTGCAAGGAATGTTAAAATTATAAGTAATTACAATTATAATCAAACTTTTACAAATGAATCAAATATCGGCATTAAATAACCCTTAAGGGGTTGATATGCCGGTAAATAAAGTATGGCGTATAATTGTGTATTAAGTATTAGTATTAAGTGGGAATATTTAATACCATATCACCGTGTGCTAACAAGTGATGTTTATTTAATAGAAATAGTTACTAAGAACGATATAATTTTGTTTAAATCATTAATATTTAAGAGGAACACTTAATACCATATGATAGTTTTCAAACAAATAATTCTTATAGACTTGAAGCTATTCAACCATGTCCAAATTATTGATACTAGATATGAATACTTGATATCATATAACTGTGTGCCAAAAAGAACTACATAAAAAAAGGTAAATTTAAAAGTAGAATGTATATGATTCCCTAACCATTAAGCATTACAAACCCAGACAGTTTGACATGCCATCATAATCAATCCATCAATTTATCTTTCTATCTATCTTCATAAAAATTCACATTCCAAGACAAAACATCGTTCCTCTTGCTGGTTTGTTTAGCCCTTTAAAATGCTTACGTTTAATAGGAAGAGTTTAATCTAATGCAATCGAAGCTCCATTAATCCTTTCTCTTCATTAGAGCAGAGTTATCAAAGCCGGAGACAAGTCCAGCCATTATTACCAAGATAACTTGGAAATGAAGATATTCGTATCGAGAAAACTAGTTTATCCACTTTGGAGTTAGAGTCATTTAGTTAAGTCGGTCAAGTGATTTGGCCGTGAAGCAAGAAGCAAGAATTTAATCTGTGTCTACCTCTATTTGCCGATAAGACAAGATTAGGATAAAAGTTAATACATTGGGATCTGGAAAATGCGAACCGATTCATACCATAAGATCTATATAAATACTGTCACTTTCTGAGGTTTGTTTGGCACAAGGCAAGAATAAGGATTTGGTTTATATAACGTTATACCAACCGCTTATGGTTTTTTAATGCCGAAATTTACCAAGTTTAGCTTGACACATGGTGTTATATACTCATAATGAGTGAATATAAATGAAGGAAGAATGACTATTACACTTCTTTATAATAATATCACTCTCTTTATTCTTTTTGGAGTCAAAGCTTCCGTGGTGTGAGGGAGAGACAGACGGGTACAGGGAGACAAAGATAGACTTCTATATTGACTTATAACTTCTTCTCTTGACGATACCATGCTGTGTTATCTTCCAGACCCAACTTATCTCTTCTTCTGCTTCTCGGCCGGGGAGGTACAAAATCGGAGGCCGCTGTGGACCGCTGCTTCCAGCAGGGCGTTCTCAGTGACTGCAAGTTAAGTCTGGCTCAAGACAGACATTGATTCCAACTCTCTCCAACTAACGCAGTCATCTGCATATATTATTTCATAATACTGGAGCTTTGGGGAATACGAAGCACTCATTCATTGCCATCGCTCCCAGGTCCACGCTGACCCAGAGTAGTAGCACCTGATAGGGCCCTATCTATGGATTAAATAGAACTAATCTGCGTACTGATGCTAAACTAAATTACTTGAAATAGATCTCTTTTGATATTTAAACTAGGTACCTATGCTAAACTAAATTGTTTGAAATAGAACTCTTTTTGACATTGAATCTGTACTTACGTAGAAACTGTTCTTACAGTAAACTGAATGGTTTGAATTAGAACTGTTTAACTCAACTGAACAGCTTGAAGTAGAAATGTTTTGAGATTTAACTGTGCATAAACAAAATCTATACATATGCTAAACTGAATTGGTTAAATTAGAGCTATTTGACTAAATTGAATAGCTTGAAACAAATGTTTTTGACAATTAAACTGTGTACTCATGCTAAACTTAATTGCTTCAAATAGAACTGATTATTTGTATAAAATGGATTTGGCATTAAATAACCTACAAAGGTTGATATGCCATAACCCCCAAACAATCGATCAACTATTTTGTAGTAATCATTTATACACAGTTCCTATTTGGTTTATTTAATGACATATCAAGCTCTTATGGGTTATTTAATATCAAAATTTGGTTCACTTGTGTACAATTGAAATCATAACTATTTAGGTTTGGTTTAGTCTATTTGTTTAACGACATACCAATACTTTACGGGTTATGTGATATCGAAATTTAATTATGTTGTAAATGATAGTAATTATTATTATACTTTCAATGTTGCATTTTTTTAAATTGAAGTTTTAATTTGTATGCACCTGTTTATGGGTGCACAGTTATATGATATCGAAGTTATACGAGAGCACAGTTATATGAGTGGTGTCCTTTTAGGGTAATAGTTAAAACGCTCGACCGCAGAATCGTAGTGAGCGGGTTCGAACTCCAGTCGCGCTGCTATGCTCACTTTCGGTCAAATACCCTTGGGAAAGCAATGAACCCCCTTATTCTCCCAGCCACTGTTCTTCTTGACAGATGGCTTTCGCATTAAATAACCCTAGAAGGTTGATGTGCCACAAAAACAGTTATATGATATAACACAGACTAATAAATTAGAATAATTGATATAACACTGATTGATGTTAGAATGGAAATTATATCAGAGTTATATGATTTCAATTATTCCAATCAATTACAAGTAATTTCTACACAGTTTTGAACGCAGTGGCTAACATGCTGGACTGCAACATCGTAGTAAGCGAGTTCGAACTCCCGTCACTCTATAACGTTCACTTTCGGACTAATAGCTTAGGGAAAGGTAATAACTTCTTTATCCCCCCCCCAGTTATAAGGCAACTAGTATTACTAAGGTTCTTCGACAATGATGGATTTGGGATTAAATAACCTACGAAGGTTGATATGCCATTAAAAAAGAAACTAAACCAAAGTGTTTCTACTCAACACTTTTTAACAAATATTTAGCAACTGGCCGAAAAGCATGCTGATTCGGTATTCGTGTTCTGAATGTATATCATACAACGCTGTCAGATCTGTAAAACGTCTTCTAGTCTCCAAAGTGTTTATATTGCAATTCGTTGTTATAATGATTTATATTTTAACGTTAATTCCAATATTCTTTTAAAATTGCACTTTTTTAATTAGTCTATAAAAATCATTTTTTTTAATTAGGCTGTAATAATTATTATTTTATTCTCTCTTATGTATCATCAAATATTCATATCAAATATTCCTATTTGAATATTAAATTCTCTCATTAGAATATTAAATATTCCAATTAGAATATTAAATTCTCTTATTAGAATATTAAATATTCCTATTTGAATATTAAATATTCCTATTTGAATATTAAATTCTCTTATTAGAATATTAGATATTCCTATTAAAATTGATAAACAATTACATGATTTTGTTTCTTTAGCGGCATATCAACTACTTATGGATGATTTAATGCTGAAATTTGATTCATTTGTAAATCTTTGATCAAAATCATTACAATTTATATTTACAACCAAGCAAACCCTCAGCCCCGGACAGGATGTGATACTAAGTCAATATTCAAGCAGAGCTAAACAGGTTTTGATTAAGGTTTATCTATTCCATGACTGTTTGCCATATCAAGATTTAACAGCCTTGTCCATCCTGCTATTTGCCCCTAGTTGGAGGAAAAATATCTGGATTGGAAATTTGGTCACTATGTCTATTTCCTACGACGATAACCATTACGCCATGGACGCCTCCATATATTTGAAAATGTACATGTGACCTGTCTTTTTATCGAGGTATCTGCTATAAAAATCAATAAAGTTGTATTTTTTTTTTCACGGAAGCTAGTTCATTTTCACTTGGAAGAAAAGCAAACATATTACTCTCTCCAACAATCTATGCCTACATTTTACCCTTTATTCTACTAAATAGAGTTGAGTTCATATCAAGATATATAAATTCGATTTTCTTTTCTACGATATCATTTAAAAACATTACACGAATTGATACGCTTGTTTACGCCCGTTTTTTTTAACGTTTGCGGACTGAAAATTTATTCTACTCAACACTTTTTAACAAATATTTAGCAACTGGCCGAAAAGCATGCTGATTCTGTATTCGTGTTCTGAATATACAACGCTGTCAGATCTGTAAAACGTCTTCTAGTCTCCATTTTACTTCAAACTCAGTTTCATGGAGAATATCGTAAAAGCAATTATCATACGTGGGATGCCCAGTCGGCTGCAGCTGAAGAATACACCGACTGCACCTCTGCAGAGAGGTGAGACGCTCCTATAGCGAGTGTCCTGGATATGAAACCAAGTAATCTGATGGTGACATTCCAGTGATGCTGGAGCTTTGAGGAATGCGGAGCTACCTTTCATTACCATTGCTTCCAGGTCCACTCTGGTCCGGAGTGTTAGCACCTGATGAGGGTCCTATCTATGGATTAAGTAGAAATAATCTGCGTACTTATGTCCTATATTGAATCGCTGGACAAACAATGAAAAACTCGTAGATATATAAAGATATAACTTATATTCTTATTCTTTGACGGCGACGTTTGTGTGAAGTAGGAATACAGTCAGAGAGAGTTCGCCTATATCCTTCTTCTGTGGCGGGGACCCTTTTGGTGAAGTAGAGCGACGGCCAGAGAACACACACGGGGGAGCTGACAGGTTTACTTGAGTGACCAGCGGATCTCTGCCTTCAGCCCAAAATTACAGGCTTTATATTGTCTTTCGAGTCCCACGTATTTTCTATTTGTGGCTGGTTATTGGAACTTACATACTTGTTTTTTTTTCGGTAGTTTGTGGATCTTATCTGTGAACGGAAATATCTGTCATTCTATCCACAGGCAATAAATTAGATTTTTCTCTTTCCTGTGAAACTACTTTGTTGATGTTATCTTGCGACCACATAGGATCGTTGCCAGCTAAGCTAGTATATTACACTTATACTAAACTGAATTGTTTGAAAGGGAACTGTTTTTGACATTGATACTGTACTCACGTTAAACAGAATTGTTTGAATTAGAATTATTTGACTAAAATGAATAGGTTGAAATTGAAATGTTTTTGACGATTAAACTGTGTAGTCATGCTAAACTGAATTGTTTGAACTAGAACTGATCATTAGTATAAAAATGGATTTGGTATTAAATTACCAACAAAGCTTGATGTGCCATAAAACCCAAATAACCAATCAACAACATACGTGAGTCACTCAATAAACGAGGTGAGTTTTACCGAATATATTTGGTATGAAGAAACATTGTTTACAGTTGCACCTTTTTGATTGGTTTGGTTTTATGGCATGTCAACCATTGAAAGTTATTTAATGCCAAATCCTGTTTATACACATATATTAAATATATGATAAGTTAACACATTTTGTTGATAGCATCTTTAAATGAGCCTGAGTTCATTTTTTGCACAAAGTTTATCGTTTCACTTATTTCAATCTTATACGAATAATTCTATTTACAACTAATCATCAGAGTTAAAAGTTTTCAATTATTGCTAATTAACACGAACGATTCAATTAAACATCAATTATTTATTTACACACAGTTAAATGGTCAAACAGTTCTATTTTAAACAATTCACTTTAGCATGTCAACACAGTTAAATGGTCCCAAGTATTGCTATGTGTCACAAACAACTGAATTAAAAATCAGTCATTTGTTTATACATTGTTAAATGATTAAACACTTCTATTTCAACCAATTTAGTTTAGCATAAGTTATTTGTTTGCACTTAGTTTAAATGACAAAAAACCCCCAAAAAACCCAGTTTAAATATTGAACAGTTCTATTCGACGCATAGATTGGACCCTATATGGTGCTACCACTCCGGGCCAAGGTGAACCTGGGAGCGATTTCAATGACCGCATTTCTCAAAGCTCCATCATTACTGGAGCCTCACCATCAGATTGCTTAGTGTCATATTCAAGACACTTTCGGGGAGTTTTACTCCTCCGCAAAGGTGCAGTCTGAATGTTCTACAGCCCCAGCCGACTGAGCCAGTACCTTTTTGAAGGAAATCAATAGTGATGTGTCCTTTCACATTTCTAGAGAATTAAGTCCCGTTACTTTTGAAGCTTTTGTCCTTCGTTAGCTTTCAGTCTACAGTCAACAAGAACGGCAAAATCCACCAAATGACAAGTCCTTTTTTTTCTTGTTAATTAAATCTAGGTCTGTTTTTTTTTGCCCTGGATTTGTTGATACGTCTATATCTCTAAGATCCACAGATTTTTATGACTTTCATTTGCAAATAAAGATTCTGGTTTATACATATATATATATATATATATATATATATATATATATATATATATATATACTATTTTCAGTATGGTGACATTTCACCTTAATCACCTTTCCCTTGTGTGAAAGCAAGTCTCTTCAAATCTCTATGACTCTTCTCAGTATTCTGGCTGAGTTTAATGATACTGTAGTTTGGGTGGTCTCATCTTATTTTCAAGTCTTCTAGTCTTTTTACTAATCCTGTTGGGATTCTTCCAATTACAATTAGTATCATTGTCACTTTTATGTTCCATAGTAATGTTAGTCCTCTAGCAAGGTCTACATCTTTATCTCTCTTTTCGCTTTCTTTTAATTTTACTCTATAGTCTGTTGGGACGGTATAGTTCATCATTCGGAAAGTTTTTTTTTTTGGTTGACTATCACAAGGTCTGGTCGTCTGGCCAAGATTAGGTGATCTGTTTTCACCGCAAAATCCCAAAGAACTGTTATTATTTCATTCCTTAAACGGTTGCACACCAACGTTTGACTGCAGTCTTTCACTAACGTCTGAATTACAAAGTTCCTTCAGGTCTCCAGGTCTCTCCTCAGTATTCTAGCGAATCTCAGCAATGCTGTAATGTGGATGGTTTCGATTCTCTTTCTGATTTTCAATTCCTCTTGTCCCTTCTTCAGGTTTTTGGGGGCTGTTCCGAGTGCACCAGCTACAATTGGTATTACCATCACCTTCATGTTCTAAAGTTTTTTCAGTTCTTTGGCAAAGTTCAAGTATTTGTGTATCTTTTCGCCTTCTTTTATTTTCAATCTATTGTCCGCTAGAACGACAAAATCTACATTGTTAATTAATACTAGGTCTGGATTTATGTTTGGGATTAGGTTATCCATCTGTGTCTCAAAATCTTATTTTATGAGTTTCATTCTCGGCATTGATTCTGTTTTTGTATATACCATTTAGTCGTATTGTCAAGTTTCAATCTTTGGCTCAATTTGTTTTTCTTCCAATTCCTGTTTCCTGAGTTTTGTTCTTTTTCTGTCTGGTATGACGTTGTTTATGCTATTACTGTTTGCTCTGAGTAGTTTTTCTGTTTTCTTTTCAAAGATAGTCTTCTATTCCTTGTATTGCTGCATCTACACAGTTGTCAATGCTGCAAAATCCTCTTTCTTTTTTTCCTGACATATAGTCTCCCCATGTCAACTATTGTATGTCAAGCCTTGTTCATCATCAATTTACTTTTCCTTTGCTCCATTTGCCTAAGTCCTTCCCTTGTTCATTTTAAGAATGATCAGGGGGACATTCAAGGTGTTTATCCCTTTGATGAGATCTTTGCTAAAGATCTTAATTTCAAGAAGTTCTTTCATTCTTCTGAAGTACTTTTCTTTTCTTTGAATTCTGCTTGTTTGATGATGTCCGGTTTCAATATTCCTTGGTACTTGTTATTTTCCTTCTTTCCGAGGGTTTTGATACTTTTCTGATTTGGCAGTTCTATTCCTTTCTTTCCCCACCTCTCATTATGAGCATGACACTTTTTTCTCTGCCAAATTGCATTCCTATATGCTGGCTGTATGTTGTTCATGTACATAAGGTGATTAAACTTTTCTTGCGATTTGGACCATTTGGGGCTCCAAGTCAACTTCCGAAGTATGAAACTGTGTAACATCATTGATTATAAGAAATAGAAGTGGCGAGAGGAAGTCTCCCTGAGAAATGTCTCTTTGGATTTTTACCTCTAGTAGGGCTTCACCTCCCGCTATCATTTCCACCGTCCTCAATAATGCTGTCGTTTGGATGGTTTCCAATCGTCTGCCAACTTCCAAGTCCTCCAGGCCCTTTAATAATCCTTTAGTTACTGTGCCAAAACCACCAATCACAATTGGTACAATCGTCACTTTCATGTTCCACAGCTTTTTCTATTCTCTATCAAGGTCGAGGTACTTATCCTTCTTTTCACATTCTTCCAGTTTTATTCTGTGGTCAGCCGGGACAGCAAAGTCGACAATTTTGCAAATTCTCTTATTTTGTTGATTATTATAAGGTCTGGTCTTCTGGCCGAAATTAGGTGATCCGTGTGTATGTCAAAGTCCCATAGGAGTTTGCCACCAATTATTATCATTATCATTAATATTATTATTATTATTTCTTTATAAGTAACTGGTGCTTTTTCATGAAATCGATTGCCAGAAATTGCCCTCATCTCTCTTGGATTTGTATAAGCATTTTAACTAATCTCACTTGTGCTGTGGTCTGGAGAGTCTCAATTTTTCCTCTGAATCCCCAATTCCTCTACTTTTTCCCACATTCTTTGGACCAAAGACTCCAACTTTGATTAGTATCGTCGTCAACTTTACGTTTCACGATTTGTTTTTGTTCTATTGCAAAACCCAACTGTTAATACTGATTTTCTCTCACCTTTATTTTTATTGAATGATCTGCTTGTACGATAAAGTCTACAAATTGCTATTTTCTTTCTTTCTAGTTGACTAAAACTAAATCTGGTCTTCTGGCCATTATTGGTTGAGCCATTTATATTTGGAAATCCCATAAAATTTGTGTCGCTTTTTTTTTTCCAGAAGGGATCCCTGTTTGTGCCAATACACTTATTGAGGAGTCAATGTTTTGTTGCTTTCACAATTCCTTGTGTATTTGTCACTAAGTTGTGTCGGCTCTCGTACTCGTTCAATTCCAGTTTGCTGCATTTACTTATTAAGGGGTCTATTTACTCATCTCTCTCTCTCTCTCTCTCTTTCATAGTTCACAGTTGTCATTTTTATCTTTTCTAGCTTTTGTATGTTTAGATTTTGATGGCTTTATTTTGGTCTGCTATTAAACGCCTTTGATTCCTTCCTTCTCACTTTGTTTATTTGTTAGTTTCTTTTCTCTTTCTTCTTTCTTGCATTATTTTAAAGTTTTCCTTTCTTTCTTTCTGGCATATTTTTATTTCTTTTTTTCCTGTTATATCACTGCCATTTCAACATTTTTTTTTCATTTAGACTTTCTTTGTTTCTTTGTTTCTTGTCACATCTCTTTTTCGTCCGTTCTGTCTTCCTTTTTTTCATTCTTTTTCATACTTCTTTCTTTCTTTCTTCCTATTTAGTCGTCCTCTTCTGAAATATCACTGTACTTCTTTTTCATCTATTTAATAATTCTTGTTGGTCCCTGTTTTATTTCTGCTGTTGTTATTATTACAGGCTGCTATGATTAAACTACCATAGCTCTTTATTTTTTGGTATACTCTTCAAGTCCCTGACCCGAAGAATTAGTTGCTGCTTAGAGCGGTTTCTTTATGAGTGCGTGTGTGTTGAGGGGTAGGGAAGAAGAATTTTTCTGGACCAGAGTAGTTTTTCCTTTTGTCATCCATTCAGTAATGTTCATCTCTTGTAGGCATTTTCGCAGTTGTTCAACTAGTCTTTCGTGAATCGACTTAAATCCTTTGAACCAGAAACCATAGATTCCATCGTGGTCCGGTGCTTCCCAATTTGCAATTTACTTGAGGTTTCCTCTTAAGGATTCAAGGTACATTTCTGCTACCGGCCTTTCTTCGATTTCTTGTAATTCGTTCTTCATGTTGATCACCCATTCAGGTGGGTTTTCTCTGTTCTTATTGTGCTTCAGTACTTTTTTCTTCGGGTTGAATCCAATCCATTTTCTTCATGTTTTTCCTGTTTATTTGTTTGAATCTACTTTCATTATTTTGGAATGTTTATTTTTGCTTATCTTGTTGGATCCTGTGTCGGAATCTTTTGTGTATACCTATCTAGGATATTATCTTTTGGTTTATTTCATCAAGTTAGATTGAATGATTTTGTTGTTGTTTTTCACTTGTTTCATCCCGTTGAGTTCAAAATTGTTTTGTTTTCCTTAGAATTTTTGTATTTCTTAGGTCTTTATATTACAGCACCAGTCTCATTTCTCGCTCGGCCTTTTTTTTTCCTCTGTTTTTGGGTTTCTTATCGGGATATCAAGTTTATCGATGACAATCTTTACTCCTAACTTAATTAGATTGTTTTACTCTTTGATATCGTTATCAGTTTATTTACCTTGTTCTTTTTCTAACTTGGTTGGTTGGTTGGGTTTTATGGCATATCAGCCTTTGTTGGTTATTTAACGCCGAATCCATTTTTATACAAATCATCAGTTCTATTAAAAAAAAAAAAATTCAGTTTAGCATGAGTACACAGTTTAATTTTCAAAAACATTCCTCTTTCAACCTATTCAGTTTCGTCAAACAGTTCTAATTCAAACAATTCGGTTTAATATATACAGTGTTTCAATGTCAAAAACAGCTCTATATCAAACAATTCAGTTTAGCATAAGTAAGCAGATTAGTTTTATTTAACCCATAGATAGGGCCCTATCAAGTGTTACCACTCTGGGCCAGAGTGGACCTGCAATGAAGGGTTACTCTGCCTTTCCCAGAGTACTCCGAATTTCTTAAAGCTCCAGAATTACTGGAACCTCACAATCAGATTGTTTAATGTCATATCCAGGATACTCGTTTTGCCCCTCTGCAGAGAAATAATCGGTGTAATCTACAGCACAAGCTGACTGGGCAATATTCTTTTTCTAACTTAAATTTTTCGTGTCTTAATTCCTTAGTAACGGTAACGCTTTCTTCTCTTCAGTTATGATTTTCTTCATCATTTCAGCTTTGTTTCTTTCTTCTTGTATTAATTTTGTTGTTTGGATTAAAAATCATCATCATCATCATGTCGTGCCACCAGCAGAGATATCCCTGACCCTCTCTCACCACTTCTCCCTATCATTCATCACTTCTGGCAGGTCTTCAGGGCTACATCCCGTATCCTCACATAGCTGCTGGATGTAAGTTCGAGCTGGTCGTCCTGCTTTTGCCCGGCCATATGTGGGGGTCCATAGGAGTTCATCACTTATGAGCTCGTCTCTGCTTCCCCAGCAGTGTCCTACCTGTCTGGTTCGTCTAACTTGGATAGTTTTCGTGATGGGAGGCAGGTGGCCGTATAGTTGGTGCCTTGTGGGGTGTTGCCGCCAGGACTTGTTCAATATTGCTCGCGGCTTTCTTGTGTAATTGCCGTCTAGCATCTTTTTCAACCGTTTAGTTAGCGTCCAAGTAGTGCATCCATATAGCAGTATCGCTGCCTGGAAGAAACTGCGTTTCATTTAGTCGGTCAGGTCTGATTTCCATAGCCGCGTGTCGATGTCATTTTCGGTTGATGAGACACTGCTTCCTATGTAGGGGAACTTGTCTACTAGTTTCAGAGAGGTTCCATCTAGTGTGGAAATGTCGCCTGTTTGGTTATAATACATATATTCAGTTTTGTGTGCGTTGACATTGAGGCCAATGTATGCGGCGGCTTGTTCTAAACTATGCAGTAGTGTTTCAGCTTGGTTGGGTGTATTCGCCAGTAACGCTATGTCATCGGCGTAGTCGGCGTCGGTAATTGTTTTTGCGGGGTACCTTCTGCTTCTTTTCTTTGTCAGCTCGAAGCCATTTTCTCTGATTTTGTCAATCGAAGTACTAAGCACGTAGTCTTGACAGATGATAAAGAGGTATGGGGCTAGTGTGTCCCCTTGTAGTACTCCTGCTACAATGTCGAAGTATTCTGTGTCTCCATCTGGTGAACGTACTTTCACTTTGGTGTTTCTGTAGAGAATCGTTATTGCTGCTACGGTTTCTTTTGGTAGGCCATATGCTAGTAGGATTTGTTCCATCTTCCCCCTGTGTATGGAATCGAAGGCCTTGGCAAAGTCGACAAAAAGTAATGTCGCCTGTAGGTCCAAAAATAAACCACAAGATCCCAAAAATAATGTTCATGATTCTAAAAATAAAATTACAAGATCCCAAAAATAAAGTACATGATTCCAAAAATAAAGTACCAGATTCCAAAAATAAAGTACAAGATTCTAAAATTCCAAGATCCCAAAAATAAAGTACATGATTCCGGAAATAAAGTACAAGATTCCAAAAATAAAGTACCAGATATCAAAAGTAAATACAATATCTCAAAGATAAAGTACACGATTCCAAAAATAAAGTACACGATTCCAAAAATAAAGTACAAGATTCCATCATATTTTGTTTATGAGATTTTTTCCTTTTTTGACTTACGATTTTTTGGTTGAGGGATATTGACCTTTCATATTTCTTTCCTTCCACTACTTATCTCTCCACATATTTCTACAATTTCAAGCTCCGAGAACCATTCTTTCTTTAGAATATTTATTTTTTAGTTCCCAAATCATTGATTGGATGAAGGAATTGTAGCTGATTTGCTCCATATTCTTATCATCCGTTTCCTCTAGCCTCTCTAGGTGGTGTTACTTTAAAAATAGCAATTTAATACTTATTTCTCATCTTCACTTCTCTATTTGTAGTATCGTGGGGTTTCTTGAAAGGTTTTCAAATAGATAGACGATATTAGGAGATTCAAGAAGGAACAACAGTGGTTACCAAAAATAAAGTATCCCCAAAAACATTCACATTTTATTTGAGATGTTATCTCCTTCAAATTGGTAGGAAATATATCAAAATACATTGAATAGTTTTCCCAGAGAATGGATAAAAGCCTTTGTTCATCAATAAATCGCCCCCCCACCAAGATAAAGACGATGTTTTTAATTAAACCTTACAATATACTACTTAACTCTTCGCCGTTCCGATATAAACAATCTCATTTCAAATCTACCCAAGTCTGGTCTGAATAATTCTAGCTTTTAAGTGAGAATTCATAAGATCAATCTTTTGACATCTCTCTATTGGTCACATCCAACATATCCGAGTGTTGATGTCAGTGTTAGAACGAATGTTACAATAAACATTTCTTTTTATGGCTTTTCGGGGTATTAAGCATTGACTACCCGAAAGATTATAAAGAGGATACTTTTTCGTGTATCTGGAATTAGAATAGTCAAGATTCAAAGGGCGATGACCGGAAATCCATATTTGCCACCGAGAGAGCATCTACCGACCATTTCATATCTGTCATATGGGTCCCATTTTTTTGGTGGTGGGGATTTTTTCATCATAATCTCATGGGTTGTATATATTCCTATTTACCAACCCCTCCGCTCGGGCGGGATATGACACAAGGTCAATTTCTAAGCGGAGTTTAACAGGTTTGAATTCAGAGTTTTCCTTCTCCTAAACTAGTTGCCCCACCAAGGCTGACCAAGGCTGAAGAACCCAGTCTGTCCTACTATTTACCCATAGCTGGAGGGAGAATAATTGGATTCATACCTTTCCCAAGGGTATTAGTGCTATGTGAAATGCAATCAGGCTCGTCCAGGATTTGAACACGTGTCGCCGTGTCCATTTCCTACGACGATAACTAGTACACCACAGGCACCTCCTACTACCATGGGTTGTATATATTGCCTATTCAAGATCTTATTTGTTCTTTAGTCACGGAGGTAATTTGCTATTCTTCCAGGGGAGAATACTTTCAATACAAAAAGGTGGGACACCTATCCCTGGGGAATAATACTTGCTGGTTATTTTGTGTGCTGATTTTAGGTAATGCAAAAATACATCCCGTGTCACATAGATAAAGTCAAATTCTCTTTCTCTCTCTCTTTCCCTGTCTCATTACCCCCCCTCTCTCTCACTCTTGTTGGATTATTTTTCTTGGGTCATGCACAGCTATCTGTCTGAAATATATAGCAATCATACGTTGCATTTTGGGAGAAATAAATCTTTGAGTTTACAAGTTTTATTGTTTGTCTTGCTGTTTTAATTTGTCAAATCTTTCAACGTCTCTCTCTCTTTCTCTCTCTCTCTCTCTCTCTCTCTCTCTTCTCTTTCATGGGGTCATCTGAACAATTATGCTATCTCTTATCATTTTGATTTTTCAGGTTTCTTTAAAAGAATAAATAAATTCAAATATACATGGAAAACTTTTTAAGATTGAGAACAATTTAAGTTTTGGATCTGAAAAGTAGCCATTGTGGAAACTTACGATTTTGCTCCCTATCGAACTGTTTTATCTCCATTCTGTTTGAGAAATGTTATATTACAAATTTATCCCTTTTTTTTTATCCCCGTTTGTTTACGGAAGGGTAATCTTTTAATTTCTCTATTTTTCCAAATTAGCCGACAACTTGGTGTGTTGAGTTGTTTATGGGTCACGCAAAATCTGTCGATCTTATTTTGTTATATTGTCATGTGCATATGCATCTACATATATACATGCATATACATGCTGAATGAAACACAACGACACAACGATAAAGGACGAGCGAAGACTTCTTTAGAAAAATATGTACCTCTCACTTTATTGTAAGGGTTCGAAAAGGGTTACTCAGGGTTTTATGGTGAGAGGGAGTTGGAGACAGAACAGAATTGCAATATATTGACCCCACTCCTATGGCCGTCAGCGTTGTGTCTTTCTCGTTCTCCAGGGCTGCTCTACCGGAGGCCCAGAGGTCCACTCTGCTGGCTTTCTCTACTGCATCTTATCACCAACTGGTCTCCAAAACTCAATCGGGGGTCCCGAGGGCCCCTTCGGCTGGGTGTGGCTTTCCCTACCACATCTTGTCTCCGACGTCTCTGATCCCCAACTCATCAGGGGCCCCAAGGGTCCCCTCCACCGGGCTTTCTCTACCACATCTTATCAGCAACTTCTCTGGACCCCAACTGTCTGACTTCCTGTCTTGACCGAGTTATATAATAGTTCAACGTCCACTCAATCTTTGGAATGACATGTTTGATCGTCATCAAGTGGAAATAACTGTCATGCAGTTCAGAGGTCACTCTCTTCCGGTGCATCAGTCTATGAGTGTATCATGGCTTTTACCTTGTCCCATTGTCCCATTTCATCAGCCAAATCCGCCCACGCGATCTCTTTCGATTACTGGCCATTGGAATGTGTCACTTCCTTCCGGCGCATCACTTTGGAATCGGATTTTTGGCCGGGTCGAAGGTCAAAATACAACGATTTCATTGCAGCGTCTTAAGGACAATTTTTCTTGATGTTAAATCCATTTGTTTTGTGTGTGTGTGTGTGAGAGAGAGAGAGAGAGAGAGAGAGAGAGAGAGAGAGAATAATGCATTGCAAGCATACTAAATCAATTGCATATATAATTATATATTATTTTATCAAAGTTATTTTGTATCATTGGTGGGGTTTTAGTATGTTTTTAACATACCTCAATAAATGTGGTTGACTACATCAAGGTCTAGATTACTTTGTTTTTTACGGTACTACATTGATTTTATTCTTTCATATTAGTTTTGAAAGAATAAATAAGTCTTAAAATGTTTTCTTTTTTGTAATTGGATGTTAAAAGAATATTTTGTAGGCTAGCATAGCTAAAGGGTATTGGTCGTTCATTACACGCAATATATGATAAAATAAATTGTGTGGCTAGAAACTAAGGGTTGTTTATTACTCGGAGTGATTCACTACCTTCTCAAGTATATAGGATTATATATATTCACAGACACAGACACACACAGACACACATACATATATATATTTACACACACACACGCACACATACATACATTTATGTATATATATATTCCCACTCACACACACACATACACACACACACACATATATATATGCACCCACATATATATATATATATATGTCTTCAACCCCCTATATATATATATTCAGACACACAGATACACACACACACACACACACACACACACACACGTATACATGTATTCACACACACACACACACACATATATTCACACACACACACACATATATATATATTCACACACACACACACACACACATATATATTCACACACACATATATATATATTCACACACACACACACACATATATATTCACACTCACACACACACACACACACACACATATATTCACACACACACACATATATATATTCATACACACACACACACACATATATATATATATATATACAAAATACCAAAAAGAGCCAGAAACTAATTGCCAAGGTTTCACCAAACGGGTCTTTTTTTATTAAATTATATTCAAGCAGTATGAATGTTTCAGTCTTTTATTTCTTTATATTTTTTCCAGATATAGGTTTGTACGAGGATCATTAAATAAGTTTCCAGACATTTTTCTTATGGGCACTTTTATTGGTAGTAAACGCATGAAACACTACTCCCCTTCGAAGTAATCTCCTCCGGCTGCAATGCACTTGTTTTACCGTTTCAACAACTTCTGGAAGGCCCCATGAAAGTCGTCTTCTGTGAGGGTTTCAATGACCTTCGTCACAGCCTCTTTCATCTCCTCGATTGTCTCATAACGACTGCCTCTGAGCTTAGGGAATAACCAAAAGTCACAGGGAGCAAGGTCTGGACTATAGGGAGGATGAGGAACTGTCTTGATGCCCATCTTAGTAAAATAGTCTGAGAAAACGATGGAGTTGTGGACTGGTGCATTGTCCTGGTGGAAATGCCACTGACCCGATTTGAAGAGTGCTGGCCTCTTTCGACCGAATCTCTTTCTGAACTCCCTTAAAACCTCAACATAGTGACCCTAACCCGAACCCTTTGGCCAATCAACTCTGGTATATTGACTTCCTTACTCCTCCCACACCTCTCATCATCCCTCAGACTCCCTGCCTTCCTTGAATTTCTTATGCAACGTAAAAACTGATGCTCAGATGGCCCAAAAGCAGTCGGAAGCATTCCACATGGTTCTGTGGCATTTTTTTCAAGTTTAAAACAGAATTTTATTGCATATCAATCTTCTAAAGTGTCAGATTGCATTTTTGAAATTCACCAGCTGTGACAATCAGGCTTTAGTAGGGTGTATTCCAATTGCTACTGTAGCTGTTCATTTAAACCTGAAATAATAAAAATTAGTCAGTTTTCTTATAAGATGTATAGCAATAAGATATTGAAGTTTTAAGAGTCTACGACAATTTTAAATGCCTGTACAAGAAAAGTGCGGAAACATACTGAAGGCATCACGTAATATATTTGTTATTTAAAAATTGCATTGTTTGTTAATTTTTTGCGCCGCCAGAGTAATAGAAATTGTTACGAAAATTGAATAACGCACGCATGCACACACACACACACACCCACATATATATATATAATTGCAGAAGGATTTTTTTTTATATTATCCTTTTTCGTTTTATATGTCTTATCTTTCGGTTTAGTTAGGCTTAGAAGCTTACGGCTTAGTGCATCGGTAGGTGCAGACATTAACGCAGGTGTTCACGCGTGTGCGGGGAGGATGTGACAATCACAGATGTCACAATAAAAAACCAAGATAGTAAATAGGGCTGGGGATGTGAATGACATCATGCCCGGAAGCGATGGGCTGGGATTCTTAGTGATTTTGAATAAAAGCAGTGAGTTGAGATTTGGACTTAGACGAAGCGAGTTGATTTTTCGGACCTGGGCGAGGCCAGTCCAGTTTGTGGACTGCGAGGTGCGCACGCGCATTGGTTGGGTCAGTGAGTTGAGAGCTGACGATGGACGAACAGTCAGCATAGAAAAATTGTGTCTCTCTCTCCACGTGTCGAAAAATTTAAACTTAAAAGGTAATAAATGTTTCGTACCTGAACCAAGAGAATCGTCAGTGTTGCGTTTGTTTCTCGGATTCCTATACGTATGAACATTGTATGAACAAATATATATTTCACATATCCGTCTCATGGCTATATTACACACACACACACACACACACACACACACATATATATATACATATATATATTGAATATTACTTTAAAATAGTGTATAATTGTTTGGTTGATACTGTATCAAATTTAAACGAGAGTAGGGATTTCTTTGTGAGCGCTTCAGACATGATGGAGGCTGATGAAGTTATTCATCGAACATCAGTTTTATTGCTAAGTAGGGAACATATTGAAATGAACTACATCTCTAATAGCGTGAGAAGCTGGATAAATGCCGAGCTTAATTATTGCACATTTGCTTTCCCATGAATAAAAGTATTGAGAGAGAGAGAGAGAGAGAGAGAGAGAGAGAGAGAGAGAGAGAGAATGAATATTTATAGAGTGAGAGAGAGAGTTGATTTCGAAAGAGTGTACAAATAGAAACACAAAGGAAAGGTTAAAAGGGAATGTAGATAAAAATCGAGCATATATATATATATATATATATACACGCATATATAGGTATATATACATATTCAAACACACACACACACACACACACACACACATATATATATATATATATATATATATATATATATATATGAGAGTGATACGATTTGTAAAAGAATATTTTGTAGATAACATTATTTATCATATTTACCAACCCCTCCACTCGGTCAGGATATGACACAAGGTCAATTTTTAAACGGAGTTTAACAGGTTTGAATTCAGAGAATTCCTTCTCCTAGACTTGTTGCCTCTCTAAGGCTGAAGAACCCAGTCTGTCCTACTATTTATCCATAGCTGGGGGGGGGAGAATAATTGGATTCATACCTTTCCCAAGGGTATTAGCGCTATGTGAAATGCAATCAGTCTCGTCCAGGATTTGAACTCGTGTCGTCGTGTCCATTTCCTACGACGATAACCATAATAAACAAACCAGAGCATATAAACAAACCAGAACGCATTTGTTTGCACTCACTAAAAGATTTTCAGTTATTCTTATCCAACACTAATAAATGATAATTATTTGTTTGCATATATTTAAATCTTTTTAAGTTTTGCAATCTAACAATAATAATTTGTATTCCGGTAAATGGTTTTGAATATTGCTAACACTTATAATCATATTTGATATTAATCATTATTTTGCTCTCAGTTTAATAGTTTCAAGAATTGATATTTCAACATTAGTAATTCTATTAATCAAGTATTCCTATCTAATACAAACAATTTACACACAGCTGTAGCTTCAAATAATTATGGTGATAATATGGCATACTAGGATTCTTGTTTTAAAAGTTCACTTCCATCCTTTACAGTATGCCAATCGAAATGAACGGATGATTATAAGAAACTGATATACTCGAATCGATGACCAAAGGAAAAACCACTCTAATCCAGAAAGATCCCGCCACAAAAAAAAAAAAAAATAACCCCGCCCCAAACATTTATACCCACATAACGTGCCTACTCATGAGGCGGAAAATACTAACGACATAAATTAGGGAGGAGATTTATGATTCGTTAATAAGCTGCAGACGGTTCTTAAAGAACAGAAAGGATGCCACAAAGAATCCAGAGGGACAGGTGAGCTACTAAATATTGATTAACGAGAGTAAATAGCGAAGGAAAAATCTGGCTATGGACTGGATTAACTACAAAAATGCTAATGATATTGTCCCCCAGAGCTGGATTATACACTGTCTCAAAATATTCAAGATATCAGACGAGGTCATAAACTTTATAGAGAGAACCATGAAAACCTGGAGTGCGGAATTGACAACAAGAGGGAAAAGCTTAGCTGAAGCAAAGATCCAGAGATGTATATTTCAGGGAGATGCACTAACACCATTACTATTCATAATAGCGATGATGCCACTCAACTGCATTCATAGGAAATGTGCAGCCGGATACAAACTTAATAAATCGCAAGAAAAGATCAATTACCTAATGTATATGGATGAAATCTAACATTTTGCAGTCAAGATTTAGAGATGGAATTTGGCATAGAAAAATGCGCCATGGTAGTAAGGAAAAGTCGTAAACAGTACATGACGGAAGGAATGGAACTACCAAATCAAGAAAAAATTAGAACACTTGGAGAAAAGGAAACGTACAAATACTTGGTAATATTGGAGGCTGATGCTATCAAAAAACTGGAGATGAAAGACAAACATTGAAAAAGTGTATCTCAGAAGGAGAAAGCTACTCGAAACCAAACAATATACCAGGAACCTTATAAAAGGAATAAATACCTGGGCTGTCCCTGTCTTAAGATACTTGGGACCATTCTTGAAGGGGACCAGTGAAAAGCAAACAAGAAAACTTTTGCCGGTACATATGGCTTTACATAACAGAGATTACGATGAAAAACTATATGTGTCAAGGAAAGAAGGAGGAAGAAGACTTACAAGCATTTAAGACTGCGTTGACCTATCGATACAACAATTGAAAGACTACACAGAAAAACGCGGAGGAAGACTGATTACACCCACCGGAAACAATACGGACGACACGAAGTTCAAGAGAACAAAAACAACCTGGAAACAAAAATAGGAAGAAAAACATCTGTATGGACGTTTTAAACGACTAACAAGAGACATCTCACACGAGAAAACGTTGACGCGTCTAAAACAGGGAAACTTTAAGAGAGAAATTGAATTTATACTAATAGCAACTCAGAACAATGTCATAAGAATCAATTACATCGAAGAAAGAGTAGATACCACGCAGCAAAACAGCAAACGGAGGTCATGTGGTGATTGAGACAAAACTATCAATCACATAGTATGCAAATGCAACAAATTAGCACAGAAAGAATATAAGACTAGACACAACAAGGTGGAGAAGGTGATCCACTGAGAACTGTGCAAGAAATTGAAATCTGACCATACAAACAAATAGTATATGCACAACCCAGAATCCTTTCTGGAGAATGAGATGCACAAACTCCTCTAGGATTTTGAGACATAAACAGATCATCTAATCTCAGCCCGACGACCAGACCTAGTAATAGTTAACAAAAAAGAGAACTTGCCCAATTATGGACTTAGTTCTGCCGGCTGACCAATGAGTAAAACTGAAACAAAGCGAAAAGAAAGATAAGTACCTGGACCTTGCCCGAGAGTTGAAAACTCAGGAACCTAAAAGTGACGGTGATACCAGTTGTCATTTGTGTTCTTGGTACCGTCTCCAAAAGATTGGTAAAGGGACTGGAGGGCTTTGAAATAAGAGGAGGCGTAGAGATCATCTAAACTACTGCATTTTTAAGATAGTCCAGAATATTCAGAAGAGTCCCGCAGACTTGAGGAGACTTGTTGTCACTCAAACTCCAGTGAGAAGTCACTAGCTAACGATGGTGTTCAAAACTCGAAAAGGAGTGTGTAATAATAATAATAATAATATCCTTAGTAAATGATTGAACACTTCCATTTGACCCACAAATGGAATATTAACAGCCACTACCACTCTGGGTCAAAGTGAACCTGAGGGTAATAGTAATGAGGACGACTCTACATTCCTCAAACTGCAAGAGAGGAGCCTCGCCAGCACATACAGTTTAGTGCCAAGGACTCGGTTTCAAGTATTCTTATTTAATAAACAATTCTATTTGATATTAATCATTGGCTTGGTTTAATTTGATTGTGTTTTATGGAATATCGACCCTTGTGTGTTTGCATTTGCCCGTACTTCCCACCAGGTAGGATTTGGAACTAGTTCATTTTCAAAGTGGGGATTAGGTGAGGGGAAGGCCGTGCATATATATATATATATATATATATATATATATATATAATGAATAAATAAATGTATATTAGATATATATATTTAATTCATGGAATATTATATAATAGCTCCTAGATATTGAGCACTCTCCAGATTATATTGCACTTGGTTTGACACGAACCCACAAAGTGATTTAGTGACAACCAACACTGTTATAATATATATATGTATATATATATAGTGTAGCGTTTACTTTTCGAATTTGTTTCTATAAATAGCGTCAGTAGCAGAAGGGGCATTGACTTTTAAAGTTGAGGGTACAAGAATTATTATTAGAGGTATTTTTTGGAAGTAGAGACAGTGAAGTTATTTTTATTGTTAGTATCAATGAGAACATTTAAAAGGGAAATTTTATTGTTTTTGTTTAGTTCATGAGTAAAGTTAAGAATTGAATTTGGTGGAGGGGGGGGTCCTGGGTCTGATCTTTAATAATTTCTACATGTCCGACCGCAAAAATAAGATATTTAATGGCATTAAAATCCTTAAGATATGTTGATGATATACTTATTCTTGCTAATAATATTAACGAAATCAACATAATACAAGACACCTTCCAAAAAAATTCAGTTCTCAACTCTACTCATGAACTAAACAAAAACAATTAAATTTCCTTTTTAGATGTTCTCATTGATACTAACAATAATAATAACTTCACTACCTTTACTTACAAAAAACCCTGAAATAATAACTCCTGTACTCTCAAGTTTAAAAGTAAATGCCCCTTCAGCTACTAACGTTATATATATATATATATATACTCCCCTACCCGCGTGGGTTTGAGTTCTCTGGCGAAGAAGTAATCGTGTTGCCATTAGCGTCTATTGCAAGCCTCTTCGTAGTTGAATTGAGGTCTCTGCTACCGTAGAACGGATGTATGTAAACAATAGTAATTGTGATTCATAACCGTTTAAAATTTACTTCGCAGCTAATATCTCCTCGTGGCTGAATGGTTAGAAGCTTTGGTTTGACGTTTGAGAGAGACATTAATTAAAAAAAATTAAAGAGAGAGAGACAGAGAGACCGTTCAATTCATTTTTGAAAACGAATAAATTTTAAAAAATGATTCCAAGCTTTTTTCTGCTTTTGAAATATATTTCTAGCAACTTTATGTATTGTTTTTCTATAAATGAAAGATCTTGATGATAAAAATATTCCTGTAATGAATATTTCTTCAAACACAAAGGATCAACCTCTTTTGTAATTATTGTTTAGTTATATATATATATATATATATATATATGTATACATATATATATATGTATATGTATACATATATATATATATATATATATGTATACATATACATATATATATATATGTATACATATACAGATATATATATGT
>OY757910.1:93008312-93013312 GCA_963585895.1 Sepioteuthis lessoniana | reverse complement strand
TATATACATACATATATATATATACATACATATATATATATACATACATATATATATATACATACATATATATATATACATACATATATATATATATACATACATATATATATACATATGTATACATATACATATATATATATGTATACATAAACATATATGTATACATATACATATATATGTATACATGTATATGCATATACATACATACATATATATACATACATATACATACATACATACATACATATATATATATATATACATACATACATACACAAACATATATATATATATATACATACATACATACACAAACATATATATATATATATACATACATACATACACAAACATATATATATATATACATACATACATACACAAACATATATATATATATATATATATATATATATATATATATATATATATATATATACAAACATACATACGTACACGTACATACATACATATATATGAATGATAAGGGTAAATTCAATGAACGTAAATCTACTTTTTTTTCAAAGTCTCATTCGGTTTCTCATTGATTTAAAAATATTTTTCTTTGTTTTTCTCCCATGAAAATAAACAAAACTTCATTTTGATTCGTATTTCTTCATTTTCTCTTTTTTCTACGCTTGTTTGCCTCTCTCTCAGTCTTTCTTTTTCTCTTTCTCTCTCTCTTTTTTAAACCTCGACTTTAGAAAATGCCACATATAAACACAAACATTCTTGAGCAACGTTCACATAATTTCCGTTTTTTAATGTATATTTCTTTAATAATTCATTTTTAGCAACACTTCCTGGCGTGCAAGAGAACATTTTCAACAGGCGATCATTTTTTTTTTTAGCGTTATTACCTCAAAGACAGTCACGAAACGATTGGATTAGTCGCAGCTGGTGTGACAGCATCGGCTCTTGGTTTGATAAAAAAATGTGAGCAAAGTTAAGGAAAAGGCGGGAGACTATGCAGACAGACTATTTAGATTTAAGAGAAAAATCCACACAAAAATATTGAATTTACATTAGTTTATTTCGGTATTTGCATTTTGGTTTTGCTTCGTTTATTAATAATTCCAGGTCTTCGTTCTCGTAGCTTTCACTCTTTGATCATGAAAACCAGATTCTTTGATTTTTTTTTTAGTTGGTTTTACTTCTAAATGTCTTTTCTTCTTTTTCTTTTTGACTTAAAAAAAGAAAAAGAAAAACACCGCCTTCTTTTGGATGTATTCCTACATCTGTTCAAAATTACCTATTGTACAATATGGAGAATTTAATATTGTTTCGTTTAAAAAGATTTCTTTTCTTCTGTTCAAAGTATAACGCTCTCCGTTTCCGTTTTTGTCTCTCTCGGATAGTTTTGTTTCGTTTAAGAATAAATATGAACTAATTTACCTTGTCTTCTAAATCAGGAACATATCTTAATGAATTTCAGCCTGTTGCATAAATAAATAAATAAACAAAGAACAAAAAACAAATACAAAAAAACTTCGCTTTCCTCACAAATATATCATCATTATCATATCAAATATTAGAAAAAAAAAAATCAAAGGTCACATACATTTAAAAGTTCTAATGTGCATCGCCATTTTGTCCTTTTACATTCCAAGTAGATAATTCCATTTTTGTTTTGTGTTTTTGAAGAAATATCCTAGGAATGATCGTTGACTTTAATCTCTCTTATAATCGTCTGCTCTCCAAAATAACGATGTCGTTGCGCCAACTTTTGGGAACGCCTTCATACAATTTTTTAAAGTAAGTCTGCTAAAGCGGAGTAGCTTTTTTTCATTTTTTTTTTTTTACTATTGTCGCTTGGAATCTTCATCACAAATGACTTCAGTCGCTACATTTTTGTGACTTCAACCAAAGTATAAAATCTGTTAACTTTTAATTCTTGGAATGTCATAGAAAAGCAATATAATTTCATATTGAAAAAAAAAGAAAAAAGAAAAAGAAGTTCAAACTAAAAAAAAAAAAAAGTTTCTCACGCTTTTTTTTTTACTTGCAAATTATATTGATATTTACTCTTTCTGTCTTCAATTTCTCATTTATTTTTTTCAAATATCTTTTCCGTTCATAGTTATATTTTGTTTATTCTCTCAGGTAGAGATTACGTTGCTTGTATAAATTTATTTTCTTTTTCCAGGATCATGAGATCAGTTGTTGCTTTTTAAAATTTTTTAAAAAAATGCGTTTATTTCTTTTTAATGTTTATAAGCAGTTACTTTCTTGCTGCTTCTCAAATCCGAAAATAGAGCCTTCCTTTTATCTCATGATTATGGCACATGTTTCTCTGTTCTTGCTTCTTATCCTGTTCTCTTCAGTGTTCAAGAATTCTAAATTTGAATTTATTCTTCTGTCCACCTTCTCTCTCTTTCTCTTTAGATGTCTCTCTTTCTCTTTCTTTTTTTCTCTCTCTCTCTCTTTCTAGGTCTGTCTTCCTCTCACTTTAGAGTTTAATTTACTCTCTAGACTGTAAGTATGAAGTTATATTTTTAATATGAGTATTTTAGAAATATACGTATTCTGTTTACTCTCTGTTATCTTAAAAATAGCGACAAAAAAGCTCCGTAGAGATTATTTGTCTTCATCTTTCTTCAGTGTTGAAACGCTTTCATTCTGGTTAGAGATATACTTATAAGATATATTAACGTTTTATAACTTTTGTTTCGAATGTTCTAGTTTGAAATATTTCTTTTGAATCATTAAAAGAGTTTACTTTTATTTTTTGTATTGGTTTTTCTCCTCATTCACAGCGTTAAAATCCCTCCGCATTTTAAAAATGTTTTAACTCTTGTCATAAGTAATAGGAACACTTCCCTCTTTTTCTTTTTTTGTTTTTACTGACATTGTATTTATTATTCTCACTAGCTCTTATTTGTTGGTATGCTCCTTCTTTCTCCTTTTCGTTTTTAATAGTTTTGATTTTCTTCGTAAACTGTGCCTGCTTATGACCACGAGATCCTTTTCATTTATCATTCAGACGATATTGTCGTAAGAATGATAATTAGATTACAACTAAAAGGGCAGTTTCTCATTCAGAAAAATCTTATCTCATGAATAATCATACAATAAAGTTTGTCGTTAAAGACTTTAATGTTCTTTTCGAATGCATTTCAAAATTTTGAAAAGAAAGATGGGCATTTATATTTATGATTATAAAATCAGCCTTGATTAAAGGAAATCCCATCGATTGTCACATCAATAGGAACGTTTGGGAATTACGTTGAGTGATGTTTCTAAATGCATTTTCTGCATCAAAAAAGAAAAGAAAAAAGAACATCTGTCACTGATGGAAATTTTGATTAGTAGACTGGTATCTCCTTGAAAAACGTTACTTATAGAAAAATTCATTAAGGATATTTACACTCACTATTACTAAAATCAATAGATTTCTTATGTAGAGATTGATAAAAAAAAACGTAATTTTGGTAATATGTATCGTTAAAAAAGACTTCTATTTTCCGTGTTCAATTTTCCTAAGGATTTCTGCGATGTCCTAAATTCAGAATGTTCGTAATAGCGGATAAATAAAGGAGGACATTATTCCATCAAAGATTTTCCTCTTCTCTTATACCGTTTTAACATCCAAGTAATTATTTTCTTTTAAATCCTGATTTTCTGTGTGGAAAAATTATTGCTTTTTTTTCTCCTTAAAGGACATCTTTCTCCTTGTTCTCATCTGTACAACCAAGATTGTTTTAACACGATGCTGAATGCAGCCGTAAAAAAAAGGGAGGAAAAGAGAAAAGTAAAGATTTTTAAAAAATCAAGTTTTATATGAATTTCTGTGAATTGTTATTTGTAAAAGGAGAGAGAGCGTAAATTAACGTCTTTCACATATTATTGAGGAAGAAAATTAACAAGAGACCTTGAAAAAGGTAACAGAAAAGGTTAAGAAAGAAGCAATAATTGATTAATAGCCTGAAAGACACGGGGAATGATGTGAAGCGTGTAAGTATTGAGAGTGGGATAGGAATATGGACAGAGCGAAGAAAAGTGAGGGAACATTGGTCAGGAAGTGAGTGAAAGATGGAACATTGTCATTTAAGTTAGTGGTAAAGAATCTTACAGCAATTATTTAGACCAAATTGCTTGTAGAGTTTTAGAAAGAAATGGTTAACATCAGGAAAGGCCGAAGAAAAAATGGCAAACAAGAATTTAGTTTAAACTTTTAAAAAAGGCGTAAGATTCATTTGCGACTAAGTTGCATTCTTTAACAGTAAATTTATTCTGAATAGATTTAAACTAAGACATTTAAATTATAAAACTATAAAATCACCCCCACGCACTCACAGACACTCCTCCATATATATATATATATATATATATATATATATATATATATATATGTGTGTGTGTGTGTGTGTGTGTGTGTGTATATATATACTCTTGTATGTGTAATTTTATATTTAAGAAATACTAGATTAGTAAATATTTTCATAAAAATATCTTTTATGGATTATAAAACATTTTTGTTTACAAAATTATTAAATATGATATGCTTACACATCTGGCTATATATATATATATATATATATATATATATATATATATATATATATATATATATATATATATATATATATACATATATATATATATATATATATATGTATGTGTGTGTATATATATATATATATATACATATTTTCATATATGTATATATATACACATATATATGTATATGTGTGTGTACCTTATAAACTATATATATATATGTATATGTGTGTGCACCTAAAACATGTAATATGTACCTTATATACATATAATATAAATACTATATAATATAAATACTCTCTCTATATATATATACATATATATAGAATGTATATATCACACATGGATACATTCTTGTTTTGTATATATATATATATATATATATATATATATATATATATATATATATATAGCAATTGTATATTATTTAGAAAACTGGTCATTGTAAAATAGAGTAAAGAAAGAAAGTAGAATCTCCGACTGAAGCAATTGTCTTT
>OY757910.1:92944379-93008112 GCA_963585895.1 Sepioteuthis lessoniana | reverse complement strand
GCTAGAAACATATATATATATATATATTAAAATAGGAAGGTCCACGAAGAGGTTTGTATTTTTTGAAATTTATCTATTTGTTCTTACATACGTGTTATATATATGTATGTCTCCAGCTTGTTCCTTTCGTCAGAGAACATGTGTGGCACAAGGCCTTTTAAATGGGGTACTCAATGAGACTTGAACTTACTCCTGTTTCCAGAATAAATGACTCTTCTATGGTCATACTTGTTTATATGGGGATCCTTGTTCCTCTTTCCTGAGTGTTTTACTTTGGTCTGCTTTACCCTTCTTTGATATTTGATATGTTTATTGTGGTGTGTGTGTGTTGGAGTTGGAGTGGTTTTGGGTTTCACTAACGGCTTTTTTTGTATCATGGGGCGTTTGTGGTTTTTAAATTTACTGGTAGTTCTTTCTCCCTTTTTACCGTCTGTGAACATGTTTGACATAAGGTCTAGTTAATGAGTATTAAATGAGATTTTAATTCACTAGTGTTTGTAGTTTGACTGGTTTTTAATTACTTATGTTTTTGTTTAGATATATATACATATACTTAAATATATATACAACCTTGGCAAAATTATGGAGCACCAATGAAAAAACGAAATTATGATTCAAACTTATATATTTAAAGGTTAAGAATAGTGGAGTAAACATTAATAACAACAATCAATATTTGGTATGTCCCCCTTTGCCTTAATAATAGCTTTTATTAGTTTTTTGCATATTATTGACTAAGTTGTTGCAGGTGGTAGGATCTATTTTCTGCCACTCTTCATGAAGTTTGGCCTCTAATTCTTTTTTATGAACATTTGTGCATTCTCACTCTTTTCCCTAAGTGGGACCACAAAGTTTCAATGGGATTCAGGTCTGGGGATTGAGGGGGCCTCTTCATCACTGTAATCCCTTTTTTTTTCTCAAACCAACCTATTGAAACTTTTGACGTATTGCATGGAGCATTGTCTTGTTGGAAGATTACATCATTTGGAATGTTATTATTAAACATTTTAGTCAAAGAGGTTCGGCAAACCTAGTCCAGCATGTTCGTATAAATTGTGGAATTCATTCTGCCCTTACACGTGTACATCATTCCAGTGCCCGAAGAAGCATGCAGCCCCAAACCATTACACTTCCTCCTCCAAATTTTACAGTTGGAACCACACAATCAGGATGAAATGCCTCTCCTTCCTTACGGCGAACATAAACCGTTCCACAGGTGCCAAAGTCTGATGAAACAATTTTTGAATAAATGTTATGGATGTGTATTCACATAAAAATTTCAATTATTACATCCAAAGTTTAGGAAATAGAAGCTGTTAATTTACCTCAAAGTTACTTTCGTCAGACCAAACAATTTTGCCCCAATCATCAGATGTCCAATTTTCATGTTTTTTTTTTTTTTTTGCAAATTCAGTCGTTTTTTCTTGTTGGCCTGAGACAAGTATGGCTTCTTCCTGGCTTTGCATCCTTTTAATCCCACTTCTAATAACCTTCTTCTCACTGTTCGGGCTGGTATGTTTTTTGTTTGCACCCTCCTAAGTTCAGCAGCAAGCTCTGAAGAACTTTTCCTTCTATCTGCAAGGGATGCTCTTTTCAAAAATCTGTCTTCCCTGGTGGTTGTAGACTTTTTACGGCCTATCTTTTTCTGTTTTTGAAAGTCTTAGTTTTATTGTACCTTTTAATCGTTGTTCGAACCCCTTTCCTTAAACAATCCATCTTCCTGGTAATTTCTACCTGAGAATATCCTTCACCAAATAAAGCAACAATTTGTGCCCTTTTAATCTCTGAAAGCTGCTTCTTTGGAGGCATTTTCAATTAAATATACTAGTATAGCACCGGTAGGAACCTAATATTACCCAAAAATTACGAAACAACCTTTAGTATGACAATAAATCATTTTGAATATTGGAATGAATTTAGTACGAAACTCGGTTAAAGCTCTTGAGAGAGGCTTTAAAGCAAAAAAAAAAAAAAATAAAAAATAAATGACACAATCTAATATTAAATATTTTACATTTGCTCTCAATTGTTCATTGTACGATTCTTACCTTTAAATACGTAGGTTTAAACTATTATCTCAGTTTTTTTTATAGGTGCTCCATAATTTTGGCCATGGCTGTATATATATATACATGTACACACACACACACACACACACACATATATATATGCGTATACACATCTAATCACATAAATACATATACACACATACATACATATACATATGTATGTATGTTTATTTCGGTTTTTATGCATGTTTATTTCGGTTTTTATGTATATATATACATGTACACACACAAACACACATGCATATAATATATATATATATATATATATATATATATATATACGTATACACATCTAATCACATACATACATATACACACATACATACATATACATATGTATGTATGTTTATTTCGGTTTTTGTGTGTGTATGGTTTATGTTTTATTTAACTTAGGTTAGAATTTATCTATAAAAGTTCTTTTCATTATTTGTAGTAGCGTGTAATCGTTGTTTTGGTAGAATAGGCATAATATTAAATTTTCCTCTACTACACTGGTATCATCATCATCATCATCAGCACGGATATCCCTGACCCCCTCTCGCCACTTCTCCCCATCGTTCATCTCCTCCGGCAGGTCTTCAAGGGTACAACCCGTATCCTCACATAGCTGCTCTATGTATGTTCGAGCTGGTCGTCCTGCTTTTACTTGGCCATATGTGGTGATCCATAGGAGTACATCGCTTATGAGATCGTCTCTGCTTCTCCAGCAGTGTCCTGCATGTCTGCTTCACATAACTTGGAGAGTTTTCGTGATGGGAGGCAGGTGGCCGTATAGTTGGTGTCTTTTTGGGTGTTGCCACCAGGACTTGTTCAATATTGCTCGCAACATTCTTGTGTAATTGCTGTCTAGCTTCTCCAGCCGTTTAGTTAGCGTCCAAGTAGTGCATCATACAGCAGTATCGATACGACTGCTGCCTGGAAGAAACTGCGTTTCATTTTATCGGTCAGGTCAGATCTCCATATGATCGATAGTCTATCGATAGCTGTCCATGTCTTCGTTAGCCGTGTGTCGATGTATTTTTCGGTTGATGAGACACTGCTACCTTGGTAGGTGAATTTGCTTACCAGTTTTAGAGAGGTTTCCTAGTGTGGAAACGTCACCTGTTTGATTATAGTGCATTTATTCAGTTTTATGTGCATTGACATGGAGGCCAATGCCTGCGGCGGCTCGTTCCACACTATGCAGTAGTGTTTCGGCCTGGTTGGGTGTATTCGCTAGTATCGCTATGTCATCGGCGTAGTCGGCGTCGGAAATTGTTTTCGTGGGGAACCTTCTGCTTCTTTTCTTTGTCAACTCGAAGCCGTTTTCTCTGATTTTATCAATCGATGTTCTAAGCACGTAGTCTAGACAGATGATAAAGAAATAGGTGTTTCGAAACATTTAATTTTCTGTTTTCTTCTATTTTGATATAACTCTTGTGAAGTGATGTTTTTGTATTGAGTGCCTGTGTTAATCCTATGTATATTTCTTTGCATTCGTTACATTTAATTATGTATACTACGTCTTTTGGGTTGCAGCTTAAGTTGTTATTTTGAATTTGGTTTCAGGGTTTTTAAAAGTGTTGGGTTTACCTTCTATAATTATATTACATATTTTGCATCGTTTACTTTTGCATTTGGTAACTCCTTGAGTAAGCTTTTTTTTTCCGAATGTAGAAGAGGTGAGTATTCTTTTTATATTTTTGAGCTGTCTCTGGCTTTTAAGTATTTTGGTTGTATCAAGTATTTCTTTGGTTTTGTCTTTTCCCAGTATATTTAAAAACCACAAAACTACAAAACGCCCCATGATACAAAAAAAGACGGTTGTGAAACCCAAAACCACTTCAACTCCAACACACACACACACACACACACACACACACACACACACACACACACAACTATAAACATATCAAATATCAAAGAAGGGTAAAGCAGATCAAAGTAAATACTCCAGGAAAGAGGAACAAGGACCCCTATATAAACAAGTCTGACCAGACAAGAGTCATTTATACTGGAAACAGGAGTGTGTTCAAGTCTCATTGAGTACCCCATTTAAACGGTTTTCTGCCACACATGTTCTCTGACAAAAGCAACAAGCTGGAAACATTCATATATATAACACGTATGTAAGAACAAAATAAATAAATAAAAAAAATGCAAATCTCTTCGAGTACCCTCCTATTTTAATATATATATATATATATATATATATATATAATATATATATATATATATATATATATATATGATTTATGAACACATTTTGTCCTTAACATTCTCAAATAAGCCTAATCTTTTTTTTTTAGACAGTTTAATAGTATTGCTTTATAACAGTCACAATTTAACATCAGTCATCTGTTTGCTTGCCCAGTCGGCTGGGGCTGTAGAATACACCGACTGCGCCTCTGCAAAGGGTTTAGATCCCCTCTTCCAACAAGTGTCCGGGATATAACAAAAAACAATGTGATGGTCATGTTCCAGTGATGCTGAGAATTTGGGATTGGGGAGTACCCCTTCATTACCATCACTCCCATATCCACTCTGACCAGTCGTGTAAGCACCTGGTAGTGTCTTATCAATGGGTTGAATAGAACTAAACTGTGTACTTATGCTAAACTGAATTGTTTAAAATAGAACTTTTCTGACATTTAAATTTGTATAGACAAAATTTACTGATACTAAACTAAATTGTTTGAATTAGAACTGCTCGACTAAATTGAATTGCTTGAAATAGAAATATTTTTGACAATTAAACTGTGTACTCATGCTGAATTGTTTGAAATAGAACCAATTATTTGTATAAAAATGGATTTGGCGTTAAATAACCTACAATGGTTGATATGCCATAAAACCAATCCAACGAACCAACAAACCAACCAATCATTTGTTTGTGCAAAGAGTTTATTCTATTTAGGAACCTATCATGTGCTACCACTCTGGGTCAGAGTGGACCTGAGAGAAATGGCAATGAAAGGGTACGCCGCATTCTCTAGATCTCTACAGCTGGAACCTCGTCATCAGATTGTTTACTGTCATAACAGGACACTCGTTTGGCGGAATTTATCCTCCTCTGTAGTGATGCAGTAAGTATATTTTACAGCCTCAGCCATATGGGCTGATATTTATTGTGTAGCTAAATCATAAGACTTTTTACTCACAGTTCTATGAAAAACAAATGATTTTTAAACAGAGGGGAACTGGGAGTAATTGCCATAAACTGGTAGTCTACAATTTCTAGATTTTCAGATTTTCAGAAGTGGGACCTCACTACCAGATCAAGCTTAAATATTATATCCATGACACCTTTCTTTTTTTGGTGGGGGGGTCAAATCTCGCAGTAAAGAATACAGTCAACGTTTTATACGTCTCGCCAACCAGGTGACTTTTACTTTGAGAGAAGCCTCGGTGATACGTATTCTTTTTACAGTTCATCTGGTGCTATGCCTTGTAAAATCCTAAAATGAAGCCAGCACATTGTCTTTCAAGTAATTACTAAATATCCCATAACATCACTGGGCAGCGCACAGGCTTAAACCATTCTGTAATAAAATTTTCTGGTTATACATGAAGAAGATAATCTAGAAAATCAGCTTGTCATGTACTGCATATTGTGTGTTCAGAATGAAAATGAATTTTTTTAATAGGGCGAATCAAAGATTTGCTGTATCATGGTTAGTAAAATTACATAGCTTTTCTAACAAACTGAGCACTCCGGTAAACGAGAGCGTAAAATGTAATAAAACGAAAGCTAATAGATATGCATTATAATTTCTGAGCTAAAGCATGTCAAAATGGCTGAGCGGTTAGATACCATGTTTTACGTAAAGTTAGGGAGCTTTCGATCCTGGCTAGTAGAATTTTCTTCAAAATAGTTTTATTATTAACTGGTCCAGCAAATTTTGTTATGGTGAAATCACTTCTAAAACTCCTTTGCTCTCCTCAAAGAAGAAAACCTGATTAAACTGAATAGTTCCTTGAAGTACTCAGAAACTAATACAAGTGCAAAAGAAATTTGCATTCGTCAAATCATTTCAAGAACTTGTTTTTCTCACCTCAAAGAGTAAATGCTGATGGAACTGGTCAGTTCCTGAAACTTCTCAGATACTAAAACGTATGCCAACGAAATTTGTAGAAATTCCTTTCAAGAATTTTGTAGAAGTATTTGTGTATTTTCTAATTTTATTTTCATTACTCATTGAATCATTAACTGGAACCCCATTAGTAAATTCTTCTTCACATTTGGAAATAAATCTAAGCTAAATTGATCAATTTAACAAAGATAGAACTTCATCAAAATTAACGTGCTTTGCCATTTTGAAGACAGAAAAAGAAATTTGAAAATACTCTCTTCTAGACACTGCATGACATTATAAGCTCTTCTGATCTGGATGTATATATTTAGATGCAATAATACATATGTATGTTGGTGCAAACGTGTCTATATATATATATATATATATATATATATATATATATATATATATATACAAGGATCATTAAATAAGTTTCCAGACTTTTTTCGTATGGGCACTTTTATTGATAGTACACATGAAACTCTAGTCCCTTTCGAAGTAATCTCCTCCGGCTGCAATGCACTTGTTGTACCGTTCCAACAACTTCTGGAAGGCCCCATGGAAGTCCTCTTGTCTGAGCGTGTCAATGTCCTTCGTCACAGCCTCTTTCATATTCTCAATTGTCTCATAACGACAGCCTATGAGCTTAGGGAATAACCAAAAGTCACAGGGAGCAAGGTCTGGACCATAGGGAGGATGAGGAACTGTCTTGATGCCCATCTAGGTCAAATAGTCTGTGAGAAGGATGGAGTTGTGGACTGGTGAATTGTCCCGGTTGAAATGCTACTGACTCGATTTGAAGAGTACTTGCCTCTTCCGACGGAATCTCTTCCTGAACTCCCTTATAAACCTCAATATAGTAACCCAAACCCTTTGGCCAATCAACTCTGGTATATTGACTTGCTTACTCCTCCCACACCTCTCATCATCCCTCACAGACTCCCTTCTTTCCTTGAATCTCTTATGCTACTCAAAAACTGATGCTCGATTCATACAAGCTTCCCCAAAAGCAGTCTGAAGCATTCCATACGTTTCTGTGGCATTTTTTTCAAGTTTAAAATATAATTTTATTGCATATCGTTCTTCTAAAGTGTCCTCATGTCCAGATTGCATTTTTGAAATTCACCAGCTGTGAAATCAGGCTTTACTAAGGTGTATTACAGTTGCTGCTTTGGGTGTTCATTTGAACCTGAAATCATAAAGATTGATCAGTCATCTCATATGATGTATAGCAATAACATACTGAATTTTCAAGAGTCTACGACAATTTCAAATGTCTTTACCAAAAAAGTGTGGAAACTTATAGAATGCACCACGTATATATATATATATATATATATATATATATATATATATAGCTGTAGTATATATGTAAGTTTATGCAAGTGTATCCTCAGTAGTGTATCCTCATTAGTAAATTATTCTTAACTGTTGGAAATATATCTAAGTTAATGATAAATACAATCTTTAACAAGATCTCTCTTTCTCTAAGACAGGTCTTCCTAAAAAAATTCCAGGTGCTTTTGCAGAGATTGTGAAAGTATCAAAACATACTGGACTATGTGATGCTGAGATCGCTTGATACTCTCCAAGCGGGACTTTCCGGATTTGCCTCTATGGTTACTCTACTGTGATAAAAAAATATGTTAATCTCTCGTATAACAAATATTTTCTTTGGCTTCGACGTCGGTATGGCTCATTTCAAACTCGTAAAGTATAAATTAAGGTACATTTCACGTTCATGTGTTTAAGTGAACCAACTACCACGATATTACCAACCACAACGACTACATACTACAGTTTAAACTGCCTCGGCCATGTGATATATGGGAAGCAAACCAGCATGTACTAAAATATAGAAAAAACTTTTGACTCACTCTCCGACAATAAACTACCTCTTGCAATGCAAACGATAGTGCCCAATATATATGTATATATTTTTTTTTCTAATTTTTTTTTCACCATACAACGTGTCCTCATCAGCCACCAAGCAGGGTGATAACACAGTTTCGGTAGCTCAAGGCGGTACTGCCTATCCTGGCGCTACCAAGCAGCTTTTGCCACCGGACAGGATATTTAAAAGAAATACAATAAACAACCTCTTACAATGCAAACGGTAATACCCAATATATAAATATATATATATATATATATATATATATATATATATATATATATATATATATAGGAAAAACCTTTAAAAATTACTCATATTTTTTGTAATAATATTTATTTCAGCAAACCTCCATTAAAAAAATAGATCTGCATCTTCAGACAAAGAAACAATGGGCTGTAAATAATGTTGCTCATTATTTCTTCGACTGAACATGCAGACCTAACATTTTCTTAAAAATGGGGTTCTGCTGAAATAAATATTTTCACAAAAAATATGAGAAATTTTTTGAAGTTTTTCTTTTATATGGAATTATTTGCTCTGTAATTTAATCTATTATTTTAGATCGAGCTCTCTTTTGGATTTTGAATTTCATGGATATTTTAGATAGAAAATCCGAAAATATAATTGTTCCCACCATCGGTTGATTGGCGTTGGATAATGTAAGGATATATATATATATATATATATATATATATATATATATATATCCGTCTGATGATTGTGCATACTCCATGAAACTTCAGCAACGAAATACAAATGTTCAAATTTATGATACTTTTGGGTTTTACACCTGCATTCCAATCCCCACATCGATCATTTTTTACGATAGGTTTTCATATTTGCATCAATTATATATATATATATATAGTTGGATGGTAGAATTAAAGAACTTGTCTCTATGAAAATATGTAACTTTAATGTTGGCTCGACCGATAATCTTAAGAATTCATATGGGTCTTCAATGGGTGAATACTTTATAAAAACCGTGACAGTGCTGATAAATTTAATGTTGACTCGTTCTCTATACTAAGCAAGTCACACTCACCATTCCATCATAAAGTATTGGAAACATTTCATATTTTGTCCAGCAGACCGTCCCTCTGTAAACAGAGAGAATGTCTGCTAGGACTTAATATCATTTTGATATAGTATCCATTGCAATTTTTTCATCAAAGTACATATTTCTTATAGATTTTTTTATTTGATATTATCCTCGATTTCGTTCTGTTGCATGGAGGGTTAAAACCGGTTGGTTAGCTTGTCATTTTTTTCTTTTTATGCATTTATTCTCATGAATAAATCCTTGGGTCTTTTTGCTGCTATATATATATATATATTGGCCGCATTTCTTCGTTGATACAAATTTCATTAAAGATAATAGATATTTTATGTCTACAAATTTTCTTCTGGATCCGTTCGAATTCCCGTATTACTTTTATCGTATATGGGGGAAATTGATTTATGTATTGTCTATAGTTATATGTATCCCTAGTACTTTCTGCCCGACTTTGGGCCATCATCAGGGGAGGATCTGTTACAAAAGTGATGCAACACAATTACGGAAAATTCTCACCGACAACACAACAATATTAGAACATCAAAATAATAAACAAAAATTACAGATTCTCGAAGCACTACATATTAGAAACATGCAACCGACACTTAATAGAATTAATTTTCAAACCAGTGCTAATGTACTTAAATATCTTTAGCTACTGATACTAATTATAGAATTCCATTTAAAAGCAAACGCCATAATCTTCAACGGTAAAGACGTCCTTACACAGTAGTAATTTGCTAAAACAAAAGTTACATCACTTTTGTAATGGATACTCCTATGATGATGGCTCAAAGACGGGCAGAAAGTACTAGGGATACATACAACTATGGACAATACATAAATCAATTCCCCCCGAATACGATAAAAGTAATACGGGAATTCTAACGGACCCAGAATAAAATGTCTATTATGTTTAATGAAATTTGTACATATATATATATATATATATATATATATATATATATATATATATATATATATATATATATGTATGTATATATATATATATATATATATATATATATGTGATGCTTGTATTGCAGAGCAGGTATTAAACCTAAAATCTAACTGATTCCCTTCTCTCTCTCTCTCTCTCCTCCTTATATATAAACAGAGAGAGAGAGAGAGAGAGAGAGAGAGAGAGAGAGAGATAGGGTGTGTGTGTGTGTGAGTGTGTGTGTGAGAGAGAGAGAGAGAGAGAGAGAGAGAGAATATCAGATTTAATCATTATTTTAATAATTTATCATATATTTTTTCAATAACCGAATATTAAAGGCATATTAATAAGGAAAAAATTATACACACGCCACACACACACACACACACACATTCATGTATATATGTATATATATAAATATATATATATATATATATATATATATATAGAGAGAGAGAGAGAGAGAGACATTGATTCTCTATTTTGCTAAGTTGAAATATTGTTTAAGTTTAAATATTGTAGAATAATAAAAAAAATTCAGTGAGTTTTTATATCCAAACTTATTTCTCATAATGTCTTTCTTTTTATTCGATATCATCAGACTTTACTCTTTATGATCATGTGATCATATATATATATATATATATATATATATAAATTGATACCGTACGATTAGCAACAATTTGCTTAATGGGAAAATGTGCCTTCCCTTGAATTTCATGTCGAAAAGAAATCTATAAAAGTGGAAGTAAGTAAAAGCCATGACTAATGATTCATCAATGCTTTTCCGATTAAGGTAGCTTTTTTTTCTATACACTTTAACTAGTTTCCATCTGTTCAGTTGTCAACTTAACCAGTGTTTATGGCGTCATTCTGGATATTTGACACATCTTGTCAAATCATTCAGTCGGAAAATCAAGAACCTAATTAGAGATCAGAATTTACTTTCTGTAAAATAATTTGCGCCTTTAGTTAGACAACTTTCGGATTGTAGCTCGAATACATACATATATATATATATATATATATATATACATACATATACGATAGTTTGCTACCTTTATAAATAAAGAGTGCTCAATAACATTGATAGACTGCAGAATTAAGTTTTGATAATTTAGACACAGTCTCAATGGTGCCCGGTGACAGTTTCTCGCGAACGAGTTGATCTGACGAATACAGAGACGAGAAACTCACTGTAAACAAGCACAGTTTACTATATATTAACATTCGACTGACCGTTGAGATACTAAGTCTAACGTAAAGTTGAGCGGGTTTCGATCCCAGCTTCAAGCGTCCTACGTCTCTAGCCACACTGAAGAGTTGTGATACAACGAAACAGTCTCTCTTTACAACATATATATATATATAGTCATCCACAGACAGAATGTTTCGTTGTATCACAACTCTTCAGTAAGTTTAGACACGCAGCTCTCTTCAAGCTGGGATCGAAACCTGCCTAACTTGTGTCAAATATCCAGAATGATGCCATAAAGACTGGTTAAGTTGACAGCTGAACAGATGGAAACTAGTTAAAGTATCTAACCACTCAGCCATTTCAGCGACATATGTCAGCTCAGAAATTATAATGCATATGTGTTAGCTTTCGTTTTTTTACATTTTGCACACTCGGATACAGGAGTGCTCAGTTCGTTTGAAGAGCTTGGCATTATGCGGGTGGTAGCCGTTAATTCCTTCGCCAGAGTGCTTAACCTCCGGGAGGGAGCGTACATATTGTCATCCACAGACAAACTTTTTCGTTGTATCACAACTCTTCAGTGTGGTTTGACACACAGGACGCTTCAAGGTGGGATTGAAACCCTCCCCACTCACTCACTCACTCACTTACATACATATATCTATGTGTGTAAGTGAGTTTGTGTGTGTATATTTGTGACTATGTACGCATATACGTGTGCCTGTTTGGTTTGGTTTGGGTTCTTTGTTTAATGGCATATCAACCTTTATAGGTTATTTAACGCCAAAGCTATTCTTCTAGAAGAACTGTAGTACTATTTAACCCATAGCTGGAAGGATAAGAGAGTTCATACCTTTCCCAAGGGTATTTGCCCGAAAGTGAACGTAATAGCGCGACTAGAGTACGAACTCGCTTACTACGATTCCGCAATCCATCGCTGTAACCATTACACCACGAGGACACCCCTATGTGTGCCTGTGTATTTGTGTGTGTGAGGTATATATGCACTCAGAAGTGTATGTGTTAGTATGTGTGTATTTATGTACGTGTGTTTATGCAAGCATGTATATATAAATATATATATATATATATTGTGATTGATTGATGGATTGATTAATAGAGGTGTATGTGTATGTGCGTGTATTTAAATATATTTTTGAGCGAGTTTCAAAATTGATCTAATCATCTGTTTGGCAACTTGGTTTCATCAATGAAAAATAGTTATCAATTAAATCGACTACAGAATTTCAGAGATTTCCTATAGCAGTGATTTCAACGCTCGAACATGCAATTAAGAACTTTCGAAGTTAATAAAGATGGCCAAAATAACAATCACCGTATCAGAAAATTTGTCACGAAAACAAATTATTGTCGACATGTTTAAGAATGTTTACTCGGGAAAAGTTGAATTAATTTCATATTCTAAGATTAACACGGGAAATACATTCATCCTTGGAAAATTACATTGCTAGTTCGACATAAAGTAAGTGATGACCAGATGAAACATGACGCAATCATTTCAAATGCTAAGGTTGTCTCTGAATATAGGGGGATCATCTTATTCATGTTAAAATTTACTTAAGCATAAATTTTACACTCTTATTCTTAACGTTACATCCTTTTTGAAACTCCTTATACATATATATATATATATATATATATATATATATATCTTTAAAAAATCAACAAAATCCGGTCACATTAGAATTATAAATTTATTTCCATCCTGTTATGTGTTTTTGATATAAATAAAAAACACCAGTAAAATTTAAATAGCTCTTTACCGGGAAATTTTAAATGTTCACTGTTGAATTTTTTTGCCCGATGTAATTACTCCCAACTCCGGTTTAACTGGATCGAATAATACTTATATATATATATATATATATATATATATATATATATATATATATATATTCCTCCACTACATTACACAGTCCCAGCCCTTTGCCCTTCTTAATCGTTGTCATCGATTCAGCTGTTATCAGAGATGACCGAAACCGGTTAGTTGATTTATTTTTTTAAAAGAATAAAATTGGTCAACTTCTGAGTGTAATAAAATTTTGTACCTCCGATAAGATATTCAAATATATAAGTTGGCCGACCATAGTCGATGGCAACCCGAAGGTTCACTTTTCAATAGCTACAACACCAAGGTGTAGAGGAGAGCGCTACTTCTTTCCTGGGTTTCTTTACTTATCCCTGATCCATACTTTATACTGCTGAGTGTGAAGCAAAGAGGGATCAAGGACCATTTTTTGAGTGTTCGGTATGACTCGAACCGTGATTGGACCCAGTCTCCTGGAACATTTCAAGACATCGATATACTACGTCACTAGAACATTCTATTTGTCACCTCTTTTATAACATGAATTCTTTTAAAATCTATCCTTAAAAATTCTTTAAAAACACTTTTTTGGGAAGAGCCTTTCACCGGACGATTACTCATGAACAATGAAGAAATGAATAAAATGAAAGTAATAATTATTAGTCTAAATACTTCTCTTAATCATGCTCACACACACACACACACACACACACACACACACACACACATATATATATATATATATATATATATATATTGATATATATCGACATAACGTATGTATGTTTTTACATTTTAACCCTATATTATGCATAATGACGCAATCAGCTCAACTGCTAAATAGGGGTGTCTTTGAGGGGTAGTCTTAGTGGTGGAGTAGCACTTTGAGCATCAGTCAAACTATTACTTGAACTTTCAGACTAATGCCCTTGGGAAATTATGTAATGTCCTATCTCTCCAGCTATGAGTTTAATAGTATCACTGATGGTTTTCTAGAATAATGGCTTTGGCATTAAATAACCCACGATGGCTGATATGCCATTAAACCAAGAAACCAAAACCAAACTAAACCAACCTTGAGTGGAGGCGAGTAACAATTCAAGAATACTTAACACTTGTAACTGGTTATGGTTAACGAAATAAGAACAGGTGATTCAATAAAGGACGTAGTTCGAAGTTCCGTGTAGGTTCCCGAGTTCCACAAACACCTGAAGAAGGCCGGAGGACATATCGGCCAAAACGTTGTGGAAATAACATTAAAGATGAATAGTCCAAAAACACTTAATGATAAAAAAAACTAAACGAAGTTTGTCCATGATTCAAGAATAGTGGTGCAATCCATGTGATAGAGTAAATTTAACTCTCTTATTTTTAACACTGCATCATTTTAAAACTCCCAATATATATATATATATATATATATATATATATATATATATATATATATTGCTATGTACACCGTATGTTTATATATATATATTAACACATTTTACACCTAATTTTATGTATCTGTCTGCGCGTGTTTAAATGTGTGGTTTTATAATGTTTAGTTTGAAGTTTGAAAAACTGCATTTTTTCCTTGATTTAGCTGTTCGAGTAATTTACACAAATTTGCAAGTGCGTTTCACATTTTTTTTGGTATCTAAAAGCATCCTTCATTTGCTCTGTGTCCCTCCCATGTTTTTTTTTTTTTCTTCTTCTTTCATTACTTTGCATCATCAATCCCTATTTGCTTATATTCGATCAGAATTCCATCATGCACACGCAAAAAAAAAAAAAAAAATCCTTCGGCATTCACTTATGCTGTGTATGTTTCAAGCCGAATACGAACGCTGTCTCTATATTACATAATCACGTCGTATTATCTCATTGGCGGGCTAACACTCAACCAGAACATTACCCTCAAGAGCTATCAACAGATATCTTATCAGGCGTTTTTAAAGCTTGCCAAATGGATTGTCATGAAATGAGAGGTAGACATCTTCCGATTGCGAGATTATTTACCATTAACTAAAAATGTTCTCAGTGACCTCAATTGTTGACATTGTTTGTAAAGTGTAGAACTTCAACCCCCAACCACTTGGCCTGATGCACGCATAGGGGAGAAACTGTTGTCCCCGTGTTTGTGCAATCCTAAGTTAAAAACATACATTTTATCCATGATATTGAGCACCCTTTATTACCATATATATATATATATATATATAGATAAATTTTTAGAAATTCAAGATACTGATATACTACGTAACCACTGCATTCTTTTCGTCGGCCCATCTAAGTCATATGAATTCTTGAAAAAATACAACGAAACAGTCTGTCGGTGGATGACAATATATATTAATCCAAATTTTTTTCCCGAATATATATATATCCACCAATTTCAACCTGAAACACAGATACCTATCAAGAAACTCGAAAGGATCTTAATAAAATTATGCAGACAAAATGTGTCTACTGTTTTATGAAACATACTTAAATGAACGACTGCAGGCTAACCTCGTATATATATATATATATATATAGTAGAATGCGGCGTATAGGTCTGAAATAATCTCCACAAAATTAGATGACAACTTATACAATAGCGCTAAAATCTAAACAGTTATCCCAGAGTACTGTAGCCGTGGAACAGTACTTCTAGCCATCGATATACCCCACTTACCGTAAATTCAGCAGACCGCCTCAAACATTTCCAACTTAAAATTGTTGTGGTAAACATATCTTATGAATTAACTGTGACACAAATATAAAACAAGAGAGTAGTAATAGAAATTAAGTTTCATATAAACGCTATATACCACGCCGTTTTCAACAGCTGATGCACTGTCTACTCACACTAATCGGAACGTCACATCACTCAGTCGGCCAGTCAGACAAATATTGTTTTTTGTTTATTCGTGGAATTTCATGATAGCACAAAAAATGTTAATTCCTATGAATATAAGCTCAAATGTGTTAGATTTTGCTCTTTGTGCTTAGGGTCGACCTATAGAGCAAACATAGGGCTAACACAGAATTTTTACAAAAAATGTTGAGGTCAACTTATGTGCAAGATCGACTGATACGCTACAATTTACGGTACCAAAGACTCAAAAAATGGTACCTGTTGCCTCCTTGCTTTATACTCAGCATTATAAGGTACGGATCAAGAGTAACGTGGGTCAATACAGGGAAAGGAGTAGGGCCCTCCCTTACACCTTGGTGTAGTAGCTATCGAAAAGGGAGCCTTCGGGTCACCCTCGGCTACGGTCACCAACTTTACTTACTGTTACTTACTTATGTATACTAATGACATCGTGAAGTTTACCCTAGTTCTTTAATAGGTGAACATTTGATTTTTAAAATATTCCTTAAACAAACAAGATCTAATTATTTAAATTAACAGAACATATGCAGAAAAAAAAATTAGAATAAACCTATGCTGATGATTTACTTTGGTTGGGTTTTATAGCATTTTATAGCATGTCTAATATTATAGGTTATTTAATGCTAAATCCATTTTTATACGGAGTGTCCTCGTGGTGTAATGGTTAAAGCAATGGACTACTGAATCGTAGTAATCGTGTTCGAACTCCAGTCGCGCAATTGTGTTCACTTTCGGACAAATACCCTTAGGAAAGGTATAAACCCCCTTATCCTCCTAGCTATGGGTTAAATAGTACCACTACTGCTCTTGTTGAAGGATGGCTTTGGCATTAAATAACCTATAAAGGTTGATATGCCATCAAACGAAAGAAACAAACATTTTTATACATATAAACTGTTCTATTTCAAACAATTCCATTAAGCATAGTTTAAACGTCAAAAAATATTTCTATTTCAAACAATTCCGTTTGGCATAAGGACACTTTTTAGTCCACTCTGGCCTGGAGTGGTAGCACTTGATATAGGTCCTATCTATGGGTTGAATTGAACTAAACCATGATTTCTTGAGTTTTTGCATTTAACTGCGTATTTATGCTAAACCGAATTGTTTAAAATAGAACTGTTTTGACATTTAAACTGCGTACTTATGCTATACTGAATTGCTCGAAATAGAACTGTTTTGACATATAAAGTGTGAATAAATTGAATAGCTTGAAATAGAAATGTTTTTGATTATCAAACTATGTACTCATGTTAAACTGAATTAATTGAAATAAAACTACTTGCATAAAAATGAATTTGGCGTTAAATAACCTACAAAGGTTCACATACCATAAAACCCAACTAACCAAACAACCAATCCAAATAAAAGAACAAAAATATTAAACTCATACAAAAATGCAATTCACAGTGGAGTTTGATCGAAAGACGTTGCTGGTATCCAGTCAGCTGTGTTAAAACCTATTCAAAAATTAAAGAAATAGGTGTTTAAAAATGGCATATAAACGTTTGTGGGTTATTTAATACCACCAGCATCCTTGTAGTAGAAGAACAGTGACACTATTTATCTGATAGCTTGGAGAGTGTCGGAATAGAAAACGCATTCGAATTTGCCTTGAAAGTAGAAAATTTACAAGGAAACAAATGAAAAAAAAACAACACTTGATTTAAAGCAGGGGGTCAGTGTTTCTTATAGAACTGTAAGAAATCACCCGAATAAAATGGAATTTACATGCAGAAAACAAAAACAAAAACAAAAACAAAAAACAAAACAAAAAAAATTCGAAAACTAGTTCCAACATACAAACGGGGGAAAATAAGTTTAAAGATCACTAAAAGAAAAACAATTATGAAATATGGACAATTGGATGAAAGTGATATTCATTGATGAATCAAACATCTGTATTGACCAAGGTGAAGATGCTATAACTTTTTTTAGTACCGTTTAATTAAAAAAAAAAAATACAGCCTGAAGAAAATTAAATTTCCCAAGTCATTAAAAATACCAGCAGAGATTACAATCATTATTTTATTGGTCAATGCTCATGTATACATTAAAATCCTTGATCATTTTCGCATTCCATCGAAAGAAAATTGGTTTGGCGATGATGATAAAATGATATTTCGGGATGATTATGCATCTTGTCAGAGAGCAAACAAAATTAAAGTTTTTCTTCGGGAAAGTCATACAATATCATTAACATGGCTAGCAAACAGATGGATCTTAATTCAATAGAAAAATTATTGTAGAAAGTGAAAAAAACAAAAAGTGAAATTAATGAGAAGGCTTCATTCGCCAAAGAAGATTTAACTGCTATTGAGGAAAGTCTGAACCACATTGATAAAGAATGCTTTAAATTAATGAAATCCATACCTGAAGGAATTAATGCAGTCATAAAAGCTTGAGTAAAGTCAAATAGATATTAATTCTAATTCTTTGTCTACGATTTCTATAATTTTGTCGGCTACATCGTGTAATTCCATAATATCTTACTTTGAACGGTTTGTAAAAAAATATGCCATTAATTTAAATAATTCAAAGCATTTTGTTTAGGGCATATTTCATGAAGCCAGAATGTTCAGCAATTAGATAAAAATGATATGTGTCTTATCTGATATTAATTTATTAACTGCTAAATAAAAAAAAATTACAATTTTTTGAAGTGTATACTTTTTTTCTAGTGGTAATGGGTTTAAAGATTAACTCATGCTTTTTAAAGGATATAAGTTTTACTTTATTTTGAAATCAGTTTTCCAAATTCTCCCTAATTGAAAACTTGTTGTACGGACTTATAGCAGATCATCCATCATACCACCCGTTCTTTTAACTCTCTCTTGGCATCGAACATATTAGGTCCTGTAGACGGTATTCAGTGTCTGCTCAAAGCTGATCGATATAAGAATGTTAGTCTATACACTATCGTGTAAATTTATATTTATTGACGGGTAAATAATAAAAGCCCAAGATGAACATTCTCCAAGTATACTAGTTCCTTAATTTTTGCGGGGTTTAGTATTTCACGCTGCTGTTTCCTCTTGCTGACCAAGTCTTCCTGCGTGCAATTTGGTTAGTATCATTATTTTACCTATAAGTCCACTGAGGCAAATACTTACTGTAGACTTTTTCGAGTTTGGCAAAATGGAACAATCATTCTTAAAGGTTCTATTAGAGGTAAAAGTAAAATGAAGAATTCAGTCTTTTTATTCTAATTACCCAAAGATTATGATGACTGAATTCGTTTTTACTCATTTCTAGAGAATTTTTTGGTCATGGATTTGAGCTTTTTGTTGTCGTAAAGATTTTACTATGGAAATTGTTTTTTCTTTTCAGTTAAAAATATTTTGTATTATCATTTCTCAAATTTTCTCGAACATTTTTGCACTCTCGATCAGGCGCGCGTGCGCGAATCGTACGCGAACGCGCGCGCGCACACACACACACACACACACACACACACACACACACACACACACACACACACACACTTTATATATATATTCGTGGTGAATTCAATAAGTTCCCTGACATTTTTGTAGAGCCAATTAAAATTACCTTAGACACCTGAAAATTCAGTATGTTATTGCTATATATCTTATGAGATGACAGACCAATTTTTATGATTTCAGCTTCAAATGAACAGCTACAGCAGCAATTGGAATACACCCTACTAAAGCCTGATTGTCACTGCTGGTGAATTTCAAAAATGCAATCTGGACGTGACGACATTTTAAAAGAATGATATGCAATAAAATTCTTTTTTAAACTTGAAAAAAATGCCACAAAAACGTATGAAATACTTCAGATTGCTTTTGGAGCATCTTGCATGAATTGGGCATCAGTTATTGAGTGGTATAAGAGATTCAAGGAAAGCAGGGAATCTATGAGGGATGATGAGAGGTGTGGGAGGAGTAAGGAAGTCAATACACCAGAGTTGATTGGCCAAAGGGTTAGGGTTACTATGTTGATGTTTTAGGGGAGTTCAGGAAGAGATTCAGTCGGAAGAGGCCAATACTATTCAAATCGGATCAGTGGCATTTCCACCAGGACAATGCACCAGTCCACAACTCCATCCTTGTCATAGACTATTTGAACAAGATGGGCATCAAGACGGTCCCTTACCCTTCCTATAGTTTAGACCTTGCTCCTGTGACATTTGGTTAGTCCCTAAGCTCACAGGCTGTCGTTATGAGTCGATTGAGGAGATGAAAGACGCTAACACAAGAGGACTTCCATGTGGCCTTGCAGAAGTTGTTGGGACGGTCTAACAAGTGCATTGCAGCCGAAGGAGATTACTTCGAAGGGGACTAGAGTTTCACGTGTGTACTATCAATAAAAGTGCTCGTACGAAAAAAGTTTGGAAACCTATTCAATGATTCTTTTATATATATAAACTTATTAAAATACTCTAAATCAGATAATACAGTCTTGAAATTTAATCAGTGAACTTTTTAAATAGAAACTGGACAAAGACAAAGCGACCCTATAATATAAGATGTTTATAAAACAACTTTTCTAGTTTTATGTTTCGGTCTATTAGTTTAATGGCACATCAACGCAACAGGGGTTTCCTCATGATGAAATCAAAATCATTTCAAAATATTGGAATATATTCATAAAAATATTTTTGATATTTAATTGTTTTTTTCAAAAAAATTGTATACAGCTATATCAACTATTACTAATACAAAATTATTATAATATGGTTTCAATTATTTCTATTTAGTTACTACTACAACTAATGATATTGATACTTCTCCGTAGCGTAATGGTTAAGGTGTTGAATGCGGCCGCCTTGAAGTAAGCAAGTTTGAACTCCATTTGTGTTATAACATTCACTTTCAGTCTAATTCCTCCGGGAAATGTTTGAACCCACTGATCCTCTTGCTATAGGTTAAATAATATCTTTATGTATAACAATGACTTTGGCATCAAATAACGTACGAAGTTTTATATGCCATTAAAGTAAGGACACCAGATGATTTATGATATTTTTAAATGATTAATAATGATGATTCTTAGGTTTCAACAGCCCAGTTTGCAGAGCATAACATAAGATGACTGTATCCTTTGTAGAGGGGGTAAGACTTCTTCACCAAGGAGTGTCTTTGTTAAGGCACCAAAGTGCATCTGATCCTATTTACCAACCCCTCCGCTCGGGCAGGATATGACACAAGGTCAATCTTTTAAGCGGAGTTTAACAGGTTTGAATTCAGAGTTTTCCTTCTCCTAGACTAGTTACCTCACCACGGTTCAAGAACCTAGTCTGCCCAACTATTTACCCATAGCTGGAGGTAGAATAATTGGATTCATACGTTTCCCAAAGGGTATTAGTGCTATTTGACTTGCAATCAGCCTCGTCCAGGATTTGACCTCGTGTCCCCGTGTCCATTTCCTACGACGATAACCATTACACCACCAGCACCTCCATCAGTCCTGAAACTTTGGAAGGTTCAGAACGGAGCAACTATTCATATTCATTACTTTCAAGTCCACTCTACTCCGGTGTAGTACCCCACCGATGGGTCAAATAAACCCGTTCAAAAGTTATTCGTTTTCGATTGGAAAGAGTGCAAAAAATCTTTTAAAAAACAGCCGAAGAAAAAATTTAAATAGGAACAAAAAAGATTTTCCCTAACCTCGAGGCATAAAATAACTCCAGACGAATTGACATCCCGTTAAACAAATAAATCTGGATCTTGATAAAAACAAAATTTTCTGATCAATAAAGATTGTTCCATGGATTACAAAGACAAATATCTCTACCTTTATTTTATTAATTACTAAGTTTGGCATAGTTCCATCACTTAATCATCTGTGTGTTGTTATAGCATTGCTCGTGGATCTATTTAGCATAGTGTTACATACCATACCCATGAACATAAATGGGTGTGTGTTGTATAGCCATGACCACAATACATACACATATGCATGTAGAATCATAACGACGACACAATAAAGACGAGTGACACAGTTCTTTAGAAAAATATACCTCTCACTTTATTTGAAAGGGTTCGAAAGGGTTACTAAAGGTATTACTGTGTGAGAGGTGAGTTGGAGGCTGAACAGAACTGCAACATATTGACCCACACTCTTATGGCCATATCAGCGTTTCTTTCCTGTTCTCCTAGGCTGCTCGACCGGGGGCCTGGGGGCCCAACCTCTCTGGAACATGTTCCTCATTCCAGCATCTTCTCTCCAACTGACTGACTTCCTGTTTTCACCCGGGTTATATAATTTTTTGACGACCACCTTCTTGTGGGCGTCACAAATCGCACTCAATTCAACCCATCTACGGTCAAGGTTATATCCCGATATTCCTCAACCGGATGCACCTGTTATTTACACAGGTGCATTTCCTATTTTGACAGCTTGACCGGGGTCAATATGTTACATATGTCCCAATCCTGATAAATACGTTGGACACTGTTTTAAGGGGGTAACTTGTTACTTGGTAAAAGCTGCCTTAAGTTGGTGCTGGGGAAGCCCAGTATTCACGTCACGCAGCCAGTCCTCCTCGAGCCTCAGATGGCCGTTCCCACAAGCTCTAACCATCCTTGGGAGGGCTAGGTTTATGTCTGGCGCCTGAGGCGCTTCTTTTTAGAGCAGCCGGGCGTGTCTAGGCTACGGTCCTGTGCCCGGAACCACTTTATAAAAACCTTGTGCCATACTCACTCATTAGGTGGGGTCGGCGACAAATAGCGTAGTATGCTGACTATCTCTGACGGCGGCGGTTACTCGGTCAAGGCAGTCTGACGTGGGTGCCGGAAAAGCTCAGCGTTCACATCACTCGGACGACACTCCTCGAGTTTAAGGGGCTAGGTTTATCACCTGGCACCTGAGGCGCCCCTTCTTGAGGAATGCTAACGGAGCCCGAGTCATTTTGGGGGATGCCAGGCGCTCGGACCCAGCTTTAAAATGCCTTGTGGCGTACTTGTTTGGCGGGGCGCGCGACAAATACCAATGTGCTGACTAAGCAGTTACTCGTTACCGAGGAAGCCCAGTGTTCATGTCACGCTGCTGACTCTCCTCGAGCCTCTGGAGCCGGTCTCCTTGGATCTAACTCTCTTCGAAGAGGCAAGGTTTATCGCCGGGCGGCTGGAACCAGAGGTGCTCTTTTTTAGGGGAATGCCGACTAGGTACCAGGCATTTTTGGAGCCGCAGAGAGTGTCTGGACTACGGCCCTGCACCCTAACCCAGCTTTAAAAAGCTTTGTGACGTGCTTGTCTGGGTGGTACTATTTACCAACCCCTCCGCTCGGGCAGGATATGACACAAGGTCAATTTTTAAGCGGAGTTTAACAGGTTTGAATTCAGAGTTTTCCTTCTCCTAGACTAGTTGCCTCACCAAGGCTGAAGAACCTAGTCCGTCCTACTATTTACCCATAGCTGGAGGGAGAATAAGGAGGTTCATACCTTTCCCAAGGGTATTTGCCCGAAAGTGAACGTAATAGCGCGACTGGAGTACGAACTCGCGTACTACGATTCCGCAGCTCATCGCTTTAACCATTACACCACGAGGACACTTGTCTGGGTGGTAGGACGTACGATACATACCAATATGCTAAGTAGTTTACCAGGAGGAGTGGGTTACCTTCTTCACGTCGCCGGTGAGTATTGTATTTTGTTAATGTTATAAATATTTACATTTCATTTCTAATCCACGTTTTATTTACTTCTCATTCAGTAACCTTTGTTAATTGGTTGCTTGGATTTTATGGCATACCAGCCCTTTTAGGTTATTTAATGCCAAATCCATTTTTATACAAATAATCAGTTCTATTTCAAATAATTCAGGTTAGCATTAGTATATACTTTAATTGTCAAAACATTTCTATTTTAAGCTATTCAGTTTAGTCAAACAGTTCTGATTCAGACAATTCAGTTTAGAATAAATATGTTTTTTGTTTACACACAGTTAAATGTCTAAACAGTTCTATTTTAAACAATTCAATTTAGCGTAAGTACAGTTTCAATGTCAAAAACAGTTCCATTTCAAACAATTCAGTTTAGCATCCCAAAACCTTTCCTTTTCAAACAATTTAGTTTTTGCATATGTATGCTGTTTAAACGTAAGCACACAGTTTAATTGTCAAAAACATTTCTATTTCAAGCTCTTCAGTTAAGTCGAAGAGTTCTATTTCAAGTCATTCAGTTTAGCATAACTACGCATTTTAACTCTATTTAACCCATAGATAGGACCCTATCAGGTCCTACCACTCCAGGCCAGAGTAGACCTAGGAGCGATGGCAATAATGGGATACTTCACATTCCCCCATGCTCCAGCATTACTGTAACCACTCTATAAGATTGTTTAGTGTCGTCCTGGACACTTGTTAGTGGTGGTGGTGGTGGTGGTGGTAGGGGGTTTACCCCTCTGCAGAGGTGCAGTCGGTGAATTCTACCGCCCCAAGAGTGGACATGGGAGCGATAGCAATGATGGGGTACTCCGCATTCCCCAAAGCTCCAGCATTACTGTGACCGCACTGTAATGTTGTTTAGTCCGGACACTTGTTTGTGGTGGGGGGCTTACTCCTCTGCAGAGGTGCATTCAGTGTATTCTACAGCCCCAGCCGACTGGGCAATGATCTTTGTTAGGTTACAACACATACATAAAGGGGGACAATTTAAGGCGTGTCAACATTTACAATGTACTTCCTTTAGGAGAAAAGAGTTTGTGTTAACAATTAATAACTTATTTTTCCTTTATAGTAAAACCCAAAGAAATAAATCATTACATGCTATTAAAAATAAGGAGTCTCAATATAACAATACTAGTAAGCATAATAAAAAGAAATAAAAAAGTAACATCCACGGCTAATTTGTAAATATTAGTTTGCCTTGTTAACATCGAAACTCGATGCTTCAACCCAGAGAATCGACAAATCTTTTTTTTGTGAGGGCGTTTGAAGGAATCGTCAATTACTCACCATGTGAGCACTTTCGAGGGTGCAAGAGTAAAACTACAATATTCATGACTCATCTCCATTTTTTCAAATTTTTTCAATGAGTTAAAAAATAATGAATGATGGCAAGAAATAAGTACACCCTACTGATTTTTTATGTAAAGTGAATTATCTTCCGAACGAAACATATCATACCATTATTATTCTCGAGGCGTTGTAGCTAAGGTACCGTATAGCAAAAGTTGATATATCATTAAACAAAGAAATCAAGAAGCCAGAATTATTTCTTGATATTATTTTTTATTATCTATGTGGAAACACTAGGAGACTGAAATTCTATAACCAAACATATGACTTTGTAGCTGTGTAAAAAGGGTATACTTTATATACTACCAAAAACATACACCCTCCTGGTGCAAGTATTTAAGTTTTCATGTAATAAATTATATTAAAGTAGGATGACAAGCAAACTAAATAAGATGATTTATCAAAAAAAAAAAAAAAATTACATGTATTTCAATCGACTCCCGTATAAATTTATACATTGGATTGATTATAATAAATATGAGAATAAAATAATATTATTCGAGATTACTCATAGCAAGTAAATATTTAATAAACAAAATTTTGTTAAAACCAGTACTCAAATTGTTACATAGCCATACATGAATATGTGAAATGTACATAGAATGTTCATAACTCATATATAGATAACATTGGAATCCCGCAACACGAAAAGAAAAAAACACTTACGACTTTTTTGTTCGGGTACGAAACTTTATTACCTTTGAGTTAAAAGGTTTTTCGAAAAAAGAAGAGAGAGGCACAACCTTTCTATGCTGACTTTTCCATCTGCCCCCCACCCATTCCACGCGCAGCACCCGCCACAATGCCTCGGCGAACTCCAAAAGTCACCCGTCTTCTTCGGACGCTGAAACTCAACTCCCTGACTTTTCTCAACTCCCCAAAATCCTCCGCGCACGCTTCCGGTGCGTGATGTCATTCCCACTCCCTATCTGGAGTTTCTATAGTGACATCTCTGAATGACACGCTCGCTCCGCGCACGTGAACACCTGCGTTTATATTTGAACCAAACTAATCTATGCACTGAGCCGAAAGGTTCTCAGCCTAACTAAACCCAAAGGCAAGATATATAAAACGAAATCCCTCCGCCATTATATTACAAAATTATACACACCATTTGCTATATAACCCTTTATTTCTTAGTAAGATATAACACCTATTTCAAAATTTTAAACACATTAATACTACTGGCTGGCCCCTTGGTTTTCTGGTGGTCAACGGGCATGAACAAGTTGGTGTATCCAAATTGATCACCGGTATCCAGACGGGGGGAAGGGCTTTCCACAGGCAATACCTGATTAGTAGGGCTGAGTTTACTGCTTGGTACCTGAGGCATCCCAAAAGAGGAATGTCAACAGGATCAATCGGTTCTTGTAATAGCTATACATGTCTCGTTTCGTTCGTGGCTTCCCATAATAAGATCACCGTGTGTAAAGCCTTGACTTGATGGGTAGTCGGTTAAAAAGCCATAAATAACATGGGCTGTTTTGAGGTAAATCTAACTAAGCTAAACCTTTGTAGAGACATCATTAATAAATAAGATACTCATCATCATCATCATCATCATCATGTCGTGCCGCTAGCACGGATATCCCTGACCCTCTCTTGCCATTTCTCCCTATCGTTCATTGCCTCTGTAAGGGCTTCATGGCTACATCCCGTATCCTCACATAGCTGCTGTATGTATGTTCGAGCTGATCGTCCTGCTTTTGTACGGCCATATGCGGGGGTCCGTTGGAGTACATCGCTTATGAGCTCGTCCTTGCTTCTCCTGCGGTGTTCTGCATGTCTGGTTCGTCTAGCTTGGATAATTATCGTGATGGGAGGCAGGTGGCCGTATAGGTGGTGCCTTGTGAGGTGTTGCTGCCAGGACTTGTTCAATATTGCTCGCAACATTCTTGTGTAATTGCGGTCTAGCTTCTTTTCCAGCCGTTTAGTTAACATCCAAGTAGTGCATCCATATAGCAGTATCGACACGACTGCTACTTGGAAGAAAATAATGATTGCTCAATCATTAAGAATATAACATAAATAACTATGGTAATCCTGACGTCGGTGGTGATGTAGTTTCGGTTACAGGCAGACACATAATTTCCAATATAATAAAGAGAATATATCTATGCATTTTTAGCTTTCTTTGTTGAGGTGTGGTAATTTCTTTATTGGCCATAGTGTGTCAATGCTGTTGAGTTTTGTAATAAATAAGTTAAGTCTACCATCTTCTTTTATCAAAAATGTTTCTTCTGAACCAAAGATACCAGTAAAAGCTATATCGTACAACTATTTAGACATCAGTTCACTGGAAAGGGTTAATTAACGCATAAGGCTGCTGATAAAGGTTGATTTTACTGATTGCTGGTGTAAGTAAACGTAAACACTTTGAATAACAGAGAGAGTTTCTTAAAGTGGAATCCTTTTTTGTTATTTCCTGTGTATTTTAACGGGCTAATTGCAAATAGACAAACATTTACGACAAACAGGTCACGTGTTTTGATAGCACAGATTCATTGGTCCTTTGTATTTGGGGTGGAGGTGATATGCCTAAAACCAACCGTTCCGTTCTGAATCTGTGGAATCTGTCAGTGAGTTTTGCTTTTTCTAGCCATTTCCGGACTCCCTCGAGCCTGTCGGATCTACTTTGACCGAAATTTCCGGTTTTTATATTTATAAATTTCACTGCCCGAACTCGTCAGTCAGTGTTTACTATTGAAATCCCGAGTCAAAGTATCGGGCCATAGAATTTTGGCTTTCCTCCAAGTATAAACTCAGCGTCACCTGCCAAAAAAGCAAGTTGTGGAACTTGTCGGATCTGCTATTAAAAATGCCTGCAACATACCTTAAACAATGGGCCAATCTTATATCAGATGTCCCAGGTTTGATCTTCGAGCAATGTGTGGATAAACTATTTATCTTAATCTTTAACTATTCCTTCAACTGTCTTTTTATCCAATGGATTACTGGAGATTATCTACTAATTTACATTTCACTTGTTTAACACACTAAAATTATTTTATCTACACTAGCTCTGTAATGTATGGCAAACATCAGTCTATCATAAGAAATATCAATTTATAATGAAGTTACTCTATGGTGTATTAAACATGTTTTATCAGTGAATAGTATGTTTATTTTATATTTCTCTTATCATCTCAAAAATTAATTTGTATTTTTTGTTTTTTGTAAAATATTTTTTATTTTGTTGAAATTAATTCTAATTCTAGACTTTTGAGAAAAAGAAATATATAAATCAAATGATAAAAAATTGTAATTTAGAATCCGTTATACGATAAGGCCTTTCGTTGAACCAATGCAAATTAATGTTACATCCAGTATTTGAAGTGTCTGCTCTTTTTAAAAAAAACTCTTTCCAGATACACTCGAGTTTGCCGGATCCGTTTCTTAGCAACTTTTCCGGTTTGTATATATACATCTAATCGTTTACAACAGTAATCACAGGCTAAGGTGTCGGCAGATAGAGCTTTGTCTTTCTTACGAACATAAAAACAGCATTAACTGCCAGCAAGCAAGATGTGAAATATCAGTGAGCAAAGCTGACTTATGACACTCCTTAAACACAAGGCAATTTGTAAATTTGATGTTCCAGTTATTGCTCCAAAATGAAACAGTAATTTGTGAAGGAAAACAACACTTCCTTTTTATCTGTAATTAGCATATTCTGAAACATTACCCTATTAATGAAGGAAGGAATTTGAGAAAACCATAAATTTGGGTAAAAATTCAAGCAGATCAGATCTTAACAACATGTTTGTATTCGCCCAACCCCTTCACTACGACACAAGATCAATTTTGAAGCAAATTACAGCAGGTTTGAATTTAGAATTTTTCTTTTCTAAGACTAATTGCGGTACCAAGGTCAAAGAGCTTAGTCTGTTCATAGGAGAAAAACAGTTGGATTCATACCTTTTGCAAGGGTATTAACGCTATGTGAAATGCAAAAAAGGCGACAGTAGGACTTGAACTAGGGCTGACTGGTATATTTCTAGTGACAATAGGAGATCCTACTTAACAATACGTTTGCACATATTCAAAATGCTGGAAGAAAACCATGAAAAAGAAATATTTTTAAAAGTTTTAAGCTCATATCATGGGCATATGGTGCCCGTGGTGTAATTGTTATCGTCGTAGGAAATAGACACGGCGACACGAGTTGAAATTCTGGACGAGATTGATTGCATTTCACATAGCACTAATACCCTTGGGAAAGGTATGAATCCAATTATTCTCCCTCCAACTGTGGGTAAATAGTAGGGCAGACTAGGTTCTTCAGCTTTGGTGAGGCAACTAGTCTAGGAGAAAGAAAACTCTTATTTTAAACCTGTTTAACTCCGCTTTTAAAAATTGACCTTGTGTCATATCGTGCCCGAGTGGAGGGGTGGGTAAATATATATATCATGGGCATTTGGTAAATTTCGAACCTGGATAGAGCTGCATATTACACGGCAAGAATTTATTAGAGTGGCTCATCAACAGTATTTTATATAAAAAACGAAATTCATATTTATTTTTAAAAAGATTTGGGCATTGAAACATGATAAAACAAATTTTCCTTAAAATCTAAAGTGAAAAAAAGGTAAAATCTGAAAAGTGAAAGCGTTAAATTTAGCTTTTAAGCGCTAATTTTAATTTTCTATGTTGATTTCATTTATTCATATACTCGAGAAAAATGTTCAAAGAATTTTATTGATTGATATAGGATTTATTTGATTATAGCATTTTCTTTTTTTACTTCCTTAACTCCTAAGTGAATCAGAATTGTTCAACAAGAAATTCACGGTGACATGTTAAACATAATTTAGATACAAAATTTAAGGAAATTTGCTGAGGCTATTGTTGAGAAAAATACATTCACATTGTGAAGCATTAATTTTATATCCAATATATCTTTTCCCGCGTTTAATGTACTTGAAAAATGTTAGCATTACCCTACTTTACGAATATGCTGTGTCGGTAAAGATATAACCATTAGAATAAAAATACTTGATGCGGTTGTTTAAATTTCAAACTTATCTATTTGATTTATAGATGTAATCCAATCGTATACTACTAACAAAGTAGACGTGAGAGTAATAGCAATGAAGGGGTACTTTACACTCCTCGGATCTCCGGAACTGAACCCTCACCATCAGATGTTGTTTAGTGTAAAAAAATAAGACCCCCTTTGGTGGGAAAGTATTGCCTCTCTGCAGAGGTAGCAGTCGGTATATTCTAAAACCTATCGACTGTTTTTTTCCGATCTAATCCTACTAATTCATATACAATTATATGGGAGCAAAATCCCACATAACAGAACCTGTACGGCCACCTATCTCCCATCTCAAAAACCATACAAATTACATGAACAACACACTGCTGGAGGAGCAAGGACGAACACATAAGTGACGTTCTCTTATGGACCCTTTCACATAGACGTGCAAGTGTAGGAAAATCAGCTAGAACTAATCTACAGCAGCTCTGTACGGATGTAGCCTGGAAGACTTGCAGGAAGCGATGGATGATAGAGACGTATGGCAAGAGAGAGAGAGAGAGAGAGAGTTAAGGAGATCTGTCCTAGTAGCATGACATCATGATGTTATTGTTCAAAGTAATTATTCTTATTTAATCATAAGCATTTATCTGCAAATACATTATAATTAAGTTACCAATGTTGATTAATTATCATTATCAATAATTTTGAATCGTATAACCTTTCTTCCTTTTAATTCTCATTTTCCAAAAATCACTGGAACCATCACTTTTATTTCAACTAACAACAGCGTGCATAAGAAACAAGAAGAAAAAATAAACTTTGATTTATATTTCCTCGAACGCTCTTCCCAAAATATCACAAAGTATATACGTGGTGCCTTCAATAAGTTTCCACACTTTTTTTTTTGTGCAGGCATTTAAAATTGTCCTAGACACTTGAAAATTCAGTATGTTATTGCTGTACATCTTATGAGACGACTGACCAATTTTTATGATTTCAGCTTCAAATCAACAGCTACAACAGCAATTGGAATACACCCTACTAAAGCCTGAGTGTCACAGATGGTGAATTTCAAAAATGCAATCTGGACATGAGGAAGGACAATATGTAATAAAATTCTGTTTTAAACTTGGAAAAAATGCCACAGGAACGTATGGAATACTTCCGACTGCTTTTTGAGCATCTTGCATGAATCGAGCATCAGTTTTTGAGTGGCATAAGAGATTCAAGGAAGGCAGGGAGTCTGTGAGGGATGATGAGAGGTGTGGGAGGAGTAAGGAAGTCAATACACCAGAGTTGATTGGCCAAAGGGTTAGGGTTAGTGTTAGGGTTACTATGTTATGAAACTAATTCAATTCACAAACAATTCTTTCTCGTTTTGCAAGAGTTTTTTTCGACCTCATATTCCGTGTTAATTATTTGCAATTAACGAAAAATAAAGAACATCAAAAAATGAATTTGTATAACAAGTGTACAATTTGTTTGTCTCCAAGTCAATTTGTTATGTTCTTCACTTAACTACAGCTGATGGAGCTATCTCCTGTCACAAGACGAAACTCTCAACCAACCAGCGGCAAGAGAAACTATTAAACATTTTTGTTTTGAATTTTGAGCGCCATCTAGCTAAGATAAAAGAAACGTAAAGTAAAGTAAAGTTGGCGACCATAGTCGAGGGTGACCCGAAGGCTCCCTTTCCGATAGCTACTACACCGAGGTGTTGGGAAGGGCGCTATTTCTTTCCCTGGATTACTCCATTACTCTTGATCCCTGCCTTATAATGCTGAGAGTTAAGCAAGGAAGCATCAAGTACCATTTTTTGAGTCTTTCGTGTGACTCGACCTGAGATTGAATACAGGTCTCTTTGGCCATTAGCCGAACACTCTAACCATCATGCCAATGTCAGAAAAATAAATCAATATTTGCACAAGACAATTAATCCCTCTTCAGTAAATTTTGAAACTTTTGGGGGCAAAGAAATGATTATTAATTGGGAATAGTTTCTTGAAGCCGTATAATTGTGTATAAGTTATTAGTATTAGATGGGAAACAATGTCACTGATGTCGGCTGTATACGGTCTTGGTCGTAGTCGTAGTCGTAGTCAGACTGAAGCGTTGATAACATGTACGAGACAACACGCAGGAAGACTACTTGTGGATTACTGAATGCTGCTTACATTCATTCAGCATGCCTTCTATACATACATAATATACATAGGCATTTATGCGTGTATGTAAATATGCAGGTCCATAAATTGGCGGTATCATTTCGCCCAAACATGCTTTCGTATAATACTTCCATCCACAAAACGAGTGAGGCTAACAATAGGTAGATTTCCACCCACCCAAAGCCGTGGATATATAGGGGACTAAACTTGCACCTGATGGCAAAGTTCCAGTTCTGGAGTTCTGGGGGTATGTAGAGTACCCCTTCATTAACATTAATCCCAGGTCCACTCTGATCGAGAGTGGTAAAAGCTGTTAAGTTTGGTTGTTTTTTGTTTTTGTTTTATGGCATATCAACCTTTGTAGATTATTTAATGCCAAATCCATTTCTATACAAATAAACAGTTCTATTTCAAACAATTTAGTTTAGCATAAGCACACAATTTGATTGTCAAAAACATTTCTATTTCAAGCTATTTAGTTTAGTCAGTTCTATTTCAAACAAATCAGTTTAGTACAAGTATATTTTCTATTTACACAGTTAAATGTCAAAACAGTTCTATTTCAAGTAATTCAGTTTAGCATAGGCACATAGTTTAGTTCTATTTGACCCATAGATAGGACTCTATCAGGTGCTATCACTCTTAACCTGAGTGGATCCGGGAGCGATGGCAATGAAGCGAAACTCTGCATTCCTCAAAGCCCTTGCATTACTGGAACCTGACCATCAGATTGTTTTTTGTCATATCCAGGATACTCATTGTGGGAGTTTAACCCCTCTGTAGAGATGCATTTGGTGTATTCTACAGCCCCAGCCGACTGGGCAAAATAGCTGTTAGGGTCCCATTTATGGGTAAAATAAATCTGTTGAAAATCATATGAAATTCTATAGGAATATTTTTTTTTAATCAAAATAGTAACTTGAACCCTTAATCATTTACTTTGGATCAAAATTATATTTATTCATATAACTGTGTGCAAACAAATGATTGCTTTTAAATAGAAATAGTTAATTGAAACCATATAGTAAAGTTGGCAGCCGTAGTCGAGGGCGACCAGAAGGCTCCCTATTCAATAGCTACAACACCGAGGTGTAGAAGAGGTTGCTACTCCTTTCCCTGGATTGCTCCACATTGCCCTTGATACGTACCTTATATTGGTGAGTTTTAAGCAAGGAGGTATCAAGTACCATTTTAAAGTCTTTGGTATGACGCAACCTGGGATTGAATCCATGTCTCCCGGACCATTGGTGAATACTTTACCCACTTGCCCCATGTGCCGGAATATGAAACCATATAATGCGTACAAAATATTAGTCTCAGATAAATATATTTGACATAATACAACCGAGTGTAGATTTTTTGTATTTGATAGGAATACTTGATATCATGTGTACTAAAAATCTTAAGAAACAACAATACAAAAAAGGTTTGGTTTGTTTTTATGGCATATAAACCATTGTAGGTAATTCAAATCCAGATCCATTTTTATACATATGAACAGTTCTATATCAAACAATTCAGTTTAGCATAAAAACAGTTCCATTTCAAGAAATTCAGTTTAGTACGAATTTTAAATTTCAAACAGTTCGGTTTGACCCATAGAATGGACCCTATCATGTGCTACTTCTCTGGGTCAGAGTTAACCTAGGAGCGATGGAAATGAAGGAATACTCCGTATTCCCCAAAGCTCCAGATTCTTTAGTGTCATATCTAGGACACCCGTTGTGGGGATCTTATCTCTCTGCAGAGAAGCAGTCGGTGTATTCCACGACGCTAGCAGACCGGGAAAGCAAAAATGTAAAGATGAAAATAAGAATAACGTGATATCCTTAAGCTCTAGGTACAAAATAACCCAAGACGGGTTGTCAAGCCGTTAAAATCAGTCATTCCCTCATAATATCATTTACCGTCCTGTTCTTCAATATTAACTACTACATCTACCAACCACACTCGCTCGGGACTAGTAACTGGTATTGTACACCTGCCAACAAACCTTACTTCGAGGGCGCTGTCTGGCCTTTTGGCATTATGCCACGGGAACTTCCTCCCACCTGCCGACAAAAGATGGAGAGACAAAAGAATAAGAAAAAGAAATCAAAATATTTCCATGACGTTGTATATATGGTCATGAACGGTGCAGTATATACTATTCATATTTAATTTTAAAAAAAGCAAAAGTAACACGACCTATAGTGTGGCATACTTGTAGTGGTAGACTAAAATATTTTTGAGTCGATGAACATAGGCTTAAAATGTTTTCACTTACACTGGCCACTAAATCTAAAAAAAACATTAAAAAAACACCCAACAAACTAAAAACAGAATATAAATTCGTATCCTTTCGATCATTCTAATGCGAAAATGGGTCTATTGAAAGAAATTACATAGTCATCTAGATATTTACCAAATTATTAAATAGTATCCATTTGTTAAGGTCCAAAACATATTCACTAGATGTGCGCTTAGCGAAATAGCAGGAGGAAATGGAAACCGCGACATGAGTTTAAATACTAGACAAGGATGTTTTCTGAGAATTAATTTCTTTTTATTTATTGCGGACTTTTTGTCCTCATCTTGGTAGTTTTTTTTCTTCTCACTGCGTTTCGACAGATTTCACCTCTGGCCTTCTTCAGGTGATTAACCGAGGTCACGGTTAATCACCTGAAGAAGGCCAAAGGTGAAATCTGGCCGAAACGTTGAGAGAAGAAACAACAACAAAAAAAAAACCTACCAAGATGAGGACAAAAAGTCCGCAATAAACAAAAAAAAAATCAATTCTCAGATTAAGAAGCCTCATCTCAAAAGGATTCCCAATAATGACAAAGGATATTTTCGTTTCACTTGGAGCTAATGCCCTCGGAAAAGGCACGAATTTTTGTCTTCTTTACCAGACTATGAGTAAATAGTAAGGCAGTCTGGGATCTTTAGCCTTGTTTAGGCAGCCAATCTCGGAGATTTCTCTGATGAATGGCTTGGTTTGGTTTTATAGCATATCAAACATTGCAGATTATTTAATGTCAAATCTATTTTTATACATATAAACAGTTCTATTTCAAACAATTCATTTTAGCACAAGTACATAGTTTCAATGTAAACAATAAACATTTCCATTTCAAACAATTCAGTTAGCATAAGTACAGTTTTTGTTTAAACAGTTAAATGTAAAAACAGCTGATTTCAAACAATTCAGTTTAGAATAATTATAGTTTAGTTCTGTTTGACTTATCGATGAGACTCTATCATGTGCAACCACTCTGGGCCAGAGTGGACCTTGGGGCGATGGTAATGAAGGGATTCTCCGCATTCCCCAAAGGTCCAGCATTACGGGAACCTCACCATCAGAGTGTTTAGTGTCATATCCAGTTGATTGGGCAATCTTTGACGAAATAAAAAGGGAATTCTTTCAAACTGTGGCCGTATCAGTACTGTTGTATGGCTGCACAACCTCCATAAAACACACACACACACACACACATATATATATATATATATATATATATATATATATATATATATATATACCTGGAGGTGCCCGTGGTGTAATGATTATCGTCGTAGGAAATGGACACGGCGACACGAGTTCAAATCCTGGACGAGACTGATTGCATTTCACATAGCACTAATAGCCTTGGGAAAGGTATGAATCCAATAATTCTCCCTCCAGCTATGGATAAATAGTAGGGCAGACTAGGTTCTTCAGCCTGGGTGAGGCAACTAGTCTAGGAGAAGGAAAACTCTGAATTCAAACCTGTTAAACTCCACTTAAAAATTGACCTTGCGTCATATCGTGCCCGAGCGGAGGGGTTGGTAAATATGATATATATATATATATATATGCATTTTTGGCAACATCATATATTCTCAGTTTCATTATAGCTACCATAGATAGGGACGGAATCTGTAGTTTACTATTTTTTATATTCGATCTTTAACTCAGAATACTTTATATCCGATACACGATACAATGTCTTCCTATTTTTTATTATGTTTATAAAGTTTTGACTGAATTAAGGTAAGGTGGTAGGTGGATAACGTCAGCAGCTCTAATATTTATCGGATAGTAGCCAGCGGGGTATCATGCACATTGTCACTAGTTACTAGACAGTGCTTCACCTTTTATTCTAAAATTTCTTCCAGAATTTATCTTTTTTTAGAAACGTGTGTTATATTTTACTTGAGTAAAAGTTAATTAACTTATAAACCATTTCCAGAATTTCCCCTTACAAAATACCGTTTTTATATACAAATTCCTTTATTCTACAAATTTATTGATAGAACTACCCAAAACGAGCGTACACCGTCTTCAATAAAAAGCCTTTCGAATATACCAATATGTAGTAATCTCAAAATAATTATACGCTATCTATACTTACATATCTATATATCTATCAATGAAGTTTTACTTTTGGTCATTGAAGTGCTATCATTTTCTTTTGGGTGGTTGTGTTTTATGGCATATCAAACTTTGTAGGTAATTTGATGCCAAATCCTGTTCCTACATTTGTATTATATATATATGATTTATATCACAAAAAAAAAAAAAAAAATTTTTGTATACGAATAGTTTGTAGGTAACATAATTTTCAGGGGGTGTCTTGTGGTGTAATGGTTAAAGCGATGGACCGCGGAATCGTAGAACGTGCTCCAGTCGCGCTATTACGTTCACTTTCGATCAAATACACTTGGGAAGGTATGAACCCTCTTATCCTCCCAGCTATGGGTTAAATAGTACAACAACTGTTCTTCTAGAAGAATAGCTTTGGCATTAAATAACCCACAAAGGTTCATATGCCATTATACAAAGAAACCAAACCAAACCATGATTTTTAAACGACTATGAGCCCATTTGTTTCCCGCTGATAAGTATAAAAAATGAATTTCTATTCAACTCTTAGATAGGATCCAAACAGGTACTACCAATTCGGGTCAGAGTCGACCTGGGAGTAAAGGTAATGAAGAGGTACTCTACATTTCATAAAACTCTAGAACGGGTCCCTCGCTGTCTGAAGGTTTAATGTCATATGCATGACACTCGTTGGGGGTCTACAGAGATGCAGTTGGTGTATTCTACAGCTCCAGCTGACTGGGATGATTTTATTTCTGGTTCAAGGTGTTTCACTATTCTGTGTCGCACCACATGACTTCCGGTATCGCGGAAGTATAAAAACCCCGTGTTTCTGAAGCACGACGAGACGGAAGCAGAAGCAGAAAGAGAAGCGGAGAGTACAGCTCTGGAAGGACGTCGGTCAGTTAAAACACCAACTTCGGACGTAACACTAACAGCGCGAGACTTTTAATACTAGTCGGACTGTACCACTTGAGTTAATAAACTATTAACTCTGTTTCACTGTCTCTTTTCCTTACCACGATACAACATTTTCGTAATCAGTTATGCGTAACAATGTCAGTCTTGATCGTAATATATTCGACTAGAAATAGCAAAATCTTGGTATCTTTAGTTAAGAAAAAAACAGTCATAAGAAGTTGTTTGAAGCATTGTTATCAATGGGTAATACAACAAATGATGATTACCCTTCTGCCTAACTATAGTCACTTTCCTATTGTTACGCAGTTTCAGTGTTGTAAGCTTTGATAAAAAGTAATACCTAATAATCATCATTCTTGATCATAATGCATTCCACAAGAAATATCAAAATCCTGGTATCTTTAGCTTAAAGGCATGGTTACATATAGATAATACTACACACTGTGGTCATCGTCTTCCCTTATTTTTTATCCCTTTCTCGTACTTTTAAAATGTAGCTGCCTCTATGCATAAAAATACCAATTATATTTTGGCCCAGTCGGCCGAGGCTGTAAAATACACCGACTGCATATCTGTAGAAGGGTAAGACCCACCCCAACGAGTGTCCTGGATATGTCAATAAACACTCTGATGGTGAAGTTTCAGTAATGCTGGAGCTTTGGGGAATGCAGTGTACCCCTTCATTGTTATCGCTCCCAGGTTCACTCTGGCCCGGTGTGGTAGCACCTGATAGAGTCCTATCTATGGGTCAAATAGAACTAAACGTGTACTTATGCTAATCTGAATTACTTGAAATAGAACTGTTTTGACATTTAAACTACGTAACAGAATTGTTTGAAATGAAACTGTTTTTGTATGCTAAGCTGATTTGTTTGAAATGGAACTGTTTTTTAATATTGGAACTGTACTTTATGCTAAACTGAATTGTTTGAAATAAAACTGTTTTGACATTTAATTGTGGTGTAAACAAAAACTATACTTATACTAAATTGAATTGTTTGAATTAGAACTGTTTACTTAACTGAGTAGCTTTAAATAGAGCTATTTTTGACAACTAAACTGTGTACTTAAACTAAACTGAATAGTTGGAAATAGAACTGTTTATTTGTATAAAAATGGATTTGGCATTATATGACCTACAAAGGTTGATATGCCATAAAACTCAAACAAATAAACAAAATGTTTATATTGATAGATAGATACCTAGATAGATACATAGATGGATGGATTTGAAAAGACAGACAGATAGATAGATAAAAATCACGACCGTTCATTCAACTAATATTTACTAGGATGTGCAGTGCTATCTCTGAGCAACTGCTAAACTATGAAATGATAGAAATCAGTCTCCAATTATTGTCCTTGGATTTATTTTTGAGTGACATGTTTATTGGAATATATTCCTCAGATTTTATGGAGTACCTACTGGGCACACATAAAATATGCGCAGCTGGTAAAAACTTAAGCATTCAGCAAAGAAAAAATATATACGAAAAGTTGAATTTGAAGAGAAGTTTAGTTGTTATTCAAAACAATAAATCAAGTTTTCATTGAAGACAGTTCTGTATTTAATCAAGGAAAAAAAATCTGGATCGATACTTACGATGGACAAATATAGTGGTTAGATAGATAAAAAAAAAAGCACACTCACAGATATATAATCCAACGTATGTGCATATATTCAAGTAATAAGCGTTGGTGCATAATATAAAATTGTTCACTTTCTAATTAATTAGATCTTTGTGTGCATCAAAGCAAAGAAAACATTCTCTGAGCACTTTGTTTACCACAGCTTATTTTCAAGATAGTTTTAAAAACTAAAATCGTGAGGATTTATTTTTTTCAATGTTCCTTCATAACATGTTTACATGTCACTTAAAGTGTGTGCCACACACACACACACACACACACACACACACACACACACACACACACATATCGATATCTACATCGGAATATATGCCCTTTAATCAAAGAGTCGATATCTCCACACTAAATAGTAGCTCTCTGAAACTAGTAGACAAGCTAACTTATCTTGCAAGCAGTGTCTCATCTACGAAAATGATATCAATGCCCGACTAGCGAAGGCATGGACAGCTATCGATAGGTCATATGGAAGTAAGACCTATCCGATAAAATAAAACGCAATTTTTTTCCAAGCAGCGATTGTGTCAATACTACTGTATTGATGCACCACTTGGACTCTGACTAAGCGTATAGAAAGAAAACTTGATGGCAATTGCATAAGGATCCTACGAGCTATATCAAACAAATTCTGGATGCAACATCCCGCAAAACAGCAGCTGTACGGCCATCTTCCTCTCATCTGGAAGACCATTCAAATTAGACGAAAAAAATATACTGGACACTGGTGGAGGAGCAAGGACGAACTCGCGCAAGTGTTGGACGACCAGCTAGAACTGATTTATAACAGCTCGTTACGAACACAGAAGGACCTGCCAGAAGCGAGGGATGATAGCGAAGGAGGGCTAGAGAGAGTTAGGGAAATCTGTGATAGCAGCACATTTATTTATTACATGTTTATTACTAGAATATTTTGTTTACACTAGAATATTCCTAATCTTTGTTATTACTATTCTAGAATATTCCTAATTTTGCTTCCTCAGTCTCTCTCTCTCTCTCTCTGTGTCTCTCTCTCTCTCTCTCTCTATATATATATATATATATATACAGATAAAATGAAACGAATTCTTCCAAGCTGTAACCGTGTCATTACTGTTATATGGTTGTACCACAACAATTTGCACTTGCAGCTGTCGAGTAAACAATTCTAAAGTTTTTCTTTCAAGAAATAAGAGGATTATAAAACGATTATTGATAATAGTTTTAAATATATTGTATAAAAGACGATTAAATAATATATATACTTAGGTGAATGAAAATGTTGGTATCTGATAGTTTGCAGGAAGTTTATAACATGATCGAAGCAACTCAAGTCATGGAAATTATTTACTTTTCTTGGTAGTATCGTGGTAGCTGGTGTACTGACTCATAGTGTATTGCTTCACCTAGTGTGTGATTTGTACAGATGAATGTTCATCTTATGCTGAACGAGTTCGAAATGAGCCATAATTCCGTGGAAAAAAACAAAACAAAAGCATTTGTTGAGCAAATTGTGAAGGCGCAGTGGATCACAGTAATCAGATAGATCAAGAAATTTCGCTTGAGTTGTAAAAAACTCGATGAGCCGGTAAGTTTAAATTGTCTTAAAACCGTGGATTTCGAGGCTCTAAGACACTGAAGGTAATCCAGCGTGTAGAACTCGGAGAGTATCAGGTGAGCTGGGCATTTGGAGAATATCAGATCAGCAGGACATCTCACTTTACGGCATCGACAAAAGGATCCCAAGGTGAGAATTGTACCACATGTAACTAAAATATTGCAAAATTTCTGACTCATCCTAACATTATATATTTATATATATTAGAATTATCATGACTAGAAAATCCGGCAAACACCCACGTGCGACATACGGAACACTGAACAGCTGTTTCGATCTTATTGGGTCTCATCAGCAGTGCACACAGTAATCTCCACCACTGAAGATCGAACCGGATTTTCAAGTCATGATAATTCTAACATATCACTAATTCCTCCATTTAAAATAAATACAATATAATTTCTTGTCCATGTGGTAATTTTTTGAGGACTCATAACTCCGACTTGGGAAGACGTAGCCCTGGAGATGGCCGTGTCCTCTGTAGGGAATACGTACCTTCAAGACGCATTAGGTCAAGTGATCGCGCATTGTCACCATGATTAATTAATTCGGCATCGCTTATGTGCGACATGAACCGGTGGCCCAGTGGTAGAGTTTCGGCTTCTGACTACTGTGGTTGTTGGTTCGATCTCCTGTGGTGTACACTGCTGATGAGCCCCAATAAGGTCGAAACAGCAGTTCAATATTCCGTATGTCATACGCAAATGTTTGCCGGATTTTCTACTCGTAATAATTCTAATATATCATTAATTCCTCCATTTAGTATATATATATATATATATAAGTAACCATAAGGTGATTCAAAAGTGTATATATAACGGCTGCTACCCACCTAAAGCAAAGCTCTTATAACCAATTGAGCAATCCGGTATCTGTTAGCGCAAAATGAAAACAAACGAAATCCAATACATATTGCGTAATAAATCCCAAGTTGACTTATGTCGTCTGTAAGGCTGAGCGGTTAGATACTAAGGCCAACGTAAAGTTAGGTGGGTTTCGATCACAGCCTGAAGTGTCCTGCGTATCTAGCCACACTGAAGAGTTTTGATACAACGAGACAGTCTGTATGTGGATGCTAATATATATATATATGTGCATAAAGTTCAGAACGATGTTAGGAAAAAGTGTAAATGTGAAATAACTTTTTATTTTAGAGCTTCATAGAACATTTTTTCAAGGAAAAAGAAGGGTATAAAGGTAAATTATATAATTCCAAAATATAAAGCTCAATAAACGTTGAAGAAGGGAAATATATTATCAGAAATACTGGAAGTTCTTCATTCAAATGAAGTGATACTGAGTGGGTATTGGATAGTTTTGAAAATAATTCCTCTATGATGAGATTCTTCTGGAGAACCAAAAGTTTGATTCCAAACAAGAACCATCCCCATCTCAACCAAGTGAAGATAGCCTTTGACGAAAAGCTACTGGAATTATCTAAGAAAAGTGACGTAATTTAACAGCGGGATAACGCAAGAAAACGCTTATCTTTAGCGACCATGTGAGAGCATTGTTAAGGCTTTCTTTGATGGGTTTCTTTTATTCACCGTATTAAGCAGATATTGCACCTTCTGGTTACCATTCTTTACAAAAGTCTCTAAAGGAAAAAATTTCAATTTCATGAAAGACTGCAACAGAGTAGTTCCTTATAGACGAAGACAGGATTTTCTGAGAGTAAGTAATTACTAAGTTAACTGAAATACATCGCAAAACAAAGTCAGAAAAATATTTTCCACTAAATGTAAAGAAAAAAATTCTTAACAATGATTTTTCCATTAATGAATCAATGAAATGTTTTTGTTAATTTTTCATAATAATATTTTTTTGAATTAAACTCACACACACACACACAGTGTGTATGTGTGTGGTATGGTTACTTTGTTTAATGGCACATCAACCTTTGTAGGTAATTTAATGCCAAATCGATTCTTTAGAAGAACAAGGGTAGCATTATTTAACGTATACTGGCAGGATAAGGTTATTTGTCCGAAAGTGAATGTAATAGTGCGACTGGAGTTCAAACGAGCTTATTACGATTCAGCCGTCCTTCGTTTTAACCATTACACCACGAGCACAACCCGTACATGCGTACGTGTGTGTGTGTGTGTGTGATCAAAGTTAAGCCGGAATCTTAAAGATTTTGATATGAAAAATTTTGTATTTTATAATTTTTGATAAAAATTCTTTTTACGAATTAAACTTGCATTCTCTCTAATCATCATCATCATCATCATCATGTCTTGTCACCAGCACGGATATCCCTGACCCTCTCTCTCAACTTCTCCCTATCATTCATCGCTTTTGGCAGGTCTTCAGGTTTACATCCCGTATCCTCACATAGTTGCTTTATGTATGTTCGAGCTGGTCGTCCTGCTTTTGCTTGGCCATATGTGGGGGTCCATAGGAGTACATCACTGATGAGTTCGTCCTTGCTTCTCCAGCAGTGTCCTGCGAGTCTGGTTCGTCTAAGTTGTATGGTTTTCGTGATGGAAGGCAGGTGGCCGTATAGTTGGTGTCTTGTGGGGTGTTGTCGCTAGGACTTGTTCAATATTGCTCTCAACATTCTTGTGTAATTGCCGTCTAGTTTCTTCTTCAGCCGTTTAGTTAGCGTCCAAGTAGTGCATCCATATAGTAGTATCGATACAACCGCTGCCTGGAAGAAACTACGTTTCATTTTGTCGGTCGGGTCTGATTTCCATATGATCGAGAGCCTATCGATAGCTGTCCATGCTTTCGTTAGTCGTGTGTCGATGTCTTTTTCGGTTGATGAGACGCTCCTTCCTAGGTAAGTGAATTTGTCTACTAGTTTCAGAGAGGCTCCGTCTAGTGTGATAATGTCACCTGTTTGGTTGTAACACATATATTCAGTTTTGTGTGCATTGACATGGAGGCCAATGCCTGCGGCGGCTCGTTCCAAACTATGGAGTAGTGTCTCGGCTTGGTTAGGCGTATTCACCTGTAACGCTATGTCATCGGCGTAGTCGGCGTCGGTAATTGTTTTTGCGGGGTACCTTCTGCTTCTTTTCTTTGTCAGCTCGAAGCTATTTTCTCTGATTTTGTCGATCGAAGTTCTAAGCACGTTGTCTAGACAGATGATAAAGAGGTATGGGGCTAGCGTGTCCCCTTGTAGTACTCCTGCTACAGTGTCAAAGTATTCTGTGTCTCCATCCTGTGAACGTACTTTCACTTTGGTGTTTCTGAAGAGAATTGTTATTGCTGCTACGGTTTCTTTTGGTAGGCCGTATACTGGTAGGATTTGTTCCATCTTCCCTCTGTGTATGGAATCGAAGGCCTTGGTAAAGTCGACATATAGTAATGTGGCCTGTAGGTTTTTTTGCCCGTACGCCTTCAAGGATTCTACGGATGGTCAATATTTGTGAGGTTGTGGATCTTTTTCTTCGGAAGCCATTTTGGTTTTTCCTAAGGATCTTGTCTATTTTGGGTTCTATGCAGTTTCGTAGTAGGGCAGTGTAGAGTTTTGTCGCTATGGATGTAAGTGTTATACCTCGGTAGTTCTTGGCTAAACCGAGGTCGCCCTATTTAGGGAAAGGAAGGATGCATTCCTTCATCCATCTTTCTATCCTATTTTGATTATAGACCGCGTTGCATTGTCGGAGCAGTATGTCATCGAATTGTCTGGTCTTCCATATTTCTGGGGGGATCTCGTCAAGCCCTGCAGCTTTCCTATTTTTGATTTTTCTAAGAACCGAGTCGAGTTCTTCTTTGGTGAACGGACCTAGTTTAATGTCTAATTGCTTACTGATAAATCTGGTGATCGGCTCATTCGTTACTTTCGGTGGGTTTCCTAGTAGATTTTCCAAATGTTGTTTCCACAGTTTTACTCTTTCTTGTTGGCTCGCAGCTTTCAATTTTGCTTTGGCTGTGCTCTTCCTTTTACTCACTTCGTTTATTGTTTGCCAGGCTATCCTAGATTACCTATCTTCCACCGAGTCTCTAATCTTATCTATCTGATTTTGTATGTATTCTGTCTGTTCTTTTATATATATTCCTGCAAATTGATATATTGCCTTTTCTAGTTTTCGGGCATTTGTGATTGTTGGGTTCTTTCGATAGCTTTTGGAGGCAGTTTTCACGAGTGCACGTTTTTCTCTAACCGTTAACGTTTCCCAAGGGACGCTAAATTTAGTTCTAGTTTTTGTTAGAATACACTTTGATGCCGCCTCAAGGTGTGCTTCAGCAAAATTCTCATATTCGTCATTTGGGGTACCTTTTTGTCTTCTCTTGTAGTGTTTCGAATCTGTTTCTTAATTCTAATGCATATTTTTCTCTAATATCTCTGTTGTTAAGTAGGGCCCAGTCATAGTGCTTAGTTGTCGCAGTTCGTGTGGCGTTTTTTCGTAGACTTCGTCGTAATTTGGCCGTGACTATTCGATGATCGGAGGACACACCCTCGAAAGAGGAGTATGCCTCGCAATTCATCGCACTATTTTTCCATTTCCTGTTTATAAAGACGTAGTCTATCTGTGCTTTATTATTGTTCGCGTATGTGTAGGTCCATAATTTTCCCTCCTTTTTTAGCGACTTCTCTCTAATAATAGGTAATTATTTCCCGAAAACTCCAAAACACACCCTTACACATACACTTATACACACTCGTACACACACTTATATATATATATATGTGTGTGTGTGTGTGTGTGTGTGTGTGTGTGTGTTTATACGAGGTGTGATCAAAATTAAGCCTGAATTTTTAAATCTTGAAAATTTTGAAATATACAATTGAAATAGATATGTAACCACGATTGTTAAACTTATTATAAAGTGATGTGTCAATGTGTAGACCTATTGATCCACTGGGAACGTTGCATGAGACCAAATTTTGCCAAGCTGAGAACTGGTATATGCACAAATTGCTGTCACTCAGAATCCTGTAAAATACCTCCAGTTAAAACTGGTGGGAAAACCCCTCATGGAGTAAAATAATAAAAATAATGATGATGATGATGATGATAATATGGAATGGTTCATCATATAATAAGTGGATACAGCAAACTAGTGCAAAAAACTCTAAGACCAGGCATGACTGGGTGGAAAAGGTGATCAACTGGGAATTGTGCAATAGATTGAAATTTTACCAAGGTACCAAATGGTATATGCACAAACCAGAATGAAACCCCGAGAATAAGACGTATAAAATTCTCTAGGACTTTAAGATACCAAACAAAAAAACAGGATTTACAATCTAGTGGATTATGCTGTCCCAGCAGTGCCACAGACTGAAAATAATAAAAAAAAACCGAAAAGATAGACAATTACTTTGACCTTACCAGAGAAGAGAAAAAGCCGTTGAACATGAAGGTCAACGTAATATTAATTGTTTTAGGTACGACTGGAACCGTCCCTAGGAACTAGAAAAGGGACTGGGGGAACTTGTAATCAGTGGGAGAATCGAAAGCATCGAGAATACAGTATTACTGAAATTCGCAAGAATACACCCGAGAAAGTTCACTCGTAAGGTGTAAAATAATAATATCAATAATAATAGAGAAAACGTGGACGTGACAAAGAAAGAGAAACCTTATGGGAGAAACTGAATCTCTTCTAATAGCAACATAAACAATGCCATAAGGACTAACCATATCAAAACGATAATAGATAAGACACAACAAAACAGCAGATGTAGATTATGTGGTGATAGAGATGAAACGGTCAATCACATAATAAGCGAATGCAGGAAATTAGCACAGAAAGAATATAGGACTAGGCATGGCTGGATGGGCAAGGTAATAATTGACAAAAAAAGAGAGAATTTGCGGGATTGTAGACTTTGCTGTCTCAGCTGAACGTAGAGTAGAGTTGAAAAAATGCAAAAAGAGGGATAAGTACCTCGATCTTGCTGGGGAATTGAAAAAACAAACAAACTGTGGAACATGAAACTGACGATTATACTAATTGTAACTGGTGCTCTTGGTACAGTCACCAAAGGATTGGTACGAAGACTGAATGTCTTCAAAAAAACGGTACGGCTTTAGACTGTCCAAACTACAGCGTTGTTGAGATCGATCAGAATACTGAGAAGAGTCCTGGCGACGTGAGGAGACTTGCTGTCACTCAAACTCCAGTGGAAAACCATCGGCTAACGCTAATGTGAAAAACTCTCAATGGGTAGGTGGGCGAAAGTAATCTACTGGGAATTGTGCAAAAAATTAAAATTTGACCATTCTACATAATGGTACCTGCACGAACCAGATTCCGTCCTCGAGGATGAGATGCACAAACATTCTCGGACCTTACCCGAGAACTAAAAGAGCTATAAAATGTTAGTGACGGTGATATCAATTAGAATTGGTGCATTTGGAACGATACCCAAATGTGTGGAAGAGTTAACAGATGGAGGACGAACAGAGACCATCCAAACTATAGAATTGGTAATATATCAGAATATTGAGAAGAGTCCTGGAGACTTGAGTAGACTTGCTGTCAATCAGATCCCAGTAAAAGACTCTCAGCTAAACTTGCAAGGAATGATAATGATAATAGTAATATGATGATGATCCATTTCCGGCCAGAATTCATGATCTTTTTATAGGTAAGAAGAACAACTTGTTAAGTAGGGAATATAATTTAGTAGGGGTATATAATTTACATATTTACCAACCCCTCCGTTCGGGAAGGATATGACACAAGGTCGATTTTTAAGCGGAGTTTAACAGGTTTGAATTCAGAGTTTTCCTTCTCCTATACTAGTTGCCTCACCAAGGTTGAAGAACCTAGTCTGTCCTACTATTTAGTAGGGGTATATAATTTTGTCAGATTTGAACCTGCCTAAATTATATTTAGATACATAACTATATTTGTTCTCTACATCTGAAGAGGGTCATTTTATAGATTCAAAATATATTTATAATAAAACCACAAAATTGAATTTTTTCTTTCAATTTTATAAAAAATGTTTTCGCTCTGCACCTGAGTTTCGATGTATTTTTAATCTGAAATTAGTTATATAGTCGATAAGCATTGGGCACTCAAGTGGATATTCCTACCCTTTGGATTATAAGTAGTCTAATCCTTAGATTATTTTCCTCAGATTATATATATATATATATATATACATGGATTTTTAGAGTTCTGTTACTTGAAGTTTTAAAGGATGTGCATAATCATTAGAAATATCCGTCTGGTGAGTGTGCTCACCACAAGAAACTCCAGTTAAAAGAATTCTTGGGTTCATAATTATATTTTGTAGTTTTAAACCTACTCTTCCGTCATAGTATCTTGCACTTTTTATACAAAACACTTTTCTTATTAAGATTTTTTACGAGGATGGAGTGGAAAGTTCAAAAGCTGAAAAGTGCATTGATGACGTCATATCTACTTTTGATGACCTTTTTCATCAATGAGATTCAAGTACTGCCACACCGATTGAAGAAATGTGTGAACAGCAAGGAGGACTATATTGGAAAAATAAATCTCATTTGATATCGCCATCCTACGAAACTTTCAACAGATCTTCATATATATTCATTAAAAATGTGTGTGTGTGTGTGTGTGAGAGAGAGAGAGAGAGAGAGAGAGAGGTTTGAATTGGTTTCGTTTTATGGTTTTATAGTAGGTTATTTAATGTCAAATACTTTTTATACGTATATATCAAATATATATGATTTAGTTTGGTTTGGTAGCATATCAATAATTGTTGGTTATTTAAAGCCAAATTCTGTTTATACATACATATTCAATATATATGATTTATGAACACATTTTGTACACAACATTCTTAAACGAGTCTGAACTCTTTTTTGCTCACGGTTAAATGGTTTCAAGTATTACTATATAATGGTCAGAATTTAACATTAGTCATTTGTTTGCACACAGTTTGTTTACGGTCAAACTAGTCAATACGGTCCCGCATGTTACATGACCAGGCTGAATTCTAACAGGCCGAAGTAATATACCCCACCAAATAGATAAATTGATAAAAAATTAAAAATTACCATCCATGGCTGCATATGAAATTAACCAAAAAATGAGAATTAACTTTAAAATTTAAACAGAGAAAATAATATAATCACGTTTGTAGAATTTGTTCGACGTTATTTTTATTCCTTTCAACATTAAAATGCATATCAACTTTTTGTCTTTTACTAATCCTCGAAACCTTGCTTTTATGATTTCAAAATAACGTCGGATAAATTCTAACAACATGATTATATTATTTTCTCCAGTTAATTCTAACAACATGATTATATTATTTTCTCCAGTTAATTCTCTATTTAGATTAATTTCATATGCGGCCATGAATAGATGATTTTTTTTTTTTTGCTTACATTACTTTGGCCAATTAGAAATCAGCCTGTTAATGTAATATGTAGGACCGTATTGAGCAATATTTGACACCGCCATGCATGAGTCATGATTTGTTTGTGGCTCCCTGCAATAAAATAATCTTATGTCTGTTTTGCTTATTGGGTAGCTGAATAATTAACGTACTAATTGCCTACAGTTCCTGAACCGTAGCCCGACCACTGGATCCAGTTTAGTTTCATTTACAGGTCACATATTTTTATTGTGGGTTGGTATCTTACTCCTCTTATTCTAAGCCCCACTGATAGTGCAGAAATATTTTTGAAGCGCCTTAATAAACAGAGAAGAATCACCATCATGAATTCTCGAAGAATACTGTCTTATTTTATACTCGTCTGTGTGCAAATCACCTCGGTTTGGTTAAAGAAGAAATCTTAAAGTTTGTATGAGGAAAATAATCTTTTCTATTTCATTCTATGCAGATTATCTTCAACTCCAGAGTGGGAAATCCAGAAGAGAGTGAGTGAGAGAAAGAGAAGAGAGAGAGAGAGAGAGAGAGAGAGAGAGAGAGAGAGAGAGAGAGAGAGAGAGAGGAATCAACGTTTGTTTTTCAGTCAGTGCCAGAGAGGAGAGTGAATCTTTTCTTTTTTTCGCCTAAATACAAGGTGTGATGAGTAAATAATTACCGTTAATTAAATTCACGCATGCACTTTAGTTGTTTCAGATTTTGTCTACTTGCAGCAAACGACTCACAGTTGGGCACCATTTGTGAAAAAAGAAGCACCCTGACGCTATTTACTCTTCCAAAAATTTGGAAATGGTATGCTTTACTTCTAGGCATTCCTGCCGTAAGCTCAAATACGAAGATTTCGTAGTGTTTGCTATATCAATCTAAGGGCAGAATCATATTCACATTGAAGAAAAGCAAACACCCTCTCTACATTATGGCACTTAGGATGCTCAAGAGCGATGGTGATGTTATACCTTCGTTCCTTTTACCACATGGCCTCAAACTCTGCACAGAGACCTTCGTGAAGTGCATTGAGGATGTAGAGCTTAGCTGGATCGACTGGGTGATTATTGGAAGACCCAACATCTCACAATATTACTCTGCGCCATGCTACACAAGCAAAAGAATGCAGTCTTGTTAGAAAATTTCTGCGATCATATCACCCCAAACATCTGGTCCACCAAATCCAAAGATTGCCATCCCCTTGGTTGTTATATGTGTGGCACGGTTAAGTAAAATATCACCAAAACTCTGTGCAACACCAAAGATGATGGTCTTCTGGATTTTATGGCATATCAACCTTTGTAAGTCATTTAATGCCAAATCAATTCTTATATAAATAATGACTTCAATTTCTAACAATTCTGTTTAGCATGAGTACATAGTTTGTCAAAAACATTTCTATTTCAAAATATTCAGTTTAGTCAAACAGCTTTAATTCAAACAATTCAGTTTAGTATCTGTATTGTTTTTGTCCACAGTTAAATGTCAAAACAGGTCTATTTCAAACAATTCAGTTTAGCGTAAGTATTGCTTAAATGTCAAAAACATTTCTATTTAAAAAAAATCAGTATATAAACTGTTTTATTCCAAACGATTCTGTTTTGCATAAGTACACAATTTAGTTATATTTCATCCGTAGATAAGACCCAATTAGGTGCTACCACTCTGAGGCTGAGTGGGCCTGGGAGCGATAGCAATAATGGCGTACTCCCCATTCCCCAAAAGCTACAGCATCACAGAGATCTCACAATCAGATTATTTAATGTCATATCCATGACACTCTTTGGCGGGGCAGGGTCTTACCCCTCTGCAGAGATGCAGTAGGTGTATTCTACTCCCTCACCACCACCCGACTAGGCGAACCAAAAATGAATAACTGAAGCATTCACTGATTCAAATAAGGGGACAGTCGGAAAGACATGCCACAAATTCTGAAGTCGTCTGGAATCCGTAGTTAACGCTGGTGGCGATTTTCTTTAAATAAATTTAATCTATTGTATTTTAAGGTATTTTCATGAAATTTTGGTAAATATATCAGATAAAGAGAGATGTCAGAGTTGTTTTTATTTTTGCGTAATTTAGAAAAAAAGTTTGCTCATCATACGCAGTACGTCATCAAGAGATCACTTCTCCCGCCACGTCTATCTGTCATCGCTCACTCTCATTCTTGATCACGTGATCTGAGATTTTACGCCGGTAACTTTTCCGTATACGTTTTTCTAATCTATTCACAAGTGACCTCGTTTCACCCGTGCTCAAGGTGAGCTCTCCGTTCCAGAGTCGCGGGCGCCCCTCGTCCAGTTTGGCACAAGGTTCTCATCACTGTGCGCCTCATTCAGCCTACACATTGTATAAAAGTCTCTTCAGAACTTTACTGTTGTGATATGTCAAGCTCAATTTCTTTTTGATCATCAAGTGCATTGTATCTTATCTCAGACTGCATATCACCAAGATATTCTCTCCATGTCCATCCTTGGTACGATATAGAAGAAGCATTTTGACTTGTATTTCTAAACGCCACACCCTATTCTTGTCTGGTCAGACGTTGATTTTATTCATAGATGTGTTTTTTTTCAACATTTGGTGTTGCGTGTCCGAAGCGGTGTCTGCATGTCGAGTTTAAATCTGCTTAAGACAAGAGACTTTATGATCAAAGAACTGCCATTTTTTAGCTGGATAGAAACCTCGCCCTAATTTCAAATGACGTAGAACCAGGGAATAGACATTTTGGTCAGAATTCCTTTGTACAAAAGTAACCAGACTGGAAACAGCTTCGTATCCAAGGTTTGGTTCTGTTTAAATCGTTTGCTCCACGCAATTGAAGAACTCAGTTATCTTATTGTATTGCTTTTGTTTGTCTTGTTTTTGTTTGTCTTTTTTTTTTTGTTCTATGTTTTCTTTTTCTTTTTATCTTTATTGGAATCTGAGTGGCAGAAAGTCTCCTCAGATCTAGATCTCTCAGACCAGACCAGATTCAGATCAGATGCAAGAAGTAACACAATTTTTTTTCTTTATTCAAACATATAACTTGATTTTCGATTTGAATAAAAATGTGTGGAAAATTTTTGCTATGAATTTCCTCTTACTAACTATAGATTGTCAAGTGTTATTGATGAGGTGGGTATTCCCTGTTGTGTAGTTGCTAACTCTCTGAACTGAGACATTTTAATAAGCGATTTTGAACACCTGTTAGCTATTATGTACATTTTCGAACTAATACTTTTGAAAAAGGATGTACCATTGTGGTACTAAAGAGACTTCTTCGACCCCGTTATGATTCCGCCGTGGTAACAAGTTAACGAACGCTAAACTCTGTTAAACTACACAAAGGTTTATTTACTACTAGGTAGCAAGCATTTGCCGAGAGAAAGAAAGAAAACATAAACATGAGATGACCATCAAGAAGACAATTTTAAGCAACATAAACTAATGAGAAAAAGATAAGCAGGCACAGATATTAATTTTTTTCCTGGTTCTAACATGCTTGTCCACTGGGTTGAGCGCAGCCTAACGCCCCCTTTGGAACACACCTCCAACTTCGTTCTTACATATTTGCGGCTCGTGTTCTTCTGACGTCTTTCTCTTATCCTTTCTCGCCGTCGACTCCGTAAAATCGCCCCCTATTTCTGCCTGTCGTGTCGGCGGGAGAGACATCCACTCTCTGTGCACATGCGCAATCGATCCTCGGACCTCAAGTCCTCCCTAGTTAATTTTGATGACTACGATAACCTTGACCTTGTTATGCAGTGATTACTGTCTGCTTTCTTTTATATATTCATTTATTTATTCTTTCAATTTCCTATTACGTTACAAAGAATGAATTCCCATATATCCGCTGTTATAGTTTCAATAGTAGCAATGCTGTCCTTCTCAAAGGATAAAAAAAGGTTGATATGCCATGAGAATAAAGAAATCAAACCAAAGAAACTAAGTCTTATTTACAGAGTGTCTCAAAATAGATGCAACCCATTAATATGATAATGATTTATTACTGCGATAAGTGCAATGGTGGTCATTTGGAACACGTCCTGTAAAAATGCATCTTTCGAGGTAGAGACGTAAAACAATTGTTTTTAATTATTATTATATCATCTTCCAGGACATGCAAACTTTTTTTTGACTTTCTTGTGTCATTAATAAATCATTATCATATTAATAGGTTGCATCTATTTTGAGACAGTTTTGAATGGTTTTGTCTCCAAATAAGTAGTGACGCAAAATATTTTGTCCTCTCTTATGCATCGCATTGTAATCGAGAATTAATAATTGTTTTAGTATACTATTTTCAAATCTGGTAAACGTACTAGGGAGGATAGCTCCTCGTAGAAAGTGACTAGTTCGGTTTCTTCGCTGACGTTGGTAGGGCTGTAGCAGGACCAGATGGAGACACGGAATACTTCGACATTGTTGAAGGAGTACTACAAGGAGACACGCTAGCCCCATACCTCTTCATCACCTGTCTAGACTACGTGCTTAGAACTTCGATCGACAAAATCAGAGAAAATGGCTTCCAGCTGACTAAGAAAAGAAGCAAAAGGTACCCCGCAATAACAATCACAGACGCCGACTACGCTGATGAGGACAGTTTCAAGTGCACCAATTGCAATTGGTATCACCGTTAATCTCAAGTTCCATATATTTTTTGTTCTCAAGCAAGGTCTTATTACTTTTCACTTTCTTTTATTTTCACAAAGTCCGCACTTTGGCAGGTTCTCCTTTTTTTTGTTAATCATCCCTTATCCTGGTCTTCTTGTTAGAATTAGGTGATCTTTTTCTATCTTAAAGACCAAAATAAGTCTTTGTGACTCATTGTACAGGTTTGTACATATATAATTTTGGTAGTACTGTCAAATTTCATTTACTTGCATGATTCCAGGTGGATTACCTTTCCCACCCGGTCGTATCTCGTCTTATTCTCCCTTTGCGTTAGCTTGCTACGTTCGCCTATTATGTGATTAATAGCTTCGTCTCTTTCAGTACATAATCTGCACTTGTTATTTTGTTGAATATGATCGATCTTCACTTTAATGTAATTGGTTCTTGTGGTGTTGTTTTGTATTGCTGCAATTATTATTATTATTATTATTATTATTATTATTATTATTATTATTATTATTATTATTATTATTCGATTAGCTCTGGTAGTTGTCCTATTCTGTTTAAGGTTCTTACGTTAAATGTCGCTATTTGTAGTGTTTGCTTGCATTTTCGTAGTTTTGGTCGTTTGAGCTCTGTAGCTGATTTTTCGAACACTGAGGCCAGGGCTCCAACCTCAGCAGGACGCGCCCCTTTTTTACCCGCGCGAAGAGTGATGCGGTTTGTGTATGTGGTTTGAGTGTGGATCATGGTTATCTTTCGATGGCTGTTTTATTCTCTTCTATAGAAGCCACTCTTATAGAGGAGCAGCAGTAGTTCCACGATCGAACTAACGATCCTGCGCGTAAAGTCGTCAAACTCACGTCCAGGACCTGTTTAAGTATTGAGTTTGGTCGTCAATGGGTTTATTCAAATACCTTTACGTACATCGTGCTGCTTCCCATGTGTAAGAAAAAAAAGGGGGGTAAGATTTCTTGAGTTTTATCTTAGTTAAAGTCCAAGATTAAGGTACTTTCGTCAGACTTTTACTGGTACTGAAATTTTTTTTTTTTTTAAGATTGACATAATATGCATACAAGAACACAGATGCACGCACACCGAAGATATCAAATATCACGAAACTGGCAATGGATGGTCGCTCGTCACTGTATCGGCATGGAAAAACTCTGTCAACGCCGCAGTAGGAGGGGTAGGATTACTTATAGGACCTAGAGCATTAAAAATGCTAAATAGCATTGAGAAAGTACAACCTAGAATGATGACAGCTACTTTTAACGGCAAACCCAGAGCAACAATCATCTCCTGCTACAGCCCTACCAATGTTAGTGAAGTAACTGAACTAGTCCCCTTCTACGATGAGTTATCCTCATTAGTGCGTAGCATCCGGAAACACAACATGTTAGTCATTGGCGGAGACATGAATGCCCAAATCGGGAAAAACGGAAACAAAAAATACAGCCTCCACTACATGTCAAATATGAATGGGCAACATCTAACAGATTTCATGATAGAAAATAGATTAGCATGCTTCAATACAAACTACCAAAAAAGGGAGGGCAAACTATGGACATACACGTACACGAACAATACTAAAGCTCAGATAGACTACGTCCTTATAAACAAGAAATGGAAAAATAGTGCAATGAATTGCAAGACATACTCCTCTTTCAAGGGTGTGTCCACCGATCACCGAATAGTCACGGCGAAAATACGGCTAAGCCTACGAAAAAACGCCAAACGAACAGAGACCACCAAACACTATGACTGGGCCCTTTTGAACAACAGAGATATAAGAGATAAATACGTATTAGAATTAAGAAACAGATTCGAAACACTACAAGAAAAGACGGAAAAAAGTACACCAAACGACGAATATGAAAATTTCGTCAATGCGCACCTCGAGGCAGCAGCAAAATACATTCCAACAAAACTTAAAACTAAATATAGAGTCCCATGGGAAACTTTAGCAGTGAGAGAAAAACGTGCACTAGTGAAAACAGCCTCCAAAAACTATTAAAAAACCCCAACAAACACAAATGCCTTAAAACTAAAAACGGCACAATATCAGTTAGCAGGCATATATATAAAAGAACTGACAGAATACATTCAAAATCAGATAGATAATATTAGAGACTCGGTGAAAGATAGACAAGCTAGGATAACCTGGCAAACAATAAACGAAGTGAGTAGAAGAAAGAACACAGCCGAAGCAAAACTGAAAGCAGGAAACCAACAAGAAAGAATAAAACTGTGGAAACAGCACTTCGAAAACCTACTAGGAAACCAACCGAAAATAACACATGAACCAATCACCAGAATAATTAGTAAACAATTAGACATTAAACTAGGACCGTTCACACAAGAAGAACTCGACTCGGTTCTCAGAAAAATGTAAAATAGGAAAGCTGCAGGGCTGGACGAGATTCCCCCAGAAGTATGGAAGACCAGACAATTCGACGACATACTGCTCCGACACTGCAATGCAGTATAAATTCAAAATCCGATAGATAGATGGATGAAGGGATGCATACTCCCCTTCCCTAAAAAAGGGGGACCTCGGATTAGCCAAAAACTACCGAGGCATAACACTTACATCCATAGCAGCCAAAATCTACAATGCTCTACTACGAAACCGCATAGAACCCAAAATCGACAACATACTTAGGAAAAACCAAAATGGCTTCCGAAGAAATAGATCGACGACCTCACAAATATTAACCATCCTTAGAATCCTTGAAGGTGTACGGGCAAAAAACGGCAATTACACAAGAATGCTGCGTGCAATCTTGAACAAGTCCTGGCGGCAACAACCCACAAGACACCAACTGTACGGCCACCTGCCTCCTATCACGAAAACTATTCAAGTTAGACGAACAAGACATGCAGGACACTGCTGGAGAAGCAGGGACGAACTCATAAGAGATGTACTCTTATGGACCCCCACACATGGCCGTGCAAAAGCAGGACGACCAGCACGAACATACATTCAGCAGCTATGTGAGGATACGGGATGTTGTCCTGAAGACCTACCTAGGGCGATGAACGATAGGGAGGAGTGGCGAGAGAGGGTCAGGGATATCCGCGCTACCAGCGCGACATGATGATGATGATTATTATTATTATACTCTGCGAGTTTTTCACGGCAGCTTGGTGGTCTTTCATTGGGAAATGAACGTAATTGAACGGCTCATAGGTAACTGAACGAATGAATAAATAAATAAATAAATAAAACAGACAGTAGTCGCCGAATAGCAAGGCAGGGGCACTCGTTGTAGTTAAAAATGACTAAGGAAAACCGGAGGTTCAAAATCTCGTGCGCTTGCGCGAGCAGAAGTAATGGTTCTGCTCCCGGCAGGACAGGCGGAAGTGAGGAGACAACTCGTGGTCTTTAGAGAGTTGATGGCAAGACGTTAGAAGGTCAGTAGAAAACGAGCTATGAATATGGAAGAAGAAAGTTTACGAGCTCTAAATTCTGGGGCACCCTAAAGAGGGTGTTAGACCTAGTGTACAAGCATGTTAGAGCCAGGAAAATATCAAGGTTTGCTCATCTCTTTCTCACTTGGATATGTTGCTTATTTTTGTCAAGTTGATGGTTGACTCATGACTCTATACTCCCTTTCGTTTTCCCGGCGACTGCTAATTGTAAATAAACCTACGGTGTATGTTTAACAGTATTTCGTATTTGTCCACTTGTTACCAGGGCGAAGTTACAATGGAGGTCCAAATTCTCTTTAGTACCGCTATGGTACAATTAGAGTGACAAAAAGTCGCATCAAGTATCTAGATCTTCTCTGAGTATTCTATCTAATTTTAACAGTTCCTGAAATCTGCATCGTCTCGATTCTTCCTTTCTTCCAACAGTTCCCTCAATATCTTTTCCTGGCCTTTGTAAGCCGTTTAAAAGGCACCGAAAACAATTGGTTTCACTGTCACCTTCATTTTTAACCATAACCCAATTTTACACGTCTTCTGCGCCCCTCTGGTACAGCCTTGCTTTTGTCTAGACGTGTGCCACTCAGTTTGGATCTATTGTTGTTCTGATATCTTGAACTTTTCTGCTGGCTACGGATCAGACGAGTTATAGCCTCGCTGACTCAGTTGGTAATCATCTAGTGTCGTTTTTCTCAGGAAAGTCAGTTTTTATTCTTTTGTCCGTAAGACGTAATATAAAAGTAATGGACTTGCTAACTTGTATGGAAGAAGTCTTTTGCATTCCCATCAGAAGAAAAAAAGAACACCAATCTGGATTAATATATGATATATTTATTACATGAGACCAAAATAACCAGATATGAAGTAATGACATTTCAGAGACTGCTAAAGTTTGCGACGTGTTTGTGTTTTAAATGTGTGTGTATGTGTGTGTGTGTGTAAGTGCCTCAGATGCGTTCGTGTGTGCGGTCGACAAGGGTACACAGATGCATTCTTCCCTGCAGTTTGGCCAGACTCATTCACCGGCCAAAAAAGAATATCTTAAATGCACATTTCATTCGCCCACGTAATGCACTCTCGCAATGCAAAGATTCAAAGATTGAACCTAAAATGTCAACTGTCCCGTTTGGGTTCAAAGACCATTTCGGCTTTTTGAAGGATACAAAAACATTGATCAGCCTTTGATGTAAGTTGTATAGTCAGCATTCATATCTTTTCTAACAATGAATTCAATTTTTACTTTTCAACGGACAATTCAAAAATACGCTTTTGACAATTACGTTATTTGTCAAAAGCATTAGGATCTCCCAAATTTCCGTTCTACGAATTCCACAGCTTTTTCAACTCTTTTGCAAGATCTTGGTATTTCTTTATCTTTTTTTAAAAATTTCCATTCTGTGGTCCACTTGATCACATGTTTTTTTCTTCTTAGTATGGTCTTCTGGATGATATTTGCTGATCCAAGTGTCTCATTTTCCAACACAGATTATTATTATTATTATTCTTTTTGAGTTTTTCTTACCTGGGTTGGGTGATGGTCTTTCACTGAGGTCTGAGTGACAGCAAGTCTCCTTAGGTCTCCAGGACTCTTCTCTGTATTCGGACCTATCTTACCTACTTTGTAATCTTGATGGTCTCCCTTCGTTCTCCGATTTACAAAGCTTCTAGCAACCTTTCCAAGCCGTTGACTATCGTTTGAAGCGCACCAGTTACAATTGATATCACCGCCATTCGCATTTTCAACAGCTTTTTTTAGTTCTCTAGCAAGGTCAAAGTATTTGCCTCTCTTTTCGTTTTCTTAGGATAACACTTTGTGGTCTATCGGGTCGGAAAGTTTTACTATACGTCAGGTTTTTCTTTTTTTTTTTTTTTGTCAACTATCTCTTAGTCTGGTCTTCTGGACGGAATTAGGTGTTCAGTCTGTATCTAAAACTCCCAGATAATTTCGTACGTCTCATTCTCCGAGACGGGTTCTAGTTTATGCCTAAACCATTTTGGTAATATTGTCAAATTTTAGCTACTTGCACATTTCCAAGGGAATTACTTATCCCACCCGAGTGTGTCTATTTTTATATTTTTCTGCGCTAATTTGCTGCGTTTGCTTATCATGTAATTGATCGCTTCATCTCAATCAGGACATAATTTACATTTGCTGTTTTGCCGCGACTTATATTTTCGTTTTAACATAGTTGGTTCTTATGACGTTGTTTTCTGCCGCTATTTATTAGTGTTCGCCAATGGCCCGGAAGACCTGGGTTCAATCCCAGGCCGAGTCATACCAAAGACTCAAGAAATGGTACTTGATTCCTCTTTGCTTAACACTCAGCATTATAAAGTACGGTTCAAGTGTAAAGTGAAGCAATCCAGGGAAAGGAGTAGCGCCCTTCCCTACAACTTGGTGTTGTAGCAATCGAAAAGGGAGCCTTCAGGTCACCCTCGACTAAGGTCGGTAACTTTACTTACTTATTAGTGTAATTTATTCCTCGGAGAAATCTTCCCGGCAGCATTAGCTGGTGGTTTTTCACTGTAGTTTGAGTGACAGCAAGCCTCTTCAAGTCTCTAGGACACTTCTCAGTAACTGGCCGATCTTAGTAATGATGTTGTATAAACTTCTCTACTTGCCCTCTAATTTCCTAGTCTGCCACTCCTTTACATAAATCCTTTGGGGTTTGTCACAAATGCACCATCCACAATTTGTATCACCGTCACCTTCATATTCCATGGTTTTATTATTATTATTATTATTATTATTATTATTATTATTATTATTATTATTATTATTCCCTGCAGGTTTTTAACTGACGTCAGACTGACAGCATGTTTATGTAATATAATTGCGGAGGGATTTCGTTTTATATATCTTGCCTTTCGGTTTAGTTAGGCTGAGAACCTTTCGCTTAGTGCATGGGTTAGTTAGGTGCACACATTGAGCGCAGGTGTTCACGCGCGTGCGGGACGGATGTGACAATCAGAGATGTAACAATAAAAACCCCAGATATGAAATAGGACCGAGGACGTGAATGACGTCATGCCTGGAAGCGCTGAGAATTTTGGGGGATTTAAAAAAAAAGCAATTAGTTGAGATTCAGACCTAGGCGAGGCCAGACGACTTTTTGCGCTGCGGGCGCCGAGCGTTGGTTGAGTGGGTTGAGAGTTGAGATTTAAACTCCAAACCAGAAAGTTGAGATTTGGGCTCGGACGAAGGAAGTTGATTTTCGGATCTTGCCGAGGCCAGGCCAGTAGTTTGCGGCGGGGGCAGCACGTGGTGGAGTTCAGATGAAAAGTCAGCATAGAAAGAAATTGTGTCTCTCTCTCTCCTCGTGTCGAAAAACCTAAAGGTAATAAAAACTTTCGTACCTGAACCAATTTCTTGTTTTTCGGATTCCTATATGTTTATGAACCTTCTATGAACTTATGTCTATTCCACGTATTCATATCTTGGTCGTATTTTTGTACGTGAATATGTAACATTTAGACGAGTCTCCAGAACTTTTCTAAATATCCTTGCTGATTTTAACAGTGATGTAATCCAGCTGGTTTCAATTCCTCCTCTGATTTCCACTTCACTATGACTTTTTCTCGAGTACCTCGAGAACGTTCCTAGAGTTCCATTAACGATTGGTATGACCGTCACCTTCATGTTTCCTATGCTTATCGCCTATTTCGTGTCCGTGTGTTTTTAACGCTGTGAGTTTTCATGTAATTTTCAAACCATTTACTACAGGGGCCCGACAATATTTTTCGGACACTTTAAAAAATTACTTCAAGGTAGTCACTTGTGCCAAAAACTTTTGAGATTGTAAGTACGTAGTTGAGGAGTGAAAATCCACTACTAATGTAATCATTTTTTTTAGTTTGGCTTTGGTAATTTTAGTTTTTTGTGATTTTTGCGAAAACTTGCGCGACACTATTTTCCGGACATGACAAATAATCCTTTTTTATTAAGAGCTATGTTCATGTATATGTTGCTGTATGCAAATTTTCTGGCACTGGCGCCCCTACTACTATGTTAACATAGGACAATCTAACAGCATAAATAGTCCGGACATTTCTTGGCAAAACAATTAAGCTTAATGAGGTAAATGCATTCAAAAGAAGTCGTTTGTTTGGCACGGAAGAAGCGGGAAGATGGCCTCAGCATCAGAAGGATCGCCATGGATTTGAAGCTGTCGAAATCAACGGTCGAATACATGCTGAAGACAAACTCCGAGCGGAAAAAGAAGAGAGGTCGGAAAAGATCAATCGGCAAGAGGACTGAAAGGAGAATGAAGAGGACTGTGACACGGCTTTTGACATCTGGAGAAAAAGTTACAGCAAGAAAAGGGAAGGAGAAATGTGGATTGGATGTAAACGTCCGAACAGTACAAAGAACGCTGCATAGGATTTGTTGAAGTATGCAAAGGCTAAGAAAAAAATTACACTGACAAAGAAACACAAAGGAGCAAGACTGGAGTGTGCTAAAAGGTTGTTAACAAAGCATGTTGACTTTAAGAAGGTTATATTTACTGATGAGAAGCGTTTCAAGTTTGATGGGCCCGATGGATGGTGTACTTGGTCGAGAAGGGGTGAGCCTGTTGTACTGAACAAACGACAGATGGGAGGAGGAGGAGTTATGGTTTGGGATCTTTGCTAATGGAAATATATGGTTGGAGTGGCTGAAAGGACGACAGAACAGCGAAAGCTACAAACAGTTGCTGGACGAGAAAGCCCTACCAAGGATAAGAAGAGAGGTGGGGAATGATTTCATTCTACAGCAAGACAATTGCACCATCCATGTGTCAAAATTCATGAAAGAATGTATGGCTAAAGTGAATATGACTACTTTGGAATGGCCTGCAAGAAGCCCAGATCATATCTAAATTTAATAGAAAATGTTTGGGAAATGCTTGCGCAACTTGTCTTTGATGGACCTGAAATAAAGAAAGAGGCTCAACTATGGGAACGAATACTAGGAGCCAAAAAACAACTAATAGAAACACGTAGAGATGTTATTGTGCATATGTTTGATCATTATGAAGAGAGATTGATAAAAGTTATTGAGAAGAAAGGTGATATTACAGACTATTAACAGTTTTTCAACGATGTCCGAAAAATAATGTCGCGTGTGTTTTGTAAAAAATGATGAAAATTAAATATTTTTCCTTACCTAATTGATTTTCTTCCATTTTTCTTACAGGTATTGTCTTTACATGTTTTTGCTATTCTATTGAAGGAATTTCGCCACTCTATGGTACTCGGAAAATCGAATACTAAAGTGTCCGAAAAATATTGTCGGGCCCCTGTATTAGAGTGTTTTAAACTTAAGATATAAAAAGTGTTTTAAACTTAAGATATAAAAACAATTTCGGTGTTCTTACTCTTTAGATGATTCTGTGTATATGTTTCTGCAGTCCCTAATGTTTAATGTTTCAGTGTAATAGTCTTTTTCTACGTATAGAGGATTTTGATATTTATAAAAAAACATTTTGGGTTGGTATTTTTAGTACTGCCTTTTGAACATGGCTTTCTATAAGACGTTCGGTGCATATAGATATACCGTATTTTTACATTCCTTTGATAGTTTATCGTCACCTTTTTTTTTTTTTTTATTATTATTTTTACTTCTTTTATTATTATTTTTACTTCTTGCGAGTTTGTAACACCTGCGTTAGCTGGTGGTCTTTCTCTGGAATTTGAGTGACAACTTGTCCCTTCTGTTCTTCTGGGCTCTTCTGAATATTCAGGTCAATCAAAACAGTACTGTGGTTTGGATGGTCTCGATTTTTCCTTTGATTTCCATATTATCATTATTATTCTTTTGCACCTTGCAGGGTTTTCACACCATTTCTAACTAATAGTTTTTCACTGAAGTCTAACATATAGAAAGTTTTCTCAGACCAACAGGACTCTTTTAAGTATTCGAGATAATTTTAAAAGCTTTAGATAGTCTCGATTCATACTCTGATTTCCTGTTCTCCCGATCTCTTTTCCAGACATTTCGAGAGTTTTCCTTGGGCACCACTTAACCATTTAATAAACGTCACCTTCATATTCCACAGCTTCGTCAGTTCTCTGGCCAGACGCCAGCATATGTCAATCATTTCACTTTCTTTCGTTTTCATTCTATGGTCCATCAGATTAGAGGTCATTCTGTTCTTGTTAATTAACACGAGGTTTTATATTCTTACTGTGCATGTGTTGCTCGTTTCGATCTCAAAGTCCTAGGGAATTTTATGCTTCTCATTTTCTAGGACAAATTCTCGTTTTGTATATACGATTTTTAGCATGGTCTGATTTTAATCTCTTGCGAAATTCCCAATAGATTACCTTTCCTACCCAGTCGTGTCTAGTCTGTACTCCTTTAGTGCTAGTTTGCTACATTCGCTTATTACGTGATTAATCATTTCTTCTCTGTCTCCGCATAACTTACACTTGCTTTTCTGTCAGGTATTATCGATTTTCGTTCTAATATAATTAGTCTTAATGGCATTGATTTGTATTGCTATTAAAATTCAGCTTCTCACTTGAAATTTACCTTTCTTAGCCATGTCTTGTGTGTAATCTCCCCACTTTGTTTCTTTATGTATCCATAGAGTTGTTTCTCTTCCTACTTCTAGTGTATGTTGTTATTTTTTGTTTGATATTATGCTGCAATTGCTCTTTTATTGGCTCTTGGAATTGGTCTTTCTTTGTTCTTTTTAGTGCATTCCACAACTTGAATTGTTGCATCAACTCAGTCCTCAGTGCTGGTAAGTCCTCTTCCTCCTTCTATTCTTGAAATTATGTCATCTCTCTGGCGCATCGTCACTATTATTTTTGCTGTTGTTGTTGTTATTGTTATCTCACCAGGCTTCTTCTTATACGTTTGAGCACACACGCATGTATGAATAGGGAAG
>OY757910.1:92754379-92941879 GCA_963585895.1 Sepioteuthis lessoniana | reverse complement strand
CCTCTCGTTTCCGGGTGAGACAATAACAAAATAATAAGGAAACATAAATTTTGATTTAATTTTTACAATAATTTAAACTTCATTTTAAAGTAAATCTTTAGGTTTAGCAATAACATTAGGAATTACAACAAAACTAAATTATTCCAAATAAACATGAAAAGCACAGACCACAATTTAATCAGTTACAGTAATATATATCTTAAACTCCAACCCTCTCTGACGTCATTTACTCCCCGCCTTCTTTTCTTTTTTTGAAACGTACATACGCCTCATCTTACGTGGTGAGATCTTTTAATTATTTTACATTATCGATCCCAATTCAATAATATTTTTATAGTTAATTTATTATTATCTAAGATTTTCGGTTATCGTTTAAACTTATTTCTATGCCTACATCTCGCTATTAAATCACATGTTTGATTGGATAATTTTTCTGGATCAGGGTATAACATACTTTATATCATTTCTTCTAGACACAAATTACATCTACTATCAAAGCAGTTTGGAGTATTAGACCTTTTCAATATACTCCACTGAATTTCAGGGGTTAAACCTCGTGGTGTAATGGTTAAAGCGATGGACTGCGGAATCGTAGTAAGCGAGTTCGTACTCCTGTCGCGCTATTTCGTTTACTTTCGGGCAAATACCCTTGGGAAAGGTATGAACCCCCTTATCCTATGGGTTAAATAGTACCACTACTGTTCTTCAAGGAGAATAGCTTTGGCATTAGATAACCCACAAAGGTTGATATGCCATTAAACAAACAAACCAACCCAAACTTTTGCTAAACTGAATTGTTTGAAATAGAACTCTTTTGACATTTAAACTGCGTACTAATGCTAAACTGAATTCTTTAAAATGGAACTGTTTTGACGTTTAACTGTATGAACAAAAACTATATTTATAATAAACTGAATTGTTTGAAATAGAACTGTTTGACTAAACTGAATAACTTAAAATAGAAATGTTTTTGACAATTACACTGTACTTATGCTAAACTGAATTGTTTAAAATAGAACTGTTTATTTGTATAAAAATGGATTCGGCATTAGATAACCTACAAAGGTTGATATGCCATAAAACTCAAACAAACAAACTATCATTAAATGGGTTTGCTGAAATTTAGCAGAGGAAACTAGATAAAAAGAATATTCGAACTCTTATTCCTTGCACTAAAACTCCCCATCTTACGAAACAGCACCTCTCTGATTTTGGCTGAATAAGCCGTTATCATCTTGTAATGTCTTTCCGTCTCTTATTTTGCCTTTCGTCTGGGCTCTATTCTAAGCTACATTAGCTTTTTTATCTCTAGTAGTAGAAGTAGCCGTTTGAATTATTTAAGACTTTCTTCTCTGAAGCCGTTTTATTCTTCTAAATAACTATCAATATTTTTTATAGCAGTTTCGTGCTTTTTTATCGCATGACGTGACAAGTTTTTGTGGCACAAAATGCTAACCAGCGTCTCGTCCAGTGTAAACCTTTTCTTCCAACCCCCAACAAATTAATCCGACGAACAACGGACTGACTGAAAAAATAATCTGATAACACACACACACACACACACACACACACACACACACACACACACACACACACACTCACTCACCAACAAAGACGAGACGATTTTTAAAAAAATAAATGTAAAAAACATATCTTAGAAAATCATTTTCTTTTTCCGAAAAAAAAAGGAGTTTGCTTTTGTCCATCTTTAGCGCTTCTCTGTCAGCATTTATCCAGGGGTTCTTTATGGCAAGATTGACGAGATTTTATTTCGCAAAAGACAGTTTCGGTTCCAGAGGGAGAGGTTGCCGTTTTGTTTTCTTTTGCCTTTTACAAAGTAAAACTGAATTCAAGGAAGAGACTCAGACGTTTTGGCAGGGATTAAGATTAATACGCAGGATTCAGTTCGGTTGTTTAGTATCCTTGCTGCATACTAAAAGACTACAAAGAAAAATAACTTCAAATAGTAGAACAGCTCAGGAACATTAAAATAGTGACTTTTAAGAGAGTGTGTTTCAGTACTAAAGATGACGAGTATAAAAATAAAATAAACAGATATAAAAAAATAAAACGAAAAGAAAATAATTGTTACGAGAGTACCGTGAATTGTTTAAAGGAATTAGGAATAACGAGTTCGTTATAAAATAGGGTACAATATTGTTGCTGAAACAGACATTGACTTTTTATGTATTATTTTGGGTAATGAACGACAACTTATAAAATATATTCTATCTTTGTTATATATTTGTGGGTGTACAATATGTGTAAGTGTTTTAGTATTCTTTTTAAAATGCTTCTTTGTCAGTCCTAAAATTCCATAGTACACTTATTTACCGTCATGTAGTCAAAGTCTTCAGTGGCCGCTACTGGCTAGTCTATGTGGCTTTTGGTCTATTTGTACTCACTAGTTTTTGGCCGTAAAATATGGTTTGGTTGGTTGGCTTTTATGGCATACTAACCTTTGAAGGTTATTTAGTGTGAAATCCTTATATACGAGGATCATTAAATAAGTTTCCAGACTTTTTTGTATGGGCACTTTTATTGATAGTACACACATGAGAGTCTAGTCCCCTTCAACGTAATCTCCTCTGGCTGCAATGCACTTGTTGTACCGTTCCAACAACTTCTGGAAGGCCCCATGGAAGTCCTCTTGTGTGCGCGTGTCAATGACCTTCGTCACAGCCTCTTTCATCTCTTCTCTTGTCTCAAAGCGACAGCCTCTGAGCATAGGGAAATACCAAAAGTCACAGGAGAAAGGTCTGGACTATAGGGAGGGTAAGGAACTGTCTTGATGCCCATCTAGGTCAAATAGTCAGTGACAAGGATGGAGTTGTAGACTGGTGCATTGTCCTGGTGGAAATGCCACTGACCCGATTTGAACAGTGCTGGCCTCTTCCGACGGAATCTCTTCCTGAACCTCAACATAGTAACCTCAACATAGTAACCCTAACTCTTTGCCCAATCAATTCTGGTGTTCTGACTTCCTTACTCCTCCCACACCTCTCATCATCCTTCACAGACTCCCTTCCTTCCTTGACTCTCTTATGCCACTCAAAAACTGATGCTCGATTCATGCAAGATGGTCGAAAAGCAGTCTGAAGCATTCCATACGTTTCTGTGGCAATTTGTCCAAGTTTAAAACAGGATTTTATTGCATATCGTTCTTCTAAAGTGTCATCACGTCCAGAGTGCATTTTTGAAATTTACTGAATTTTCAAGAGTCTACGACAATTTTAAATGCCTGTACAAAGAAGTCTGGAAACTTATTGAAGCCACCACACACACACACACACATATATATATATATAAGCATGTTTGATTAGATAATAAATAATTTTGTCTATATAATTTTATTAATATCCTTTTAAGTTTTGGGTTTAAGTTGGAATTAGTAGATGAATTTACCAAAATTGTCCTGAGCTCTTTCGGATCTTTCATAGGCCATCCACAGGGGCTGTTTGCATATATAAAGAGTGTATTTAAAAATAGTTTTTAGGTTTTTTGATAACATTACAAAATTACTTAAACGCAATGATGGATAAAAATAGGGATGCCGATGACATCGAACAAATTTAAAACAGAACCCTATTAACGGAAATAAAATATTATCAAGAAAAATTGAATATTGTAAAAAAAAACAACGAAAGAACAAAAGATAATTTAAAACATTGTCGCTATTTTCAAAGTTAATTTTATTAATTCTAGGTTTTATTGTTTTTATATGTAGGGCTTCTCGGATGTGTAGTCGTAGCTTATTCATTTCGTGTGCAATTATAGTGGTGTTTTCAAGTAGAATTTTTTGAAATTTTCATTTAGGAATACAGTGGGTTTTAATATGTCACGTGATGGAGCTCAAATCTTATATTGTGACATAGCGAAAAAGTCGTAGTGGTAAGACCAACGTACATATTGTTTTCGTTGGAGATACAAGGGTTATTTGAACATATACACGACATTTGTTCTATCAAGAAGTTTAATGGATGAGGAAGAGTTATTGAAAATAATTAGAGCGGAAGTTTTAAATTTGTTGTAATAAATGATAAGTCTTATTTTTTGGTAGGATCACTAAGGAGAACATTTTTTTGGATATGGTTTTTTTAATATATATTCTTCTATCGTATAATTATCATGAAATTGTTTTTTGTCGTAAAGGTTTATTGGTTGTTTAATGTTTAGGGTATTGTCTATGTTATGCTGTACAATTTTATTGATAAAATGCTTAGTTTCTGTATCGACAATGTATTTGGGAATTCCATAATTAATAAGTGTTTGTTTTATGTGTTTTTATATGATAGTCATTTATTCTAATTTAGTCAGGAAAAAAGTCATGATTGTAAGGCTTGCAGTGGGAATCAAACTCACTATATTCAATCAGCTTCGTTTATTCTGACACCATGTTATAATAGATAAGCACGAAATAAAAATTAACCCAAGTTCATGAGCAACTAGTCCACTGTACATAGAATATTCACGTTCAATATATTTATTTGGTTTGGTTTGGTTTTATGGCATATCAAATATTGTAGGTTATTTAAAAACAAATCCTCTTTATATATATTAAACATATATGATTCGTAAACACATTTTGTAGATGACATTTGTAAATGAGCCTTAGCTCTTTTTTTTTTTTTGCACACAGTTCATCATCATCATCATATCGTGCCGCTAGCACGGATATCCCTGACCCTCTCTCGCCACTTCTTCCTATCGTTTATCGCCTCCGGTTGGTCTTCAAGGCTACATCCCGTATCCTCACATATCTGCTGTATGTATGTTCGAGCTGGTCGTCCTGCTTTTGCTTGGCCATATTCGGGGGTCCATTGGGGTACATCACTTATGAGCTCGTCCTTGCTTCTCCAGCAGTGTCGTGCATGTCTGGTTCGTCTAGCTTGGATAGTTTTCGTGATGGGAGGCAGGTGGCCGTATAGTTGGTGCCTTGTGAGGTGTTGCCGACAGTTAAATAGTTTCAAGTATTTCAATCTCATACGAAGAATTGTATTTACTGTTAATCTTTTCTTTTGCACACATTTAAATGGATATACGTAAGATTTGTTAGTTAAGAGTTTAGAGGTAATTTCATTTTAAAATTAGTTTGAACTAATTTGTTTGCTCATTAATATTGTTATTTTTCTACACAGAAAATCATTTCAATTATTGCTATCTAACACTTATAATTCTATACGATATTAATCATTTATTTGCACACAGTCAAGTGGTTACTAGAATAGATATTTAACACTAATTATTTTATTAAACATTACTCATTCGTTTGCACACAGGTAAATGGTTCCAAGTATTGCTATCTATTAGTAACAATTCAATTAAACATCAGTCATTTGTTTGCACAGTTAAAGGATCAAACAGTCCTATTTCTAACAATTCAATTTAGCATAAGTTATTTGTTTGCACTTAGTTTAAATGTCCAACAGTTCTATTTGACCCATAAATAGGAACCTATCAGATGTTACCTCTCCGGTCTTAAGTGGACCTGGTAACGATGGCGATAAAGAGGTACTCTGCATTCCCCAAAGCTCCAGTTTTACGGGAGCCACACCATCAGATTGTTTAATGTCATTTACAGGACACTCGTTTGGAGATGTTTTACCCCTCTGCAGAGATGCAGTCGATGTATTCTACAGCCCTGGCCGGTTTTGCTGGATGGTTTACTGTCATATCCAGGATACTCGTTTGGGGGTGTCTTACCCCTCTGCAGAAATGCAGTCGATGTATTCTACAGCCCCGGCCGGCTGTGCTCAATGGTTTACTGTCATATCCAGGATACTCGTTGTGTGTGTGGAGGGGGTATCTTAACCTTCTGCAGAGATACAGTCAGTGTATTTTTATATTCCCACCCCCAGCCGACTTGACTGACGTTCAGTAGAATAAAACTATAAAGCTGTGAATGACATATAGGTACAAATAAAGCTGAATAATGCTGAAATATTTGAAACTAGCTTTATTTACTTTTGATCAAAAGTGTTATCTATGAATTTCTTATGCTCATTATACGTTAACCTCCATAGAAATATGCTGTGGGTAATTGCACGAAGAAACGAAAATTGAGTGGAGGTAATAATCATGGATTAAAAATGTTTCATTGAATTAAAATAAGAAATTGTCTATTGTTTTTATCCCTTTGAGTTCCTCCCTCTCTCTGTCTTCTCTTCCCCCTCTCTCTCTCACTCTCTCTCTCTTTTTCCCATCTGTTGATTGGGCAAGAATACAATGACCGTATCCTATACAAGTAAGCAGCTCCCCTTAAAAAAAATATGAAAAATAAAACACATGCCCTGGGTATGACCCTAAACTGCATATGATGATGAGGCTCTAGTTATGAATCTCAGGAGAGTATGAAATAACCCTTATATTGCAATTACTCCCAGGTCAACACTGATCCACATTGAGAGTTACAGTTAGAGTTCCACCTATGTACCAAATAAAGTCAGTTTGCGAATTATTTGTAATAGATTTTACAACTTCATTTCATATAACCGTGTGCCAAAAACGCTTTAAAAATTTCACAGAAATGTTAAATAAGGGTACAATTTACGCAATTCCTTAATCTCTTAGCATGAAATAGCTAAAGAGAAATTGACATGGCATTAAAATCAATCAATCAAACTATCTCTTTCTTTATCTCTCTCTATCATTCTCTCTTTCTGTCTGTCTGTCTGTCTGTCTCTCTCTCTCTCTCTCTCTCACACACACACACACACACACATACACACACACACACACACACACATATATATATATATATACACACACATATATTTATGTATATATGTATATATATATATGCATGAGAAATAGGAGATAAGGAAAATTAAGTTGACATGTTTTTAATCAATATCTCTATCTCCAACAAACACAAACACACACACACACACACACATACACACACACACACACACATATATATATATATATATATATATACACACATATATTTATGTATATATGTATATATATATATGCATGAGAAATAGGAGATAAGGAAAATTAAGTTGACATGTTTTTAATCAATATCTCTATCTCCAACACACACACACACACACACACACACACACACACACACACACACACACACACACACACACACACACACACATATATATATATATATATATACACATATATTTGTTGTATAGTCATTTACACGTTCATTCAGCATCACAACGACACCATAATTAAGACGCATGAAGGATAACGCCTGAAGAATTAAGATGCAGGAAGGAAGACGCAAGAAGACTTCTTTACAATTATATTTACCTCTCTCTTTATTTGTAAGGTTTGCGTTTGAGAGGATGCTGGAGACCGAACATAAACTTCATATTTTGACCCCACTGTTATGACCGTCACGTTGTGTCTTGTTCTCCTGATGTTGGGGTCCACTCCATCGGGGGTTTCCGAGGGCCCCCTCGGTCGGGTGTGGCCTTCCCTACCACATCTCGTCTCTAACTCTCTGGGAGTCTGCAGGCAACTGCTTCGGGGGTTTCCGAGGTCCCCCTCGGTCGGGTGTGGCCTTCCCTACCACATCACGTCTCTAACTCTCTGGGAGTCTGCTGGCAACAGCTCTGGGACCCAAACTCAACTGAGTTAAATAATAAATCAACGCCCACACGATCGCCTAATGGTTCTTTGAAATCGAATGTTTAATCGTCATCAAGCGGAAATAACTGTCATGCAGTTCAGAGGTTACTCTCTTCCGGTGCATGACTGCAGAATGGGACCTTCACCTTTTCCCATATCATAAGCCTTAATCCGCCCCCACGATCTCTTTCGATTACTGGCCATTGGAATGTGTCACTTCTTTCCGGTGTATCACCTTGGAATAGCATTTTTGGGCTGGGTCGAAGGGTCAAAATATAACATATTTATATATATATATATATATATATATATATATATATATATATACATGAGAAATAGGAGATAAGGAAAATTAAGTTGACATGTTTTTAATCAATATCTCTATCTCCAACACACACACACACACACACACACACACACACACACACACACACACATATATATATATATATATATATATATATATATATATATATAAATGAGACAATAATGAAAATTAAATAGACATATTTTTTTTTAAAAACAGCTTCATCACAAATGATGTTTTCTTAAAGAAAAAGGAAGTGTGTACGTAATAAGGGAGGGAGGAAGCACGTGGCATTTTATATCATTTTATTTTATTTTGTTTTAATTAATCTTAATTTATTTTATTTTTTAGCTGAGTGTTCGGCGCTGAAAGATCTAAAAGCCCTTATGATTTGCAAAGCTGAATACTTACAAGAGAAAGAGATATAGATAAAATATATATTAAAATATCTAACTTATCCTAATTAATTCATACACAATGAGCAGAGAAAAGGATACGAGCTAAACAAAAACAATAGCAACGTCGAGAAGACAACACAAGATACGGTATTGCTTAATATTGCCAATGAAAGCAATACCCAAAACCTTCTTTAAACAAAACATTAATATATCTAAAGTAACCTACAGAACAATTACAAGTATGGAGTGAGTCATCAGGGCGTTGTGGCTAAGCTTCTGGGCTGCAGCATCGTAGTGGGTTCGAGTTCTAGTCACGCTATTGCTTTCTCTTTCTGACTATTACCATCGAAAACCGTACGAACTCTTTATTCCCCATTCTTAGAGTTAAGGGTTATTTAACGCCAAAACCATCCTTATAGTAGAACAGTAGTTGTACTATTTAGGATGGTTTTGGCGTTAAATAACCCATGAAAGTTGATATGCCATTGAATAAAGAAACCAACGCAAACCAAACCAACAATTGAAATCACAAAGTATGAATGAAATACTGCCCACATTTTAAACTGTTACCTACATAGTGCAAGCGAACTTAGGCAAGTTGTAATGGTAATTTCTTGCTATATATATATATATATATATATATATATATATATATATATATATATATATATATGTATTATTCGGTCCAGTTAAACCGTAGTTGGGAGTAATTCCCTCAGGACTAAAAAACAACAACATTCAACAGTGAACATTTAAATTTTCCTGGTAAAGTGCTCAAAGTAATTGACATTACAGAGCAATAATTTCTTTAAGGAAAAAACAAAACCGGTCACATTAGGATTATGAATTTATTTCCATCCTGTTATATGTTTTTGATATAAATCAAAAACACGAAAAAAAATTAACAGGACCTCTTCAGATCTTATGACTAAAATAATTCAGAATTGACACAGGAAAGAAGGGTGGGAGGGGATTGAAGAGGGGTGAAGAGTTTTTTTCCTCATTTAGCCCACTTCCGGGTTTTTTTATTCCAACATAACATGAAATGAACACCTACTGTGAAAGTTCTCATGATTGGCCCTTTGGTGTCTGTCACACAGGCAGGCGCCAAGTTCGTGGATGGTGCAAAGGGGGCTACTTCTTAATTCAAATTCACAAAAACAAAGTCAATGACGATAGCTGATCGTCAGTTTAGTATAGGCGAAACACAAAATTAGGATTATACTTCAACTGTTTTATTCCGTTTAGTTTTTGAGGCCGTGGAAGTAAGTGGACATGATTGATTGGGTATTATAGCATATCAAATAATGTAGGTTATTCAATGTCAAATCCTATCATATACCCAGGGGCAGGGGTGAAATAAATATTCTTAAATATGAAAAAAATCATTTTTTATCTTTCATACATAGCCTGGACAAAATTTTTATATACATTTACTGTATAAGGATATATTCTACTAATATGTGTATATAAACTTAGGTTACAATCAATTTTAGAGAAATTAAGTCCACTTATTCATTAGAGTGTTCGCCAATGGCCCGGGAGACCTGGGTTCAATCCCAGGTCGAGTCATACCAAAGACTTTAAAAATGGTACTTGATACCACCTTGCTTAACACTCAGCATTATAAGGTACGGTTCAAGGGTAAAGTGGAGCAATCCTTGGAATGGAGTAGCGCCCTCCCCTACACCTTGGTGTAGTAGCTATCGAAAAGGGAGCCTTCGGGTCACCCTCGACTATGGTCGCTAACTTTACTTTACTTACTTTGTCAAAATTCTGTATTGAAAGTGTCACTCTTTACAGTCTTTTTAGTGCTTCGCTTAGAGGCTTGTTGCTGATTGCTTCTCATGGTTTGTGATCTGACTCTATTGTTACATGTCTTCCGTAGCAATTGTCGCTGAACTTGTGTAATCCAGATGCAACAGCTTTCATCTCCTTTTCAACTGGTGCGTAGTTTTTTTCATAGTCGTTCGAAACCCTAGACGTATATGACACTGGTTTCCCATTCTGTAAGAGAACGGCTCCAACGCCTACATCACACATGTCAGTCTGTATCGTGACTGGTTTCTCTAAGTCGTAGTAAGTTAAGACAGGTGTTTTTGCTATAGCTTTCATTGTCTTCAAATCCTCTTCGTTGCACTCCTGCCCCTTGGAAAACCTGGTCCTTCCGTGTTAATGTGTTTAAAGGTTCACATTTTGTCGTCAGTGGATAGTCAAATTTTGAGAGGTATTAACCATTTCTATGAATCACCTTAAATGATGCGAATCATAAGGTGTTGGGAATTCTGTGATTGCCCACACCTTTCCTTTAGGCCTGCGTTAGTCAGTGTATAACCTATGTAGGTAACTTCATCTGTGAGTAATGTGCATTTGTCGAGGTTAATTTTGATATTTCTTTCTCTGCATCTCGGCAGGTATGCTCGCAAGTTCTAGTTGGGGTAAATGATGGCTTGGTCAGAGTTGTTTCCAAACTTTTCAACCAGTCATCTTGAATAATTCTGACCCCGTTTACTCCTTGGAATTGCTCATTTTTGCTTGGACTTCCTTGCTGGCTGGTGTGATACCCATAGGCAGTCTTTTGTATCGGTAATTGCCATGCGGCGTTCCAAAGACAGTCAGTTCTCTTGCCTTGTCGTTCAACTTGCAATACCAGGGTCCGCTTCTCACGTCCAATTTGTTAGAAGTTATGACTTTTTAATTTGCAAGCCTATGTATGATTGATTCCAAGCTGGGTACCTGGCAGTTATGGTTGTTAATCAGTGCTTTGTTTAATGGTTTGGGGTCTAAACATATCCGGAGATTTCTGCTGTTTTCTTTCGATTAGATAGCTGTTGATCAATGAGCTGGTTCCTTCCAGTTTCTCAACTATATCGTCCCTGGTCACCTTTTTTAGTTCCTGTTTAAACTGTTTTTCCAATGCAAATGGAACACTTCTTATGATTCGTTGTTCTGACTCTGTTGAGAGTGTTAATTCACCTTCCAATTCATCAACTCTCTCTTCGAAAATTCTTGTAAAATCTCTGATGGAATCATCGGTATTTAATTTTCTGGTGTCTTTCAAGGATTGTTCTTTGAGGTCATTACATTCTGCAGCTGAAACGGTCGAGTCAAACGGAGAGAGGTTGAACCGTAATAAATGTATCTTTTGACATCGATTGCAGCTTAAAATCCTTTGTACCTTTTCATTCATGACCATCAATGAGGCTATCACTTTTCTTTAGTTGGCAGGATAAATGAGTTCTACCCTCATCGTCCAAACCTTCAAATCTATCCTTTTTTTCCTCCGTATACTAAAATATGAGGTTTCTTTCCTTTCTTTAGTAAGTGATCCATTTTGTTGTGTTTAACAAATAGTGCAGGAATTACATTTATAGTTGCTCTGATATAGTTTTTGAGGCCGTGGAAGTAAGTGGACATGATTGATTGGGTATTATAGCATATCAAATAATGTAGGTTATTCAATGTCAAATCCTATCATATACCCAGGGGGAGGGGTGAAATAAATATTCTTAAATATGAAAAAAATCATTTTTTATCTTTCATACATAGCCTGCACAAAATTTTTATATACATTTACTGTATAAGGATATATTCTACTAATATGTGTGTATAAACTTAGGTTACAATCAATTTGTAATGAATTTGATTGACTTTCCATTTAATCTTACGTTTGCATGAACCTTATAAATTTTCCCTCTTCTAATAGGAAAATATTAACTGACATCTTGCGTTTTCCCTAACAAATTTTTGATGTGGCAAAATGTTTCTTTCTTTTACATTTAAAACATTCTTACCCATAAGCCGGACAGTTTCTTATTCCTTTCACGTGTTTTCTCTGACAATAGATGCAAACATATTTCTTTTTATCACTTCCAGCTGCATTTATATCTTTCTCATATGTGTCATTGTGAACATTTAATTTGTCGTATTTTTCATTTTTTTGCGACTGAATTTTACATTGTTCTGCATCGGTCAATAGACTGTGTCAGGGTTAAATCAGGTTACCCCAAGAGAATTTCTCGCGTTTTCTATCGTGTATTCCTTTTATTGTATGTATTGATCATTTCGTTGTGATGTTGTTCCATTCACAGTGTTTAGAACTCGATTTCAAATTTAACAAATAGTTCTCAACGCTCTCATTTTCACTTTGTTCTTTTTGCAGGAATTCTACTCTGTCTACGGTCAGTTTTTCATGTTTGTAGTTGTCCTTAAACGCTCTGATAACCATTTCGAGTGTTCTTTCGTCGTCATTTTCAACTGTTTCTCCTTTTACGTTCTTGACTGTCTGACTCTGGTAAATTTGTTAACCTTTTCTTCCTGAAAGATAAATAAACAAACTCTTTTTCTTCTTTACAACATTTGCAGTTTTAGCGGCGTAGTCTTTGCCTTCCCCTTGGAATTTCTGAAGTTCAAAAAACAGGTTACCTTCTTCAAGCCACTCTTTAAAAGCTTAGTGTAAATTTCTCTCTGCCCATTCAAAACGATGGAGTGGGTTGATTTACATCATTTTGTAACTTACTTTTTTTAAAACAAACAAAACAGAGTTGTACTCACCCAGTTTATCTTCGACTTCGTTTCTTCTGACATCATGTTATATTAAAATAGCTCCAGGAAACGTGTGTGTATTAATGCACGTATTTATTACCCCCATCTTGTCCGTCAAGTGTCCCGCAGTTAAAGGCCCTTCCAGGCCGATAGAATATTGGGTCGCTTATGTATATAAGTCAATTAACACAAAATATTCGATTACAAATCATATATATTAGATATATATGTAAAAACAGGATTTGGCATTAAATAAACCACGATGGTTGATATCTCATGAAGCCCAAACGAACAAAGCAAATCATTTTATCTAATAATAATTATTTTTGCATACAGTTATACGGTTTCAATTTACTATTGATAATCCTTAGTAAAAATTATAACTTTAAATAATAGTTCACAGTACAAATAATTACAGGTATTTGATATTAAGTATTCCAATAAAATCCGAATTATTCTTAAACAGATCTATTTGACTTGGGCCAATGAGTAATGGCAATGAAAGAGTACTTTATACTCTCTAGAGCTCCAGAACTGGAGACTCACCATCGGATTCCGATTAATGTCGTAGCCATTATACCTCAATTCGCTAAACTGAAGACATGCGGCATAGATTGCATGATTGGCATACTAAAATGAACTCGGACAATACGAGCAAAAACCGGAAATCCACCTGGTTCCTTGAAATAAACAGAACGCAGGTTTTTCGGTGGAAATGCCTCATAAATTGCGTGGATCCTATATATCCAACCCCTCCACTAGGGCAGGATATGACACAAGGTCAATTATTAAGCGGAGTTTAACAGGTTTGAACTCAGAGTTTTCCTTCTCCTAGACTAGTTGCCTAACCAAGGCTGAAGAACCTAGTCTGTCCTACTATTTTACCCATAGCTGGAGGGAGAATAATTGGATTCATACCTTTCCCAAGGGTATCAGTGCTATGTGAAATGCTAACAGTCTCGTCCAGGATTTGAACTCGTGTCGCCGTGTCCATTTCCTACGCCGATAACCATTACACCACGGGCACCTCCATCAGTCCCGAAACTTAGGAAGCTTTAGAACGGAGCAACTACTCATTGTCATTACTTTCAAGTCCACTCGGCTCCGGAGTGGTAGTACCCCACCGATGGGTGAAATAAATATGTTCAAAAGTTCGTAAATTGCGTGGATGTCATACTAGATGGAAGCGTGATCACGTGGATCATGTAGGCGGTGGACTGAAGACGTGACCACATCAATTTAAGTGAGCGTCCGGAGTAATATATATATATAACCACGGATATTTTGGCCTGAAGGGCAGAAAGGTTTCACAGAAGATCCGTACCGTCTACCCCTGTGTGTGTGGACCTTAACCCTTTCCGACTCTCTGTCACTCCTACACATTCGTACATTTTGTGCAGTAAAAGGAAAACGAAAGAGGCAGATTATATTTTCATAGATCAGCCTTGTGGTCTTTCTTTGCAATTCAACACTTGCAGGAGATACACTCAGGCTAAAATGTAAATAACCAGAATTCCCTATACGTTTGGCGTGGTTGGTTGGTTTTTATGGCATATCAACCTTTATAGGTTATTTAATGCCAATTCCATTTTTAAACAAATAATCAGTTCTATTTCAAACAATTCAGTTTAGCATTAGTACGCAGTTTAATTATCAAAAACATTTCTATTTCAAGCTATTCTTTTTGTTCAAACAAATCTAATTCAGCTTATTCAGTTTAGTATAAGTACATATTTTCTTTACAGCCTGTTAAATATCAAAATAGTTCTATATTAAACAATTCAGTTTAGCGTAAGTACAGTTTCGATGTCAAAAACAGTTCCATTTCAAACAATTTAGTTTAGCATAAGTACGCAATTTAAATGCAAGTACACAGTTTAATTGTCAAATACATTTCTATTTCAAGCTATTCAGTTTAGTCAAACAGTTCAAATTCAAACAATTCAGTTTAGCATAATTATGCAGTTTAATTCTATTTAACCCATAAATAGGGCCCTAGTCTAGGAGAAGGAAAACTCTGAATTCAAACCTGTTAAACTCCGTTTAAAAAATTGACCTTATGTCACATCCTGCCCGAGCGGAGGGGTTGGTAAATATGGATACATAGGGCCCTATCAGGTGCTACCATTCCGGACCAGAGTGGACCATGGAGCAATGGCAATGAAGGGGTACTCCACATTCCCCAAAGTCCCAGCATCACTGGAACCTCACCATCAGATTGATTAGTGTCATTTCCAGGACATTCGGAGAAGCAGTCGGTGTATTCTATAGCACCAGCCGACTGGGCACGAAATAACCCTGGATGGGTTGACATGCTGTAAAATTTTAATCAATCAATCAATCAAGGATCTTCAAACATTCTGAATATAAAAATATTGTACATTTCAAAATTGGATCTCTTTCGACATGTTTCATTTAATTAGATCGATTTTTAAAACGTCGTCACATCGACCTACTTCAAACTGGCTGCCACGATATATATGCACAATAAGTTTGAGAAATTAGAATTTGACAAATACTTTCAAATCCAGACTTAGCGTTCACACAGTTAAGAAATGTTGCATTAGAAATTTTAATTCCTTTAACAAAAGACGATATATCAATTTTCATTTAATTGACGTACTGTAATTTGTGTAGATTTTTGTCCTTATATCTAGACCTGCTATATCAAAATATTACTTTGACTTAAGATACAAAGTGGAACTTTTACTCTGTTTTTCTGGGCGGTGAAAAAAGCTGCTGGTGGCAGTAACACCAAAACAGTGGCATCATCCTCGGTTGGTGGCTGATAAGGACAGGGTATCGCAAGTGTTCTCTCACGTTGTATGATAGAATATACATAAAAAAATATGACTGACTTCTTCACCGATATTTTATTTTGTTGGGGACAATTAATTTTAAAATTTGGGGGGGGGTTCACTTTTAGATATGGATATAATGCATTATTCGACACTGACTTTGTCTCCAATTTTCAATTCACCATATAAATTCATTGTAAACTGGATCCTGATTTTATCATATTTACCAACCCCTCCGCTCGGGCAGGATATGACGCAAAGTCAATTTTTAAGCGGAGTTTAACAGGTTTGAACTCAGAGTTTTCCTTCTCCTAGACTAGTTGCCTCACCAAGGCTGAAGAACCTAGTCTGCCTTACTATTTTACCCATAGCTGGAGGGAGAATAATTGGATTCATACCTTTCCCAAGGGTATTAGTGCTATGTGAAATGCAATCAGTCTCGTCTAGGATTTGAACTCGTGTCGTCATGTTCATTTCCTGTGACGATAACCATTACACCATGGGCATCTCCTATCCTTATTTTATGTCCTTTTACTTTTCAGTTTATAATAGGATTATGATCGATTTATTGCATTAGCATAGAGTTGAAAATAAAACAAAATTAAAAAGTAAAAATATTCAATTAGAATATGAAGCTTCAAACAAAATAAACTGGTATTTTTATTCCAAAGTCAGGAATTGAATAGATACCATAGGTAAATGAGCAACAATGTATATTGAAATTTATAATATATATCCTGCCTATAACATTGAACTTAATCTGATTGGGAGCTTTGGGGAATGTGGAGAATCCCTTCATTGCCACAACTCAAAGGTCCACTCTTACCCGGAGAGGTAATACCTGTTAGGGTCCCATTTATAGGTCAAGTAGAAATATCTTATCATTTTATGTACTTGAAACTATTTAACTGAGGGGAAACAAATGACTTATTTTAAATTGAATCATTAATATTATATAGCAATACATGGAACCATTTAACTATGTGTAAATAAAACTCTCATTGGGAAATTGCAATAATTGAAACCATTTAACTTAGTGCATGCAAGTGAGCTCGGGTTCGATTAAAAACGTTACCTAGAAATTATTCACGAACAATTCATATGATACATATGTATATATATATATATATATATATATATATATATATATATATATATATAATGAGTCAGAAGAAATCTACCTCGATTTTACCTTTCTGGATCATCAGTTTTATCCTGATAATCCGGAAAGGTGAAACTGAGGTAGATTTCTTCTGACCCATTAGGTATCTGTTCATATTTGCACTACTTAGTACCGAGCACTATTTTCGTTTAACTTTTCCCTCTGTTAGAGTTTTTTTTTCTTTTGGCTAGACATTACAATATTAGTTGATTTTTTCCAGTTTTCCATTTTTTATGGAAATTTTTCACAAATATCGATTTGTGCATTTGTTTATCAACAAGTTAGATCTTTTGTTTTTTTTCACTTTGCCAGAGTTAAAGTTCGGGATTAACCTAAAATAGAAATAAATTATATATATATATATATATATGTGTGTGTGTGTGTGTGTGTAAACAGGATGTTGTAGTAAATAATAACAAGGACTGATAAACTATGAAATAGAACCAATTAACTAAATATTTGTATTAAATATACATTGTAAATTGAACAATAACCGTCATAAAATTAGAAACCAAATCAGAGTCCAATCGCACATTAAGAATGCCCTGTAATGTGAGTCCCGACTATGGCCGCTTCAATTAAGCTCACTGTTGATTTAGAATTTTGTCAAAAATGAAAATTTATCGAGAGAAAAGGAACACTTTTTTTAAAAACTTTGCATGGTTTCCCACGAAATTGTAAAGAATTATATTTGGCAATTAAACCAACGGACAAAGTTTTAATTCAAGGATCTTCTTTCCTTAAACTGTTACTATTTGACAAAAGGTGTTCCTTGAATTAAAACTTCAGTCGGTTTATTGCATAAAAAAAAGCAAGAAGAAGACATGCAGGTTATCAATGGAGAAGAAAAGACGAACTCATTAGCGACATCCTCCAGTTGTATTATACACATGAACACACCTGTGCCGCCCGACCTGTAAAGATTACATTGGTTCTGAGCGGACACTGGATGGTATCAGGAGGATTTGCCAAGAATGATGGCTGGTAGGGACGGATGTGATGAAAGAGAGAGAGAGAGAGAGAGAGAGAGAGAGAGAGAGAGGGAGGGGGTCATGGGAATCTGTATCATTAGGACGTCTTGATCATGATAATGAAGTACTTAACTACCCTCGTCCACATGATTTGCAATGCATCATTCTAAAGAGGAAAAGCACCAATAAACTAAGTCCAATGAAACCTTAATCTCTGTTCACATACTCATGTGCTTTTATCATATGATTCAGTCGGCAAACCGTGCCACGGTATCTGTCCCAGTCAACGGTTCTCTTGCTTTCGATGAAATATTTTTGTTGAATATTGACCTCCAACCCGGCCGGGCTGTCAAAATAGGAAATGCACCTGTGTAAATAACAGGTGCATCCGGGTGAGGAATATCAGAATATAACCTTCACCGTGGACGAGTTGAATGAGTGCGATTTGTGACACCCACAAGAAGAAGGTGGACGTCTAACTATTATATAACTCGGTGCACAGGAAGTTCAATCAGTTCAGATAAGATGCGGTAGAGAAAACCAGCACCCAGCAGAGGAGGCCCTCAGGACCCCCGATTGAGCTGTTGAAGTTCAGATCAGTTGGAGAGAAGATTCTGCAATGAAGAATATGTCCCATAGAGGCTGGGCCCCCAGGCCCCCGGCTGAGCAGCCCCGGAGAACGGGAAAGAAAAGCTGTTATGGCCATAGGAGTGGGGATCAATATGTTGCTGTTCTGTCTCCAACTCCTTCTCACTGTAAAACCTTTAGTAACCCTTTCGAACCCTTTCAAATAAAGTGAGAGGTATATTTTTCTAAAGAACTGTGTCGCTCGTCTTTATTGTGTCGACGTTATGATTCTGCATGCAGATGTATATGTATTATGTGGCTATACAACTTTTTAACGGTTTTAGAAATGTAACTAAGAATTGCTTTCTTTTTCTTCTTATTTTTTTCTAAATCCATAACATTCAACACACACACACACACACACACACACACACAACTCCATGACATTTAATATACACACACATACACACAAATACAGAAGTACGCATATATATATATATATATATATATATATATATATATAAAACCCGCTCATTTGTCTAGTGGGTAGAGTGTTCGCCAATGGTCCGAGAGACCGGGGTTCAATCCCAGGTCGAGTCATACCAAAGATTTAAAAAAATGGTACTTGATACCTATTTACTTAACACTTCGCATTATAAGGTACGTATCAAGGGTAAAGTAGAGTAATTAAAGGAATGGAGTAGCGCCCTCCCTTAGACCTCTGTGTAGTAGCTATTGAAAAGGGAGCGTTCGGGTCGCCTTTGACAACAGTCGCCAATCTTACTTTTATATATATATATCGATAGGTCTGACTTATAAATAACCGATAGCCTATCGATAGCTGAGCATGCTTTGTTAGTCGCGTATTGATGTCATTTTCAGTAGATGAAACGCTGCTTCTGAGGTAGGCGTATTTGTCGACTAGTTTCAAGGAGCTACCATTTAGGGTGGAGATGCTTTTTATTTGATTTTGATTGAAGCACATGTACTCTGTTTTGTCCGCATTGAAACGGACGCCTGCACCGCCTGCTGCCTTTTCCAGGATGGTTTTAAAAACAGGAGTTAGTTGACCGTACAACTGTTATTTCGTGGGTTGTCGGTTCCAGGATTTGTTCAATACAGCTCGGAACATTCAAATGCAACTCCCGTCAAGATTTTTCTCTATACGCTTAGTCAACGTCCGTGGGGAGCATCCATACGGTAGAATTGACAGAACTGGTGCTTCGAAGAGATCACGTTTTATTTTATCGGATAGGTTAGACTTCCATATGATCTCATATCTCTCGATGGCAGCCCATTCCTTCGGTAGGTGCATATTGATGTCACTTTCAGTAGAAGAAACGCAGCTACCGAGGTACGTAATTTTGTTCAGTAATTTTTGAAAACTGCCATTTAGAATGGAGATGTCTCCTTTTTGATTAAAATACTTGTTTTCTGTTTTGTCTGCGAGGAAGCCAATGCCACCTGCTGCCTGCTTCAGACTATATAGTAAGGATTCAGATTGAGTAGGTGTATTTGCAAGAAGCGCTATGTCATCTGCCTAGTCTGCGTCTGTAATAGTTTCTGCAGGGTATCGTTTGCTTCTTGCCTTTTTTAGTGTAAAGCTATTTTCTTTCATTAGATATATCCATGTTCGAAGTATATTGTGCAGGTAGATTAAAATATATCTTCTACCAATACTGATAAAGATACGCGGAATGCAGTGAATATCAGCACTTATTAGCAAGTCCTGAAGAATTTTTATTGGTGATATTCTAAGTATTATTTTCATAAATTGTTAATGTCAATAGTAAAAATACATGCAACGGAAGAAACTAGAGATACAAGAAATATTACGTTTGTTTTAATATGGATGCACTACTTGGATGCTAACAAAACGGCTGGAGAAAAAGCTAGACGACAATTACACAAGAATGCTGCGAGCAATATTGAACAAGTCCTGGAGGCAACACCCCATAAAGCACCAACTATACAGCCACCTACCTCCCATCACGAAAACTATCCAAGTTAGACGAACCAGACATGCAGGACACTTCTAGAGAAGCAGGGACGAGCTCATAAGTGATGTACTCCTATGGACCCCTACATATGGCCGAGCAAAAGCAGGACGGCCAGCTCGAGTATACATACAGCAGCTCTGTGAGGATACGGGATGTAGCCCTGAAGACCTGCTAGAGGCGATGAACGATAGGGAGAAGTGGCGAGAGAGAGACAGGGATATCCGTGCCTGCGGCACGACATGATGATGATAATATAATATTATTTATTTTTAAGTCTAAAGTGAGTACAAATCATATATCAATAACTTAGTACCTACCAATCAACCGACGGACCTAAGAGAATTAGACTGATAGATTGATTCATTGATTTCAATAGCATGTTAATACGCCAGAAGTTATTTTATAACAAGAGGTTAGGGAATTGCGTTCATTGCACGTTAATAATAAAAAATTTTGTGTAGTTTTTAAAGAGATTTTTTAACATGCAGTTATATGATATCAAATATTCTTACATAATACACATAATTTTCACAGTTTTATGGCTTTAAGTATTCTACCTAAGAGAAATAATCATATTTTCAGTAACTATTCTATTAAATAATATTATTTCGGTTGTACACAGTTATATGGTTTCAAGTAGTTAATAATAATTCATAGTAAACAGTTATAAGTAAAAGTAAAGTTGGTGACCTTAATCGAGGGGGATCTGAAGGCTCCTATTTCAATAGCTTCTACACCGAGGTGTTGTGGAGGGTACAACTCCATTCCCCCGATTGCTCTACTTTACTCTTGATCCTCGCTTTATAGTGCTGAATGATAAGCAAGGCGGCATCAAGTACCATTTTTTGAGTCTTTGGTATGACTCGATCTGGGATCGAACCCCGGTCTCCCGGGCAGTATGTGAACACTGTACTCATTAGGCCAATGGCCTGGAAACAAAACAATTATAGCTTCAGGTAACTATTCTTAATACAAATAACAGTTATATATCAAGTATTCCAATTTAATACTAATGATTTATACAAGATAACATATTTTAAAGTAATTATTTCTATTTATTATTCATGATAATTTGTTTGCGCAGTTATATGGATTCTATTAACTAATAATGGTAATCCTTAGTAAAGAACCATGGCTTCAAGTAACAATCCTATCTAATAAAATAATTTGCAGAGTGGTATTGTTTCAAGTGTTCCCATCTAATCCTAATAATAATATTGTTTCAAGTAAAAAGTAATAACCTTTAGTAAACAATTAGAGCTAAAAGTAACTATTCTTAATACAAATAATCTTCAGTGATGTGGTATCAAAATTTTTATCGTATACGGATACTTTTTAAACAGATCTATTTAACCCATAGATGGAGCTCTAACAGATACTAACACTACGGGTCAGAGTGGACCTGGGAGTAATGACAATGAAAAGTTACTTCAGACTCCGTAGAGCCCCAGAACTGTATCCTCATCCTCAGATGCAGTTTAGTGACATACTCAGTACACCCATTTTTTGGTGTGGTCTTACCTCTCTATTGGTGATACAGTCAGCGTATTATTATTAGCCCTGCCAACAACGCAGTACGAGAATTGGGTATGCATTGGAAAGAAAAGGCAGAATGTTATATTGTTTCCCCAAAAGTAAATGTAAACATTATACCAAAAATAACTTTAAAATTTGAATAGACATTAACAAAAATGTTTTTAAACAAAAGGAATAAATTAATAAAACCTGGGCAGACAAATCAAGAAGAAGAAGAAGAAGAAGAAGAAGAAGAAGAAATATCAAAAACAGATATTATAAAATCGGTCGTCTGGGAAAAATGATAGAAATAGATAATTATATTTACCAACCCCTCCGCTCGGGCAGGATATGACACACGGTCAATTTTTAAGCGGAGTTTAACAGGTTTGAATTCAGAGTTTTCCTTCTCCTAGACTAGATGCCTCACCAAGGCTGAAGAACCCAGTCTGTCCTACTATTTACCCAAAGCTGGTGGGAAAATAATTGGATTCATACCTTTCCCCAGGGGTATTAGTGCTATGTGAAATGCAATCGGTCTCGTCCAGGATTTGAACTCGTATCACCGTGTCCATTTCCTATGACGATAATCATTACACCACGGGCAATAGAAATAGACTAATTATGGTCGCAATGAGAGATGAAGAAGACGGTCAATTTTCTTCACAACTATACTTTTGTAAGGTAAACTGAATATGAAGAATAAAATATTTGGATTAATCCAGACTTGACTGGAAGAGAAAGATAAGCTGCATTTGAAAAAAAAGAGAAATAATAAGAGACAAGAAAGGAAAACAAAAAGAATATATTACAAATAAAGTAAGTAAAAACTAAAACAACCGAAAAGCTATCAACGGATATGAAAATTCAAGGAAGAAATGAAAAAGTCAAAGTTTGAAAATATTGTATTCAAGCGCCAATTCTGTTTGAAACAAAATATTAGAAATAAAATTAATTGCTAACAACTATAATATAATTTGTATTACAGAAACACAGTTGTCTGCGGAAAATGAAAAAGAAGTGGAAATAGCAATACCAAACTTTAGATTTAAACTGGAAGATAGGAAATATATTACAATTTTTGGTGGGACTGCTGTTTATATACATAACACTATAGAAATATCTAAAATAAAATGGTTTGAAAAAACTTAATCTTTGCTTTTTAAGATAAAGTTGTCCTAATAAAATTTATATATATATATATATATATATATATTCAGATTTATAAATTTAAGAAAATAAAATGTTCAGGTTATATAAGTTGGAAATGATTTTTTATATTAATCATTTTTCGTTAATTATATATTTTATCATTCAGTTTGGTTGGGCTTTGAACTATTCGGGTTAAGAGTTCAGGTGCATTGTCATTGGGTACAGTTTTACGCTCGTGCGCAAAGGATATGACAATCACCATTTGTCATAATAAACCCCAGACAAGAAATGGGCTGGAGTGGGGATGACGTCATGCCCAGAAGAGATGGTCCTGAGAATTTGAGGATTTGGAAAAAGAGTCAGTTGAGAAGTTGAGATTGGATTATGGAGGCAGAGAGTTGAGTTTCTGCCATTGGGGCATGGGGTCGAGTCGTTGGGGATTCGGCCATTGAGTCGAAGAGTTGAATTTTGACCGTTGAAAGATGTCGTTCGGATTTTCGGATCTCTACTGACAGAGGTGTTAAACATCACGGGATGCACCTCGCGTTGCGGTGGGGGCAGCATAGAATGATCATCATAGTAAGAATTGTGTCTCTCTCCTCGTGTCCCTATGGGCTGAAGTCAAGAAGTTATTAAAACCATTCCTACCTGAAACAAACGAGTCTGCCTGTATTTGTATTTGCCTTTGTGTTTGCATTTGTATATTTACAGCTGTGACGGATATCATTCTGGCTCTGAGTAGTATGCAACATTCATAAACTCCTAGAACAATTGAATAAGCAACATTTACGTCAAATAAATCAGAAAATATCATAATAGATGGAGATTTCAATTTGCCGAATGTAGATTTGATAAATGGTTTCGTTGTTTCTCTTGAAAATCAGCATTTTAGAATACAAACTGAATATTCAAATTTTTTCACAACAAAAGGATTTTATTGGTTTATACAAGATGCTAGATGTAAACTAGTGGGAAGTCGATTATATAAAATTTCATAGGATTTTTCAAATAATGTATGTTTAATAGACATACGTTTAATAGGACCAGTAATTGTGATCGTGCATGTATTTAAATAGAAGTGAAACCGGTTGTTGATTATACAACGGAATGCAGGGGAACTTGTTTGAATTTAGAGAAGAGTTAGTGTCAGAAAGGGAGATAATATTGACTGGAATTACAATTTTAATACTCTTGAAAAAAATGAAATGTTGGAAGAATTAAATAGAAGGTAAAATCAATAATGAAAAAAATATTCTCGAACTTATAAAATTCTTTAAACAAAGAGATACATTATAAAAATTTGGGCAGAAATCGGCTATCTCATAAAAGAAAAGAAAAAAAGATAAAGCTTTGAAAGAATTTGGAATTTTACCAAGTATAGAAAACCATGCTTTAAGTAAGCAAAATCAAAATGAAAAATTTGAAGTGAATAAAAATTGAAACATGAAAATAAAATTGTCAAAAATACCAAATAGAAATCCAGACAATTATTCGAATAAGTAAAATGAAAGAGGAAAATTCTCAAAAAAACTTTAGTCTCGTTAAAATTGATAAAGCAGGTGACTTAATAGAGACTTCAGTTAAAACAAGAGGTGTACTGGCAAGATTTTTCAATCGGTTCATTATTTGAAAAATTGGTCCAGGAAAGGAAAGTTGTTATGTGTCGGTTAGAAAAAGATTATGGATGACTTGAAAATAAAAGCTAAAGGCATACAACTGCTATTAAATCATGAATGAACGTTATCAAAAGTATGGGACTTGGTGAAATAGATCCTAAAATGTCAGAATACTTATCAAATAATTTTTTTCAATGCATAAGTAAATTGTTTGAGAAATATATGGAATATGAAACGACACCACATATTTGAAAAATAACAATTGTAATAGCACACACACACACACACACACACACACACACACACACACACACACACACACACACACACAAACACACACACACACACACACAAGGTTCAATAAATTTTAAAAGAAATTACCCATCAGTTTCTCTAACATTTATCTTATGTCAGGTTTTTGAAAAAATATTAGAAATCACATTTTAAGTTTTATTGTGGAATATATAAATTGTAATCAACGGGGTTACGTCAACGATAAATAAACATTTTCTAATATTTGGGAAAATATTGATTTTATGGATGAATATTTGATGTAATAGGGCAATGTGGATATTACATATTTGGATTTGGGCAAGGTATTTGATAAAGTATCTCCAGTCGTTTTCTAGTGAAAATGAAAGACTAAGATATTTCTAAAAAATTGTAAGTATTGGAAGATATTTTTTGACAGATAGAACACTGAAAGTAAGAATTGGTAACAATGATTTAAAAAAAACAAACAGAATATACCTTCTGGTGTTTCTGGAACCTTTGTTGTTTTTAATGTTCATTCATGATTTACTGTAATATAATTGGCGAGGGATTTGGTTTTGTATATCTTGCCTTTCGGTTTAGTTAGGATAAGAACCTTTCGGCTCAGTGCATGGGTTAGTTATGGCAAACATGAGCGCAGGTGTTCACGCACACGCGAAGAGGGTGTGTCATTCAGAGATGTCAAAATAAAAATCCCAGATAGGAATTGGGACCATGGTATGTTGGTGATGTTACGCACAGGGATCATGGACTGAGATTTGAGAAAAAGCAGTGAGTTGAGTTCCCGCCTCAGAAGAAGAAGGTTGACTTTCAGAGCTGGGGGAGGCCAGACGACTTTGTGCGCTACGGGTACCGCGCGTTGAGAGCTGACGATGTAAAAACAGTCAGCATAGAAAGATTGTGTCTCTCTCTCCTCATGTCGAAAAACCTTTAAACTCAAAAAGGTGATTAAATTTTCGTACCTGAACCAATTTCGTGTTTTCGGATTCCTATATATGTTTATGAACATTTTATGAACATTATGTCTATTTCACATATCCGTATCATGGGTATATTACATTACCTAATAATATAAAATCATAAATAAAAGTATTTGCTGATGATGTTAAAGTATTTATTTGATTATCATCTAAATAAATAAGGCAAATTGATTTTTTAAAAAATGTTATATTGGGAAGAGGTTTCGAAATCCCAATTTTATTTTGAAAAATGTTCTTCATATTGGGTTGAAAAACATTGAAGTAAAATATTAAGAGAGAAATCAAAAAAATAAATGAAGAATGTGATCTTGTTATTTTTGTGATACATTTAAAGTTGGTAATCATATCTTGTCTATTGCATCGAGACAAAACAGAATGATTAGCTGGATGTCTAGAGATTTTATTTCAAGAGAGGAATTTTTTTGGATATATAAAACTTTAATAAGACCTCGTATAGAGAATAGTACACAGATTTGGGCCTTAGACTATAGACATGAAAATTGGAGTGTAATCTTGGATACTGGAGAAAATAGAATGAACTATTTTACTTTAGACCGCGCCTTTGGTCTCATGGGTTGAGTGTTCACCAATGGCCCGGAAAATCGGAGTTCCATCCCAGGTCGAGTCATATCAAAGATTCAAAAATGGTACTTAATGCCGCCTTGCTTAACACAGCCTTATAAGGTAAGGGTAAAGGGTAAAGTGGAGCAATCCAGGGAATAGAGTAGCGTCCTCCCCTACAGCTTGGTGTTGTAGCTATTGAAAAAGGAGCCTTCGAGTCACCCTAGACAGGAGTCGGCAACTTTACTTTTGACTTACTACTTTATTTGAAAGAAGAAGGAAAAGTTGTCTAGTTGAAACTTTCTAAATAATGGAATTTCAAATCATGCAAGATATTAGTTCAATATTTCTTCACGAACTGGAAATTTACTGTCAAGACAGATTTCGAAAATTAAGTCGACTAACCATTTAGATTCTTCTACTAATAGCGTAATATATCTTTGGAAAAAATGCCTAATCGGATCAAAAACAGGAATAGTGTAAAAAATGCAAGATTATATTGGATGATTTCAGAAAGATGTAAGAAAAAGAATTTATGAAGGGATTTTTAGGGACTATGGGATGAATAACGAAACAAATGTTATGCTGTATTGTATTTGAAATATTGTATAAATGGTGAATATGTTCCACGTAAACATTCTTTTTTTTAAAGGTAGATGTGAGATGATAGCAAAAGAGAAGAGGCTGAAGGAAGCATTATAAATAATAACAATAATAATTGTTGGAAATAAGAGGATCTGCCGAGACCGTCCAAATTACAGCATTGCTAAGATCGGACAGAATAATGAGAATAGTCCTGAAGATTTACTGTTATTCAGACTCCTGTGGAATACCATCGGCTTATAGTGGTGTTAAAAATTAGCAAATAATAGTAATAACAATAATAATAATTGGAAATAGAAGGACCCGCAGACACCGTTCAAACTACAGCATTGCTAAGATCGGAAAGAATACTAAGAAGAGTCCTGAAGACTTAAGAAGACTTGTTGTCACTCAGACTTCCGTGAAATACCATCAGCTAACCGTGTTGTTAAAATTAGCTAATAATAATAATAATAATAATAATAATAATAATAATAATTAAGGAGAGAAGGATTGTTTCTCAAAGAACAGAAAGGATGTCGCAAAGGGTCCAGGGGAATTGATAAACACATCCTCAACGAGTGCAAGACGAGACAAAAAAAATCAAGCTATGGCATAGATTGACTATGAAAGGTTTATGATATGGTCCCCTAAAACTGGATAATAAAGTGCCTCCGAATTTATAAAATATCAGATTATATCAAACTTTATCGAGAAAACCACGAAAACCGGGAAAGAGGAATTGACAGTTGGAGGAAAAAGCTTAGCTGAAGCGAAAATCCAAAGAGGTATGTTCCACGGAGATGCACAATCACCATTATTATTTATAATAGCGATGATGCCACTCAACCACTTACTCTGGAAATGTACAGCCGGATACAAACTTAATAAAATGCAGGAAAAGATCAGTCACCTAATGCACATTGACGATATCAAACTGTTTTCAAAAGAAAAAAAAATAATTGGAAACTCTAATACACCCTGTGAGAATATACAGAAAGGACATAGGGATGGAATTTGGCCATGAAAAAAAATAATTGGAAACTCTAATACACCCTGTAAGAATATACAGAAAGGACATAGGGATGGAATTTGGCCATGAAAAAGCAGAAGGAATAGAACGACCAAATCAGGAAAAAATTAGAACGCTCGTAAAAGAAACGTACAAATATTTGGGAATATTGGATGCTGATGCTATCAAGCAAGTGGAGATGAAAGAAAAATAGAAAAAAAAAATGAAAGAGAATAAAAAAAGAATAGCTCAGAAAAACGAAAAAGCTACTCGAAACCAAACTAAATAGCTGGAACCTTATAAAATGAATAAATACATGAGCTATTCCCACCTCGTAAGATACTCAGAACCATTCCTGAAGTGGAGCAGAGAAGAACTTAAACAAATGGACCAGATAAGAAAACTAATGACAATGAAGAGGAAGAGGACTTACCAGCATTGAAGACAGCATTGATGCATCGATACAACGACTTAAAGACTAAATAGAAAAGCGCACAGGAAGACTGATCACAGCATCCAGAATCAATACTGTCAATACAACGAGCAACATAACGGAAATAACCTGAAAAAAAAAATCAGAAGTAAAACAACTGTATAGACGTTTAAGAGACTAACAATCGACATCTAACATGAGAAGACGTTGTCGTGGCTAAGAAAGGGAAACCTCTAGAAAGAAAATGAACCAAAAATCAGCTCAGAACAACGCCATAAGAACCAACCATTTCAAAACAAGAATAGTGAAGACGCAACAAGGCAGCTGATGTAGATTATGTGGTGATAGAGAGGAAACAATCAATCGCATAATAAGCGAATCCTGCAAACTAGCGCAGAAATGGTATAAGACTAGAAATGAATGGATGGTTAGGATGATTCACTGGGAATTGAGCAAGAAATTGAAATTTGACCATGCGATCAAATGGTATATGCACAACCTCGAGTCTGTCCTGGAGAATGAGACACACAAACTCCTCTGGCATTCTGAGATAAAAACCGATCACCTAATCTCGTCCAAACGACCAGTCCTCGTAATAATCAACAAGAAAAAGAGAAATTGGACTTTGCTGTCCAGGCTGACCACAGAGTAAAATTGAAAAAAAGACAAAAAAAAAAGGAACCAAAAGAGAGATAAATATCTCGAGCTTGTCAGAGAATAGAAAAAACTGTAGAACATGAATGAGACGCTGATACCAATTATAATTCATCCTCTTGGTACCATCATTAAAGGATTGATACAGGAACTTGGAAATAAGAGGAAAAGTAGAGACCATCGAAACTACAGCATTTTTTAGATCAGCCAGAATACAAAGGGAAATCCTGGATACTTGAAGAGATTCAGGCTCCAGCGAGAAACCATGTCTGTTTTCCAATCCTTTCCGCCTGATAGTCCACTCATTGCAGTATACTTTATTTTAGAAAACAGCATTACTATCATAGAGTGAGTTGTCCGTAGCAGAAAAAGAAGTTAAATGACTGGTTAATTCACGAGTTTTCTTAAGAAATTTACGCAAAGCGAAATGCAAACTGATTCGTCCAGGATGTGAACAATGTTTGCCGATTCCATTTCTAATGATAATGACCGTTACACAATGTAGGTATCGGTTATTGCCTTAGATAAATTCTTCTTGCATGAAGAGCAGTAATTAAGAATTCTTCATCACTCGAGTCGACAATATTTTTACGTGCATTTTTCTTTCCAATATATTTTTCACTTGATGGTATTTGACTGACAGTAAAATATTTGAGGGTTTCAAGGAAATTAACATTATACTTTCTGTTTTTAGAGGACTTTTTAGATGTCTTCATGCTTGTCAGAAGGCGATAAATTATTATTCCAAAAGAAGTGTGTCTGTAAAAGCACTTCTTGAGAGGAAACAGGTAATTATAGAGAAAAGACGATAAATATCATGATGTTATCGTTTGAATTAGGTCAGACAGATGTTTATTTGCTTCCTATCGAAGTTAGAAAGGTTTGTTTGATTTATAACGCTGTGAATTCCTGAACAGAAGACAGACAGACTAAGACAGAAGATACACAGAGGATGTGTATGATGGAAGAAAATGGAGTGTTTATAAAGACGTGCGAAATTATTAAATGCTTTCTTTCAGTTAAAGAGTACACTTAAAAAAAAGAGTACACTTAAAAAAAAGGACACTTAATAAAAGAGTACGCTTAAAAAAAAAGAAATAATGTTTGTTTGGTTCTGTGGTTGTTTGTGTCATGACGAAGTCAGTAAAAATATTATAGCCTTCAATCACATATATATAAAGAGTACAGTTAAAAAAGAGTACATTTAAAAAAGAGAACACTTAAAAAAAGAGTACACATAAAAAAGTAAATAATAATGTTTGTTTGTTTTTTTTTTTTGTGTGTCATGACGATGTCAGTAGAAATATTATAGCCTTCAATCATATATATATATATATATATATATGAAGTATACAATAATATATATCCAAAATCGTGCTGCATAGTTATCCTAGACTGCTAAATTGGTGATGCACTCGTGGTATAATGTTCATCGTTGTTGGAAATGGATATGTCTAACAGTGTTCAATCCTCGGGAAAGGCTGTTAGCATTTCTAGTAGCGCTAATATCCTTTTGAAAGGTATGCATTCAACTATTTTTTCTCCAACTATGAGTAAATAGTAGGGAAAATCGGGCACTTTAAATTTAGTATGACGGCTGACATAGGAGAAGGAAAACTCTGAGTTTAAACCGGTTTAACTTCACTTAAAATGTCTTTGTGTCTCATTCTGCTTGTGCGGAGGAGTCAGAAGGTACATATATCGGTGAAACCAAATCCCCGGATGGAAAGAGAAAATCCTCCCCGAAACACACACACGCACTTAAAATACACGTCTTATGCTATATGATTTCGTCATTTTATTCTCTCCGTTCAGTTTTTGAGGACGTTGAAGCTGGTGAAAATAAATTACGGACAAATCGCGAGGACTAGCTTCTTCATTCTCGTTGGGCTCGACTCATTCTATATCTTTGACTCGTTCCTCGTTCTTCGTTCACGTCAACGTTTGTCTCCTCATACCCCAGCTACTTAAAAAAAAGAAAAAGCACAAAATCTGTCGTCTAATATTAGGGTTCACAGAGCACGCAGCCTTTTATTTCTGCCTCGGCTGAGTGACATCGTGCAGCCAGCTCCTGCTACCATTCATATTGCGGATCGCTAATGACCTCGGCAAGACACAGCCTGGGATAGATACATCAAGGTTATATCTAATTGCACGTAGCCCACTGGAGGCGATGTTGATGGTTTTCTACGCGTCTTTCTTCCGGGTGCTGGCTTTTTTTATTATTCATTTATTTACTCATCGGTACCGTATCCTTACTATATTGTTGGCAGTTTTTGGCATTTTATAGCATATCAACTCATATGGGTTATTTAATGCTAAATCATCTTCATGCGCGCGCATACTCACACACACACACACACACACACACACACACACACACACACACACATATATATATATATATATAGAGAGAGAGAGAGAGAGGGCGTGGTGTAATGTTTACCGTCTGAGGAAATTAACGCACAGTGTTCGCTAATGGTCTGGGAGACCAGGGTTCAATCCCAGGTCGAGTCATACGAAAGACTCAAAATATGGTACTTGATGCCACCTTGCAACTAGGCTCTTTAAGCTTGCTATGGCAACCCGGCAAGGAGAAGGAAAACTCTGAATTCATACCAGTTAAAAATCGCTTCAAATTGACCTCTGCAACATCCTGTTCTTTCAGAGGAATTGGTATATATATATATATATATATATATATATATATATATATATATATATATATAATTTGTAAATGAATGGTTTTTAGGTAATGCTATTTTTACATGAGTTAGAAATCATTTGTTTACACACGGTTACCTGGTTTCACGTATTGATATTTAACTGAAATAATTCCATTCAATATTATTTGCTTGCGCCCTGTTAAATCATTACAAATATTGCTATCCAACAATAATATTTCTATTCAATATTAACAAATTCTTTACACACAGGTAAATGTTTTTAAGTATTATTATTTAATCCACATGGACGAGCAAAGGCAGGATGACCAGCTCGAATCTACATACAGCAGCTCTGTGCCGATACAGGATGTATTCCTGAAGACCTGCCGGAAGCGATGGATGATCGGGAGGGGTGGCGAGAGAGGGTCAGGGATATCTGTGCTGATGGCGCTACATGATGATGATGACTATTTAATATTTGTAATTCAGTTTATCAAACCTTCCTATCTATTACGAACAATCTTCACGCTGATGCTACCACTTCGGATCAGAGTGTACCTGAGAGTAATGATAATGAAAGAGTACTCCACATTCCCGAAAATCAGGGTTGGAGCCTCACTATAAAATGCAATTTAGAATCATACCTACGAAACTCACATTATTTTTTTTTTCAACTCTTACTCTGTTACAATCGTTTCAAAAAGACAAACACTTCATGCTTAATTGCTATATCAATGTTATAAAAACCACCGTATTAAGGGTATTAGAGCTAATTTAAAATAATTAGCCTAAACATAAATATTTGATCTAAAGATGGAACTCTAAAAGTTGCTACCATTTCGGATCATAGTGGACCTTGCAGTAATGGCAATGAAGGGTTCAATCCACTCTATTCAAAGATATAAAATTGGACCGTCATGAGTTTAGTACAGTTATAACGCTTTTTGTGATTGTAACTCCTATACAACTGTCCAGTTTGACTGCCGCCGAATGGACACTGGCATCTAGGGAATCAAAATAAGCAGAGACAACATAATCTTTTCAATGTTTTTTCGTCATTTTCCTGTCACAATCTCTGGTATACGAACTTTGACATTATAGAATTAGTACTTTTAGATGATGTTCACTTACGGTTTTTTTTTGTTTAGCAGTAAATAAACTAATAAATTATAAGACACAAATCATTTTTCTTTAAAAGCAAAATATTCTGGCTTCTTAAATGCTCATTACACCAACTGGATTAAATTATTTAACAAATGGTATAATTTTTCTCAAAGTCATACAGAGGAAATAATCATTGAATTCATTGACAAAAATAGAACTAATACTTAGTTGCCTCTCCTTTAACTTTTATTGCATTCTTAATTCTTTCAGGCATAAATTTCACTAATTTAAAATCAATATTCTTTATCAAAGTGGGGAAAAGTTTCTTGCGTAATGACACTAACAGCTCCTATGCAGGGTGTTTAATCCAATGTAGAAATAGAAAAAAACCCAGGTGTTTCATGATTTTAAAAAGACAACTTTACCCTCTTTTGCCGCTGAAATACAGTGGGCCTGAAAACCAGCAATTTCTCTTGTCAGAAGCAGTCCAGTATTCGAAAAAGCTAGTCCTTGGATATGCCACTCTCAGAACCAAAAATATTGATACCGAATTTGACGATGATAACCAAGTTTTATCCTTAAATTAATTCAGGACCGACATATATAAAAGCACTAAGAAAATACTAAACCACTCAGTATACGTTCAAAATTTAATAGTGAGAAAAACAATTTTGGAAATTATTGCTTATTGCCAAATTAATATATATAAAAACAATGCGGCAATACGACTGAAACTCCTGTTATTTGTACTTTAGTTTGCTTGTTTTATTTTATAATTTTTGCATTAACCTTTTATTGCAATACCCGGAAGACTCCTCTGTTGCAATGTTAAGCTAAATTTTGTTAGAAACTCGTCACGAACAATTCACGCTACTCACATTACATCTTTATGAAAGAAGCGTAAAACTTAGATAACTTCGGGCACATTTATCAAGTTGACATGCGTCGATAATAGCGCCTGAAATTTGACAACATTTTATCATAGCAATTGTTTATTTCCTCTAAAACGCATAATTAATAAAAAAATTATTCAAAACTTGTCCACAGTGGGGTTTTTTGTTCCATCTCGATATTCATAACTTTAAAACCCGAATATTTTTTCGTCTTTTTAACTGAGGACACATATATTACTGACTTGGCTTTTGGAGGAAGTTTTTGATAATATCGTATATGTATCGATTTCTTTTGACTCCTAGATTTTTATTATGATTCTCTATGATTTTAGTGACGTAGCGCCCTCCCCTACACCTCGGTGTAGTAGCTATTGAAAAGGGAGCCTTCTGGTCACCCTCGACTACAGTCTCCAACTTTACTGACGTTTATAAAATGAGAAAGATTCTTCTTTTACCTTTCATAAAAATTTACTCATAGACTGCACACTTTTAACCGTTATGCGGCTAGAGTGACATTTTTGTCGCCAACAGTACACAGGAAAAGTGACATTTCTTTTTTTTCTATAGCTTAATGTAGGATATTTTCCTGCTCGTTGATCAGTTCAATGTCAATGTACAGAAGTATCGCTGGGAGATATCGCTGTAATGTAGAATTGTGTAAAAGTTGTTTTGCTATATATCATAATTAAAAGTGGGTGCTTAATTGTTTTCATATTATTGTTTGTAATTGCTGATAAAATCATATTTGTTTTTTATATGATTGATAGACTTCTTTGAACATCCCGTTTATCATGCAAATTTTCCAAAAATAATTCGCTCACTTTTCTTGGATTAAAAAAAAATATATGCTTGCACAAGGATAAAATCCTTTTGTTGCATATTGACCTTTGACAGAACTGTCAATGAGGGATTTCTGGGACAGGATGTTCCAGCTGTTTAACCAGCAAAACAAGAGATGCGTGAGTGTAAGCAGGTCATGCGGGTTGATAACCGGAAAGACAAGTGAAAGGCATAGGCGTTATGAAATTAAATACACACAGGTAGCCCCGGCAGTCATGAGAGTCACAATCAGTCACGTTCAGACAGTTGGAGCATCAACCAAGTCAGGGCAGATGCCACCCTGAGCGTCACCCAAGGGAGGTGGAAGTGGACCACAGTGGGCCTCGGTTTAAAACTCTTGTCAATGAAGCAAAGGCGCAAGGGCCTGAATATGGAATCACAAACGTGGGTTAAGAAAAGGCCAATATAGCAGTCTTCCACCAGTCTGTGTCCGCGTCTTTCGTCTTTCTCTCTCTCTTTCTCTCTCACACTGCCAATTTCGATCCTTTTAAGTTATAAATATGCGAGGATTATATTCTTATATAAAGGAAAAGTGTTATGCCTCTTCATCATGGCTATTAAACAGTTTTTTAACATATTAGTCTTGAGGAAATTTGGCAGAGACAAAGAAAAAAAAGATACGATGAAGAAAATGCGACGAAAGGAGGTAGTTCATATCGGGGATGGAAAATCCAGAAGGAAAGGAAGATAACCTAACACGTGTAAGGTTATCTTCCTTCACTTTCATACAGAAACACTTATAAACTGTATAATTTTAAATCTTTTTTTAGAGCTTTCCTTCTGGCTAATTGTTCATATCGCGCTAATATCTTTGGGAAAAGCTTGACTCTATGTATTCTTTCTCTTAGCAATGGGTGAACAGTAGGACAGACTGCTGTGTTTTTAGCTTTGGTTAGATGAGAAAGTTATGAAAAAGAAAACTCTGAATTCAAACCAGGTGTACTTCAATCAAAACGTTTCACTATTGTTAATTGTAGTTCGTGGTTAAAGGGTTGGATGACTACGTAATTGTTGGTTGGTTGGTTTTTATGGCATATCAACCGTTGTAGGTCATTTGATGCCGAACCCATTTTTATACAAATAATCAGTTCTATTTCAAACAATTCAGTTTAGCGTGAGTACAATTTCAATGTTAAAAACAGTTCCATTTCAAACAATTCAGTTTAGCTTAAGTACGCAGTTTAAATGCAAGTACACAGTCAAAAACATTTCTATTTCAAGCTATTCAGTTTAGTCAAACAGTTCTAATTCAAATAATTCAGTTTAGTATAAGTTTCGTTTTTGTCCAAACACAGTTAAATGTTAAAACAGTTCTATTTCAAAAATGTTGTTTAGCATAAGTACGTATTTTATTCTATTTGCCACATAGATAGAAGCCTATTCGGTACTACCACTCCGGGCCAATGGAGGTGCCTGTGGTGTAGTCGTTATCGCCGTAGGAAATGAACACGGCGATACGAGTTCAAATCCTGGACGAGACTCATTGCATTTCATATAGCACTAATACCCTTGGGAAAGGTATGAATCTAATTATTCTCCCTCCAGCTATGGGTAAATAGTAGGACAGACTAGGTTCTTCAGCCTTGGTGAGGCAACTAGTCTAGGAGAAGGAAAACTCTGACTTCAAACCTGTTAAACTCTGCTTAAAAATTGACCTTGTGTCATATCGTGCCCGAGCGGAGGGGTTGGTAAATAGTACCACTCCGGGCCAGTGTGGGCCTGGGAGCGATGGCAATGAAGAGGGTACTCTGCATTCCTCAAAGCCTCAGCATTACTGGAATCTCACCATTAGAATGTTTAGTGTCATATCCAGGACACTTGTTGGGGTGGGGTTCACCCCTCTGCAGAGGTGCAGTCGGTGTATTCTACAGCTCCTTCCGACAACATGCACTTGTTGTATTGCGGGCTCCTTGAAGTAATCTGGGGGAGATGAGGAGAAAGAAATGAGATAAAATGAAAATGCTATTTCAGAACAGAAAAAGTTAGACACGTGGTCAAAAAAGAAAATTCCACTCACTTTATTGCTGATGTAACAACTTCTTTCTGGGCCCCCACTATTCTTTCACAAATCGTAGGCCAGCCCCAATGGAGCAGGATTGGTTTTGCTTAGCCCCAAAATTTTGGCCGTTACTTTTCCTCCCTATTCCTAACTGACTGCTCCTTTTCAAAAATTTGCAAGTCTAATCACCTTTTGCAACGAGAACAAGAGTTCTCGTGATTGATCCTTTTGTTGCCAGTCTCATAGCTGGGTACCAGGATCTCTGGTGCTGGGAGACAATAATCTTATCAAACATCTACTTCAATCCTTATCAACAGTTTTATGTCCCGTGAGAGCCAAAATCTTGTTTATGTTTGCCCCTTAGGCATGTGGGCTACTGGTTTTCCACCCTTAAAAAGTAACTCTTTGACGATTATTTGCTAGACATCACGCATTTTTTGCCGTAGACATATTTCAGCAGCTCTTCTATTAGAGAAGAAATACCACTGACTTTTCAACACACACCTGCGATTAAAAAAAACTCCCTTCCGCTCAAAGCAGCGATACTGTCACTATAATCGAAGTCGCCTATTTGGCAAGTAGGATGAAGAGAAAATCCATTACTCACTCCATCATTGTTCAGTCGATACTTTGCTAATGTTTTGCTCATATCTAAATGACTTGTCACTGTTCATATCATTTCTTGAATGATAACGCCTTATGCTACATCATTTCGCTTGTCATTAGATTTTCCATAAGTTTGGAATTGCATTACAGAGAAGAACGACTTACTAAACTTTGTTTAGTAATGACACCAAACCAATTAGGAGACATTGTGCCTAGGAAGATTATATGGAACAATCGGCGGTCGAGAGATATCTGAAGACAAAACGAAGAATAGTGAGAATGGTGAAAAGTACCGAAGGGTTATTTCTTGACTTTTTTCTTTCAAATTGACATTCCATTTTTCTTTTCTGGATATCTTAAATTTTTTAAAAGTATTGCAAATAATTTTTATTTGTATATCAATCATGAAAAGTAAGCTTTAAAAATATTCTTTTTTTTCAGTTGAAACGAATGACAGTAATACCTTGCACGTCCAATCGGTAGGGCTTCCAATACGCTCGTTATATCCTCTGAGGAGGGTAAAGCCTCTCCAAAAAGTTGCCCTGAGTATGACACTAATCTGCCTCTGATAGTGAGGCTACGCTTCTGGAGGTCTGGATAGTTTTGATGATCCCGTTATTGCTATTACTACCTGGTATTAAATTTAAGAACCCTAATTCTGGGTCAAATTGATCTGTTAAATTTTATTCGTAGTCCGTAAAATACATGATGTCATAGAAATGTAGATTATCTGTATGAAGAGTAATAATCTACTAAGTCTTTTGCTTAGATGTGGCACAAGGTCATATGAATAGAGCACCTAATGAGACTAGAACTTACTAGTGACATCGGTAGGAATAGTAGTTACTTCAACTTATATTTGTTTACAAAGGATTATTAATGTTATCACTTATTGAAACGATATATATTTACTCAAACAAATAACCATTATAAACTGTTGCTAATTATAAGAATTAAAAATAGGTTCTTGAAGCTACAATTGTTTACTAAGTATTATAATTCGTTACATGAAATCACTTAGCAAACAAATTATTTTTAAATAGAAACAGTTACTTCAGACCATAAAATCATGCTTAAGTTATTAGCATTGAATAAAAACACTTGAAAAGATAACTGAATGGAAATTATGCGTATTTGATTGGAATACTTCATATATAAATGTACAAAACATAAATTCTTGAGGAACGACTGTGTAATAAAAGCAGGACAAGAGATTCTGTCTAGTAATCTTTTATTCAGTTAAGAATCCTACTACTCGTCTAACTTGACAAGAGGAAATGTACAGCTTTTTATAGCTTGGATTTTCTAGAGGAGATAATCCATATTCACAACAGACTGCACAAAAAAAAAAAAAAAAAAAAAAAAAAATTAACCGTACAATGTACGTAATTCTTTAATATAGGCACAAATCAAGACTTACTTATTGCAGTAAATTTATCCAGCTTTTAATTGTATTTTTAATTTCTTATTCTTTGTCTATTTTTTAAAAAAAAATTATGTAAGTAAACACTTTATAGACCGAGAATTAAGTATGATAACTACAAAAAAAACGACGAAAAAGATATGCTAGTTATGTACATTAGCTTATTTTAATTGCTCGGCTTCTTTACACAACAAATGTAAACATGCTCTTATAGGTGTCGATGGTGATCGGAGGAATAGCAACATACTTTAAAAGTCCTTCATACTTCCCTGGCCTTTTGGCTGGGCCGTCTGGCATTCGTGTCGGATGGGGTATCGAAACCAATGGCAGATTCGAGGCCGAAAGGCCCCCAACTTCGGTTGGGCAACCCTCGGGTGGGCGAACTGCATCCTCTGGCCCCTTTGTATGGCACTTGACCTTGCTGTCTAGTTTAAGCCATAACCCGGCAGACGTGCCCAGACCCAAATTTGGGTTCGTGAAACTGCTTGCCTCATCAGGCTCACATTGCATTAAGTGAGCCGATGAGCAGCACTGACCAGCAGGGTTCGAGTCTCAGCTCGTTCCCGACCTCCCCTCCCCTTTATCTCCACTTTAATCGGCCTTCGGGCTTTTGACCTTGTGTCAAGTCGTGTCTGGTGGGAGGCAGCGACAAATATAATATAATAAAATACTTTAAAAGTCCTTCTAAACCTTAGTTCATGTTGCCAAATAGTAAAAATCTTGAATAGAAATAGAAACGCTTGTAAAATCTGCGGCACATTTTTTATTTTGTGGTAGAAACCAGGATTTAATCCTTGCAGCTGAGATTTGCTGATTTATCCTGTATTTTTATCGTACACACTTGTAAAATTCATAAGTTTGGTTGTAGGAAATATCGACTAGTTTCATTGAAGATTTGTAATTTAATTACTGAAAGATTTTCCACCGACGACCTTTTACTTTTTCGTCTTCAGAAAGACTGCATCAATGTTAAACTCTTTGTAGCTTTTCCTTTCGTGAAATAAAAGACAGACCGTTTTTATTGGTCCAAGTCTAGACGTGGCGTCCCGATTCTTTTATCACTTATTCAGCTAGGAGGTATCTTTTCAATGTCGACTCCTGAGCAGAAATTACGGCTATGTAAATCAGTCTGGCAGCTTTATTCATTGATTATTATTATAATTTCTCCTAGTTTCATTTTATGCGACTTTTAGATATAACTTTGCAAGTGAAAGTAACTCCTTTTCAACTATTTTTTAAAAATCTTTTCTTTTCGTTTCTAAATGTCTAATCTCATTTTCCTCATAATTACTTTTGCCCTTCATGAATAAAGCTTGTCTATAAAATATCATCAAATAGATTTTATGATTCTATAAACCTACTTTCGCCTTTCTATTTCAGATAAGTTGCCCTTGGAACATTAACTCAAGTCTGAAATCTTCAATTTTATTTGGTATGGTGTCTCTAACAGGCCTCTCGTAAAGATCATTACAGAAAAGGTTGATATAATTTTGTTAGCTAAAACCTTGACCAATTCTCATTCAAATGATCACAGATTTTAACAGCATATGTACGCTAATATCACTTAAATTTTACAAGAGAGCCAATTATTAAATGCTAATTATACAGTACAGTTTATTTATTTATTTGCAATTATAATTCAAATTCTTTAGCTATGGCTTCAGATCAAACTTGTCCAGTCGGCTGGGGTTGTAGAATACACCGGCTGCACTTCTGCAGAGGAGTAAGACCCCACAACGAGTGTCCTGAATATGATAGGAAACAATATGATGGAGAGATTCCAGTAATACCGGAGCTTTCGGAATGCGGACTACCCTTTTCAATGCTAATGCTCCGAGGTCCAATCTCGTCAAGAGTGGTAGTAACGGATTGCATCAAATCTATGGGTCAAACAGAACTGAAATGTGTATTTATGCTAAAATGAATTACTTGAAATAGAACAGTTTTGATATATAAACAACGTACTTATGCTAAACTGGCTCATTTGAAATAGAACTATTTTTGTATGCGAAACTGAATTGTTAGAAACAGAACTGTTTTAACATTTAACAGTATGTAAACAAAAACTATAATTATATTAAACTGAATTGTTTGAATTAGAACTGTTTGACTAAACTGAATAGTTTGAAATAGAAATGTTTTCACAATTAAACTGTATACTTATGCCAAACTAAATTGTTTGAATTAGAACGGATTTTATAAAAATGGATTTGACATTAAATAACCTACTCAGATTGGCATGCCATAAAACCCAAACAACTGGGTCAAACGTACTTGCTGCACAAAATTGACCTTTAAGTATATTTTTTTATTTTACCCCTCGTGGTATAATGATTATGTAAAATACAGCTTGGCTGACAATATGGGACAAGGTAACAATGCCACGGTGCCGTCACAAAGTGATGCACCGGAAGAGAGTGCCATGTGAACTGCATGACAGTTATTTCCGCTCGATGACGATCAAACAAGCCATTCCAAAGACGGCGGAAGTGCATATTCCGATGGCCAGTTATGGAAAGCGATCGCGTAGGCGAGCTTGGCCGACGAATTGAATGGAAGACAGTGAAAAATTCCGCTGTTCACGCAAGCTTGTCCCGTCGTTGCCCCGTGTGCGTTTTCTCGGCCATCGCCTATTTACACCAAAGAGTCCAGGCCTCATAGACGAACGATTCTAACACCTCTCCTGATTGCTACTACTTCACACAAGCGTCGGTCGAGAAAATAAATATATATTGTTATATATATTACGTGTTGTCGTTTGTTTGGCCAGAGCGAAAAGTAACAGTTAAAGCGATAGACTGCGGAATCGTTTTAAACGAATTTGAACACTAGTCACGCTACTACGTTCACTTTCGGACAAATACTCTAGGGAAAAGTATGAACCTCCTTATTCTTCTGCAATATAATAGCAGAGGGATTTCGTTTTATATATCTTGCCTTTGGGTTTAGTTAGGCTGAGAACCTTTCGGCTCTGAGCATGGGTTAGTTAGGTACAAACTTGAGCGCAGGTATTGACGCGCGTGCGTGGAGGATGTGTTGTTCACAGATGTCAAAAAAATATCCCAGATAGAAAGGTTGACCAGTGGATGTGAATGACGTCATGCACGCGGAGAGGATGTGTCGTTCACAGATGTCAAAATGAAAATCCCAGATAGAAAGGTTGACCAGTGGATGTGAATGACGTCATGCGCGCGGAGAGGATGTGTCGTTCACAGATGTCAAAATAAAAATCCCAGATAGAAAGGTTGACCAGTGGATGTGAATGACGTCATGCACCGGAATCGCGCGCGGAGGATTTTGGGAGATTTGAGAAAAGTCAGTTAGTTAAGTTCCTGGCTCGGAAGAAGACGGTTGACTTTCGCTAGCTCGCCGAAGCCAGGCCAGTGGCCTTGCGGCAGGTGTCGCACGAGTTTTGGGGCAGATGGAAAAGCCAGAATAGAAAGAATGTGTATCTCTCTCCTTATGTCGAAAAACCTTTTAACTCAAAGGTACTAAAAAGTTTCGTACTTGAACTAAGAAGTCATAAGTGTTTTCGTGTTTCGGGATTCCTATGTTCTATGTATATATGTTACGAACATTCTATGTACGTTTCACATATCCGTATCATGGGTATGTTACACTTCTAGCTATGGGTTAAATAGTACCACCACTGCTTTTTTTTTTTTTAGAAGGATGGCTTTGGTATCAAATAACCTACAAAGGTTGATATGCCATTAAACCAAATGATTCAACCCACAGTTTTTGAACTTAAGGAAATATAGTGACCTGCACCGGGCTGGAAAGGAACTCACTATTGGCTTTCGTCTAAAACTATAGTTACAGTTGTTTGCCGAGACGCCAGGTCATTTTTTATCAACATTACATTCTGTCAGGGAGTTGATTGGACAGCTTTGTTTAAGATTCATTTGAGATGAAGAAATAATTAAAATCGTGGACCGCTTAAACCGAAACGAATGAAAGAAATAGATAAGTAAGGAAATAAATAAAATAAATCATGTTGTAATTGCCACCGTTATAAGAAATGGACACAGTAATCCGAGTTGAAATCCTGGACAATGTTGATTGCGTTTCACATAGCGCTAATACTCTAGGGGAAGTTATTTTTTCAAATATTATTGGTAAATAGAGTGGGCCCTTTAAGTATATCTTGTGTAGGAAAATGTAAATTCTGAATACAGACCTAATAGACGCTGATTTAAAGTTGACCTTGTGTTACATCCTTGTATTACATTCAACTCGTGCGGAAGGGGTTAGGTAGATATATGAATAAAATAAACCATCGGTCGGCCAACACACACATGAAAAGAAACGATAAATTGTTACACTACGGCACCAAAAATGACGTGTGTAGCGTTACCTCACCGACACGGCACCATTATGAATATGAATAACATTTTCGGGGACCCAAAATGATTAGGTGTAACATTTCACAAATATAAGACGGACACAGTTGTTTCTCAATACGAAAATTTATTTGCTGAATGTAATATTACACTTCAGTGGTCAAGTAAACCAAAGTGGTTGGCGAGGAATTACTGGTGTTACTTAGAAAAAAAGAAAGTCTCACTCGTGGTAGACAAGACGAAACAAAGCACCGGCTCTATTCCCTCTCCTTCGATCAAACTCTCACACTCAAAGGCACCTCTCGTCTCTGGACCTGAATCTAGACAGCCCGACGCCAAACCAACGTCTGCTGTTAACACTCCAAGCGACTGAATCATTAACTGACCGCTAAATCACTCTCTCATAAATCTTCTGCTAATTAATCTGTTAACTGATGTAATAAGAACACGTGTCATAAAAACTTTTTCACCACGTAATCACTCAAACTTAGCTGTCGAAATGTTTATCTTTAATATCGTGCAAACAACTGATTTCAAAACAAATTTTGTTACGACAGGACTAACGTCCAATGAACCCAAGGTGCACCTGCCTGACCTTTTACTTAAGTCAAACTCGTAGGTTTTAACAAACTCACAATTTATCACTAGAAATAAAGCGATTAACTAATGTAATTACCGTTTAGAACGAAAAGTTGTGGTATTGATGGAATAAAGCTGTAGTTTAATGCGTTTAATGAGTTGTGATAAATCTATAGACTTCGAGACTGATCAAAAAACGTATTTTGGAAAAAATCAGAATTTAAAATCCGTGATGACGGAAATGTCTTAAAATAAGATTTAGAAACCAAACCTAGTTTTAATTTTAAAGGTTCTAAAATGTCAGTTGATATATATAATAAACAATACAGAAATATTGTTGAATGTAGCATTATTTCCAACAATAAAAGCGTCAAAGAAAGAATTATTTTTCGTCTACTTCTTAAGTTGAATTACTTATAGATAGTGACGTTATACCTTTTTTGAATTATTTCTTTATTAACTATAGATTATACTTACGTTCAATAGGCTTGATATATTTTCGGATTAGAATATTTTCTAAACAAGATTTTGATTGCAAACCAGAACAAATGATGTTATTAATCAATAATAATATTAATAATAGTGCGCTCGGAATAATCCCGAAAAGATCGGTATAGATTCGAGCAGACTTAAATTCAGAGGACAAGATTAGACCATTATTAAGATCTGCTAGAATACTGAGGAAATTCCTGGAGACTTGATGACATTTGCTGTCGCTCAGACTCCAGTGAAAATTCACCAGCAGACCCCGTTGTGAAAGACTCTAAAGGAGTAACATAGTAATATTACTGTTACTAGTACTTCTGTAATAGAGACCTGTTGTCACTCAAACTCCAGTGAAAGACCATCAGCTAATGCTGACGTGAAAAACTCTCAAGGAGTAGAATGATAATAACGACCAGACCAAGTGATAGTAAAAAAAAAAAAAAAAAAAAAAAAGAAAGAACCTGTAGAATACTGGATTTAGTCGTTCCGGCCGGCCACAGTGTAGAACTGAATGAAAGCGAAAAGAATGATAAATACTTAGACCTTGCAAGAGAATTGAAAAAAACTATAAAACATGAAAGTGACAGTGGTATCAATTTTAATTGGTGCGTTCAGTACAGCCACCAAAGGGACTGGAAGGTACAGGGACTGGAAGACTTGGAAATAAGAAGATGAGTGGAGACCATCCAAACTACAGCGTTGGTAAGATCAGCCCGATTACTAAAAAAAGTCCTGGAGTCTTGAGGAGACTTCTTTTCACTCAGACTCCTTTGGAAAACCTTCAGCTAACGCTGGCGTAATAATAATAATAATAATAATAAAAATGATGATAAAAATAAAAATGAATTTTTAAAAAAATTCTAAATTATATTCATAGACGTTTTTTTAAATTGAAGTTTGAAATTCTTATAAGAATTTAAGTCTGTCATCAAAGTTTTAATTGCTAAGAAAGGGAAATCATATGAAATTTACAGAAGAATTAACCTCTGATTGAACCCTGGTTTCCCGGGCCATTGGCGAACACTCTAACCCATATGACAATGGACCAGTTTATTCATAGTTTGCGCGCATAAAAAAACAATAGTGAGGAAAAACAGACAATTAAGAAAAGAAATATTTAAGGAGTATATATATATATATATATATATATATATTATATATATATTATATATATATATATATATATATATATATATATATATATATATATATATATATATATAAGTTGGCCGACCGTGGTCAAGACCCCCTTTTCAATAGCTACTACACTTAGGTGTAAGGGAGGGCGCAACTCCCCTTACTTGAATTACTCAGTTTACTCTCGATATATACCTTATTATGCTGAGTGGAAAGTAAGTGGGCTATAAGTACCATGAACGCATAGAAGAATGTTTTTGTCAAAATGTTTACAAATGGGTCAAAAATGGGTTGGCAACGACGAGCCTGAATAAAAAAGACAGTCCATAGAGGGATAAAATCACTGATTCTCCGGTAAAAAAAGTTTCAGGCACCGATCTGTATAAAAGATCATGGAGACAGTTTTTCGGACATGATAATATCCATCGTTATTGATTTCTTTGAAAAAGTTTCAACTTTGAACAGTGTTGCCTATTGCCAAATACTTAGGCAAAATTAATCTTATTTATTAAATGAACCTCGCATATAATCAAATTGATTTCTACCTATGAGGGCCCAAAGGTTTTTCTAAATTCTCATGGTCGTGTTGTATGCGATATCAAACAGGCCATTGATTTGCATAAAAATCCCCAACTAATGGAGGACAGTTAGCAGGTGATATAGCTAGTGTCGCTGATTGATCTCAAACAGTTTTCCTTCAAGACGCTGGAGATGGATTTGGTCAAAATTTCCGATTGCTCAGTGGCATTTTTCTCTCAAATCTTTGCGAAAGGAAGGCCCCTTTCTGACTGTATCAACAGTTGTAACAAAATTTATAAAACCGGTTTTTATAGATTGTCATCTTACTGGGGATATGGTCTTCAAACGTTTGTATTTCCGTCATGAATTAGCTATTAATAATAATCTTTGTAATTTCGTCGACTCTCATTAAATATGTAATGTCCAGCCCATCTTTAGTGTGATTGAATGATTTCGATGTTTTTAATATTGCATTTATCAAAGAGACCAAAGTTTGAGCGTGTGTCTTGCAGTATGCTTGATGATTTATTACCGTAAATTACTTTTATTAAGAAGAGTTACAAGTAGCTAAAATTATTTTCTAAAGAATTATCCTTACAGTGTGTATTCACAGATCAAGCAAAGGTAACTGAAGTCAAAGGCATTCGGACACTCCAGTTTTAACTAAACAGTCCGCCAAGAGTAAAATGTGACACACTGTAAATTTTTACAAAAGATCAAATATTTTTACATAGATTTTATGATTAAAAAAATACCAAGCCAGGATCATTAAGTAAGTTTCCAGACTTTTTTCGTATGGGCACTTTTATTGATAGTACACACATGAAACTCTAGCCCCTTCGAAGTAATCTCCTCCTGCTGCAATGCACTTGATGTACCGTTCCAACAACTTCGGGAAGGTCCCATTGAAGTCCTATTGTGTGAGCATGTCAATGACCTTCGTTACAGCCTCTTTCATCTCGTCAATTGTCTAATAACGACAGCCTCTGAGCTTAGGGTATAACCAAAAGTCACAGGGAGCAAGGTCGGAAATTGTCTTGATGCTCATCTTGGTCAAATAGTCAAATAGGATAAACTTGTGGACTGGTGCATTGTCCTGATGGAAATGCCACTGACCCGATTTAAAGAGTGTTGGCTTCTTCCGACGGAATCTCTTCCTGAACTCCCTTAAAACCTCAACATAGTAACCCTAACCCTTTGGCCAATCAAGTCTGGTGTTCTGACTTCCTTACTCCTCCCACACCTCTCATCATCCCTCAGACTCCCTGTCATCCTTGAATCTTATGCCACTCAAAAAACTGATGCTCGATTCATGCAAGATGCTCCAAAAGCAGTCTAAAGCATTCTATACGTTTCTGTGGCATTTTTTCCAAGTCTGAAATAGAATTTTATCGCATATCGTTCTTCTAAAGTGTCATCACGCGCAGAACTGATTTTTGAAATTCACCAGCTGTGACAATCAGGCTTTAGTAGGGTGAATTCCAATTGCTGCTGTAGCTGCTCATTTGAACTTGAAATCATAAAAATTGTTCAGTCATCTCATATGATGTATGGCAATAACAGTGAATTTTCAAGAGTCGACGACAATTTTAAATGCCTGTACAAAAAAAAGTATGGAAACTTATTGAAGACACCACGTATATATTAAATATGATAATGAAAAAAGTGTAACAACGATAGAATAATAAACTTATAGAAATTCTTTAAAGATATACATAGGATAAGTAAAACAAATATAGAGATGCAGTCGACGTATTCTAACAGCTCCAGCCCCGATATTCTTGTACTGAGTGCAATTTCACATTTTTTTTTTCTGGTTGTACGATCCAGCAGCTTCAGTAGCTAAGCTCCGAAGACATTGCCGGAGAAACAATAACGGACTCTTAAGCGTTCTCTTATGGACTCCTATACTGGGACGAACCAACGTTGGCCGAACAGCAACGACATATACATCAACCCTGTGCGGACACTGGATACACACTCGTGGACCTGCAAAGATCGATAGATGATAGATATCGATGACGAGAGAGTGTCAGCGAACTCTGTGCTATCAGCACGACTTGAATGATTATCTATATAAATAAGTTGGCCGACCGTAATCGAGGGTGACCCGAAGACTCCCTTTTCAATAGCTACTACACCTAGGTGTAAGGGAGAGCGCTTCTCCTTTTCCTGAATTACTCCGTTTACTCTTGATCTGTACCTCATAACGCTGTGTGGAAACGAAGTGGGCAACAAGTACCATTTTTTGAATCTTTGGTATGACTCGACCTCGGATTGAACCCTGGTTTCCAGGGCCATTGGCGAACACTCTAACCCTTATGACAATGGACCTCTTAATACATAAATACGTATTTAACACAATTGGGGCGGGGAACAGACTATTCAGAAAAGAAAATCTAAAAGAGTGGACTGTAAATAAAAAATGAAGAAATAAACTAAATCCATTGAATGGGTGATAGTCGTTGGATATCAAATTAAATTATATATAAGTAAGTACGTAAAGTTGGCGACCATAGTCGAGGGTGACCCTAAGGCTCCCTTTTCGATAGCTACTACACCAAGGTGTAGGGAAGGGCGCTACTCCTTTCCCAGGATTGCTCCACTTTACCCTTGATCCATACCTTATAATGCTGAGTGTTAAGCAAGGCGACATCAAGTACCATTTTTTGAGTCTTTGGTATGACTCGACCTGGGATTGAACCCAGGTCTCCCGGGCCATTGGCAAACACTCTAACCGCTAGGCCAATCGGTGCAAGCAAGTCTTTCAGCCCAGCACTTTAGCCACTGCACAACATGGACTCCCTCGAGTGCATGTGACGAAAATAGTCACCACATACCAAATAACCAACATACCTGCCGTTTTATCACGTTTCTCGCTGCATCCTCAACAAGATAAGCCTTATGGGATAGCCAGTGATTTCACTGAAAACTCAACTTCAATTCGTTTCATTTCTTTTTCATATCAATCATCGTAGGTTTTGTAATGCCAAAGTTATTCGCGTAGAAAAGCGGTAATGATAATATCCAACCCATAGCTGGGAGGATAAGTGGTTTCAAAATTTTCCTTAGGGCATTAGTCCAAATTGAACGCAATAGAGAAACTTGAATACAAACTTGTTTCATACGATGTCGCAGTCCAGTAGTTTAACCATTATACCATGAGTATTCCCTTATACTCTGCAAATATTACTGGTAGATATATTCATACACGTAATAGTAATAATAATCAATGACATAATATATAATTATAATAAATCATATTTATTATATATATAAACAATACGGTACGTTTATTAGAATAATTATTTCATAATAATGCCATTGTTTTTAGTCTTAAACGAGCGGGGAAAACGGTTGACGTGAACGCACACCAATTAAGATTGTAATAAGTAGTTATAAAGCTGCTACAAGAGATATATATTTCGGGAAATTTTAGATATCTAAAAATACTTGTTGAAGAACTATAAAATTACAAATGAAATAACTAAATACAGTTTTTATGCCTTTTTTAATACGAAGCGAAAAAATGCATTTTCTAAATGTATTTATATAAAAACGACGTCAGAATTAACGCAAAATATTTTTTTAAAAAGATATGAATACAATATATACAACGTATACAGACAAACCTTTGTTAGGAAGAGCAGACTATTCAGAAAATAAAATCTCGGAGTATAATCAGTAAATAAAAAGATCAGGTGAAATTCATGTAAAATTTAATGGTGGTTGGGCGTTAAAAAATTAAATAAGAAAAGAAAAAAAAATGAATAATATAAATAAATACTATATATATATATATATATATATATATATATATATATATATATATATGCACCCAAAATAGGCAAGATTATGAAATAGCCTTAAAAATTGTCGATATAAAGAAAAACTTATATATAACAGTAGGGAAGACAATACACACATATAGAATAGGAGTAATAATAGGAAAAGGAAAATCTTATGGTACACACCTCTATATAACATGACCGTAGCTACAAAAATAGGAAGAGAATTTTTTAAAATATTATGAAAAAAAGTTTTCGGAAGACGAGTAATTTATCAAATATATTTAATAAAAATAACATGAAATTAAGTTACAGCTTTATGCTTAACATTTCCACATTAATTATTAGAGCCAACTCAAAAAAGCTTAAGAGAAATAAAAATACTGTACCTCCAAATTGTAACTGTGTTAAGAAAGAAAACTGCCCCCTCAAGAGGGCAGTTTTCTTTCTTTCAAACGAAGATATTACGATATTTCTTTCTTTCAAACATCATCATCATCATCATATCGTGCTGGCAGCACGGATATCCCTGACCCTCTCTCGCCACTCCTCCCTATCGTTCATCGCCCTAGGTAGGTCTTCAGGACAACAACCTGTATCCTCACATAGCTGCTGAATGTACGTTCGAGCTGGTCGTCCTGCTTTTGCGCGGCCATGTGTGGGGATCCATAAGAGTACATCTCTTATGAGTTCATCTCTGCTTCTCCAGCAGTGTCCTGCATGTCTGGTTCGTCTAACTTGAATAGTTTTCGTGATAGGGGGCAGGTGGCCGTACAGTTGGTGTCTTGTGGGGTGTTGCCGCCAGGACTTGTTCAGGATTGCACGCAGCATTCTTGTGTAATTGCCATAAAACTAGTTTGTGCCATTACGTATGGGAAGTCGAAAAAAAAAAAAAATTAAGTATAGATCCTATATTGAAATGGGAAATCGTGAAAAGATGGAGTTAATATGAGATGGGGATAATATTGTAAACTATGTATGGAGGAAAAATTAACCGTAGTAACATATAATAGACCAAAGGAATTGCTTTGGTCTGAAGTATTTGATATTTGCAGACATACGAAAAATTGGTTAATTAGTGGATAAAAGGATTGATAAAAATTGTTTAACGTAGAAAAAGGGAAAAAATTATTTATTATTTATTTTTTGTTGGTTTCTGGAATAAAGTGTTTTTTTATGCTAATTTTTTTGTAGTTGAGGGGTCTTTTTAACCAATAAAATGTATTTTATCCTAACCCACCTCGCCAGAGAAATCCTCTGGAGCTGTTTGGGGAAATTTAGGTAGACTCGCTCTGGGCCATGAAGGACTTATTTTCATAATATTAGCTCTATCGCATGTATTAAGCACCTTATTATGTTTTAGCTATGGTAATTCTGTCGGTGTTTTTTTCTTTTGAATTGACATACGTGCCTCTTGATTATTTTCAAGTAGCACCTGTGTTTTTCGTCTTTCTTTTTTTTTTTACGAACATTTTTTCACAGATATCAGTTTGTAGAATTTGTAAATTGTACGATCTGTGTTTTTTTTCAAACCAAAAGAATTATAGATTAGAAATAAAGATTAATATATATATATATATATATATATATATAGTTTGCTATATTTGTAAATAAAGGGTGCTTAATTTCGAAGAGAGAGCTGATATAAATATAAGTTAAAATAGCGATAGCTCAATTTCAACGGCAATTTGTGACTGTCAGTTTCTCGCCTTTATGATCATCGGAACAACTGTTCTTGACCAAACGTAACTGATTCTGTGTACGAGCTATTATAATTTAGATCTATCTATCTATCTACTGTTATCACAATTCATTCAGGTTATATAGGGAAGGGATTTTTATGAATATCTGGTTCTGGTAGTTATTGACTGATAAATGGCTGACATGTATTGCAATTAAGTGTTGACGCATTTGGCTTACTGCCAGTGCTGTCGAAACCTGAGCCATCATCGGAATTGAATTTATCTATTCCTCTTGCTTCATTGTCATCATCAGAGTCCAGAATGACCTGCAACGCCTCTTGGACATTCTCAAGTTGTCATTGTATCGAAATTCAATTACCTATGGATGGAAAATCACAAAATAGATCACTAATTTCAACGCATGCAACTTACGACAAGGAAGGAGTTTCATATATATATATGTGTGTGTGTGTGTGCATTTTCCAGTCGACCGGGACTATAGAATACATCGACTGCATCTCTGCTGAGGGATAAGATACCCTCAACAAATGCCCTGGTTATATCACGAAAAAATCTAATGGTGAGATTCAAGTAAAGATTTGGGGGATGCGGGGTACCCCTTTATTACTACCGCTCCCAGGTTCTGGAGTGGTACCACCTGATAGGGTCATATCTATGGGTCGAATAGAACTAAACTGTGAACTTACACTAAACTGAATTAATTAAAATAGAACTGTTTTATATTCAACCGGGTAAAAAATTGTACTTATGCTAAACTGTATTGTGCGAAATAGAACTGTTTTTATGATTAGAAATAACTGATGGCTCAGAGAACTGGAGCTGCAGAATACACTGACTGCATCTCTGTAGAGGGGTAAGACTCGCTCAGCGAGTGTCCTAGATGTAACAATAACAATCTGATGGTAAGGCTTCAGTAATGTTAGAGCTTTGGGGAATGCAGGGTACCCCTTCATTTTTGTCACTCCCATGTCCACTCTGTCCTGGAGCTGTAGCAACTGATAGGGTCCTATTTAGAGGTCAAATAAAACTGTTTGACATTTAAACTGAGTACTTTTGCTAAACGGAATTGTTGGAAATAGAACTATTTTTATATATAAAAGTGTATGAATAAATGGCTAATTTTTAATTGAATTATTTGCGATACATACAAATACTAGGAACAATTTAACTTGGTTGACATGTTAAACTGAATTATTTGAAATTGAACTGTTAACATGTAAATTGTACTTATACCAAATTGAATTGATTTTACATTTAACCGTGTGTAAACGAACGCCATATTAAAACAAATAACAACCTGTGTATAAACAAAATACTGTGTACTTATGCTAAACTGAATTATTTGAGATTAAGTGAAGCCATAAACCTGTCTGCAAAAAATGATCGTAGGTTTGTTTAAAAATGTTATCTACAAAATGTGTTTAGAAATCATGTATTTAATATATCTTTGAAAAGCATTTCGCATTAAATGGCCTTCAGTGGTTGATACAACCTAAAAACCCAACCCAACCAATATATATATATATATATATATATATATATATATATATATATATATATATATATATACTAATCTAATATCTACCAGCATTCACGGTACCAGAAAAAAACGAAAAAAACCCCGCCAGGGACAAGAGATAAATGTATCTCGAATCACCGCCCGGGGGAAAAAGAAAAAATTGTAGGTCAAAAAGAAAGAAAAGGCCATCTTCGTCTGACCCCTTGAAAAAAATCAAGGGATACGCCGTCAGTTGGTCAAAAGAAAACTAAAAACCTAAAAAGAGTCGGAGTTAGGCTTCCTGATGATCCGATAAGGTGAAACTTTAGTAGAAGATTTCCGACTCGCGATTTAAGTTAATTTTATATATATATATATATATATAGCACGGATATCCCTGACCCTATCTCGCCACTTTTCCCTATCGTTCATCGCCTCTGGCAGCTCTTCAGGGCTACATCCCGTATCCTCACAGAGCTGCTGTACGTATGTTCTAGCTGGTCGTCCTTCTCTTGCTCGGCCATATGTGAGGGTCCATAGGAGTACATCACTTATGAGCTCGTCTCTGCTTCTCCAGCAGTGTCCAGCGTCTCTTCTGTGATTATTTTTCTTTCTCACTCCCTGTTTATTATGGAATCTTATTTTAACTCTTAACGAGAACTTGAATACTTTCCTGACGTAGCAAATAGAATCAGTCATCTGAGTTCAAATCCTGGAAGACAATGTTTTTGTTTGACTTCCAGCTAATACCCTTAGGAAAGCCATGAATCAATCTGATCATGCCCAACTATATGCTAATACTTGGGCAGACTTGGCAATTTAGCCTTGGTTAAGCAACGATTCTAGTAGAAGAAAAACCCTGATTTTAAACCAGTTAAATTCCGCTTAAAATCAACCTTGCGTCACACCCTGCTCGTGGCGGAGAGCTTGAGTAAATTCCTGCTTGAATACTTTGTTGCAACTATGATGTGTTTTGAAAATAATATTTTTCCGCACAAAAAATTAATCTCTTTTTCTTATAATTTATACAAATTGATTATTTGAAATTAGATTTTCTCTTTGTTACTACGAAATAGCCCCAGAAATAGTTAAATGTCTGTTTCTCCAGTTTATTTTTTTTTCTTCAAAAAATTCTTGTCATATCCTATTAAGACTGTAAAACAAGCAAAGAATTATTTTTTGAAAAAATTTAATCATCTTGTTTTTTTTTAAATAAATAAAAAACCGATTTGTACAAAATCATTCCCAGCCTAGTCTACTGGGGCTGTAGAATACACCGACAGCATTTCTGTAGAGAGTTAAGACCTCCCACCCACCAACGAGTGTTCTAGATATGACACTAAATAATCTGACAGTAAGGCTTTTGTAATGTTGGATCTTTTGGGGGATGCGAAGTACCCCTTCATTGCCATCGCTCCCAGATCATCTCTGGCCCAGAATGGTAGCACCTGATAGGGTCTTATCTATGGGTTAAATACAACTGCTTGACATTTAAATTGAATACAAACGAATAACTTATGGTAAATTGAATTATTTGAAATCGAACGGATTGTTCATTTAACGGTGTGTTAACAAATGGCTGATGTTTAATTGAATTCTTACTGATACATAGCAATACTTGGAACCATTTAATTGTGTGCAAAAGAATAAGGTTTGCTTTGTTTTAAAATGTTAATAGCAATGTGTTTAGAAATCATATATATATATATATATATATATATATATATATATATATATATATATATAAAATGAGGAATTGGCTTAAAATAACCTACAATAAATACAACCGAAAATTACCTGATTAAAGCGGGCTTTCATCTGTCTTTCTTTCTTTCATTAATCTAAGAGTGCGCATTGTAATTTGATTTATAATCTCACGCCCCGAAATTGGAGAAATTAAAAATGCATATTCGACATGTAATGTTGTGGGAGTATGAAAATAACAAAAACGCTACAGAAACAGCTAAGAAAATTTCTAGTGTTTATGGCTAAGGTAATATTAATCAGCACCATGTCTGAAACTGGTTTTCAAATTTTCGTTCTGGTGATACATTACTGAGAGATGAATCCAGATTAGAACGCTCATACACCTCGATCAGCTTGTTTTAATTGAATTAGTAGAATGCAATCCGCACAATACGAGAATTAGCACTTGACCTCAACACATCCTAATCCACCATCGGCCGCCACTTGAACAAGATAGGAAAAGAGAGTAAGCTGGGCGTTTCAATTCTTCATACTCTTAGTGTGAAGAATAAGGAAGATCTCATATTCGTTGCGACAAAAGTTCTTTTAAGGCGGAGGAAATATCTGTTTCTTAAGAATATAATTACAAGTGATAAAAAAATGGTCCTTTTATGACAATGTTATATGCAAAAGTTAATGTATTGACTTGGAGCCTACCCCAAAGGCGTAGCTTCTTGGAAGAAAAGTAATGTTGCATATATGGTGGGATCATCATTTTGTGTTTAGAACCGCAATCAGTGTAAATTTACACTCTCAACAGCGGCAACATTTGCATGAAATTTCTAAAACATAAACGCCCTCGTAAGTTAGAGAAACGTTGTAATTACTAATTCAAGACCGCAAGAATTACGCAGGAAAAATATTGGATTTTGACTGGTCTGTTCTACTCCATCCACCATATTTCCCATACTTTGCACCAAGTAATTCTCACTTTTACTGTCTTCTACAAAACACTCTAAATTATAAAGATTTTCGCAAGGAGACCTCGTGAAAATGTTAAAGGAAAACTTCTTGGTCTCTAAACTATCTGAAATTTATTTGAGAGAAATAAGAAATATACCTGATAAATGGCTTAATGCGATTGAAAACTATAGTAAATATACTGTTGATTGAAATTTATTCATTGTTAAATTACTCATGAATGAATTATATTTTGTGTAATTAAAAACTATTTATGACTCAACCAAATATATATATATATATATATATATATATATATATATATATATATACATTTACAAGGTGTGGTTAAGGTCATGGAATTTCCTTTTTATTATGTTATGTTTTTTCTCAAGTTTTCTGACTGGTTTCTTTATATCAGACTTTAATTGATTATGTTGAATATAATTTTATTTGTGTTTGGTCGGTTATTTTAATTCTGATGGCTTTGAGGATTTGCAGGCGTTTATTGTTATTTTATTTATGATTTACGTGTTATCAGTGAGGATTTTTCGTATTTCAGCTGATGTGAAATAATCTCTGTTATTACTGTGTGTTTTAATCATATGATGTTCGGTGGCATTGGTATCAGGGAGGTGATAAGACAATGGCACGAACATACTTAACATATTTAAAAATGAACATGATAACTAAAGCACTTCAACAAACTATAAAACTTTCTAACAAAATACATATCGCTCCCAATCTATAGAAAAGAAAACAATACCCGCGAAAAATGCAATACCCGCGTAGGAAATGGACACGGCGACACGAGTTCAAATCCTGGACGTGGCTGATTGCATTTCACTAAGCACTAATACCCTTGGGAAAGGTATGAATCCAATTATTTTCCCTCCAGCTATGGGTAAATAGTAGGGAAGGCTGGGTTCTTCAGCCTTGGTGAGGCACCTAGTCTTGGAGAAGGAAATCTCTGAATTCAAACCTGTTAAACTCCGCTTAAAATTGACCTCGTGTCATATCCTGCTTGAGCAGTGGGGTTGGTAAATCGGGTAGACGACTTTTTCATTCTAACTTTGATACAAATAAATTAGCATGAAAGCTAGAGAAAAAGAAGAAGATTATAAAAAGAAAAGTTCTGCAATTTTAAATTAAACTTGTATGAATAATAAACTGCTGCCTAAACAGACACAATATATATATATATATATATATATATATATATATATTTATATATATTACATGGTAGTGTCTGTGACCCTGGGTTTCAGGCTTTACTCATTCGTCAGACAGACTGTTGGGTTTTCAAAATAAGACCAAGTAACAGAGTTTATGCAAAACGTAACGCCATTTTTATCAAATGCCCATAATTACTTCACAACGTGACCCTTGACCAGACAATCGTCATCATTATAAAAATGAATATAGAATGATCTTTAAAAAAAGAACGTGATGATGTTGTTAATTTTAATTATCTTCATCACTCAATAAAATTCACCACAAAACAAACATTTTATATTCACATCAAATAAACGTTTAGCTCTCAGAAAATTAGGTTGGACCCAGAGAAAGTGAAATTCTTCTGATTGTAACAATTCTGTCCCCCCCTCCTCACCCACTCTTCCCCTCTCACACTTTCTTCTGTTTTCTTACCTCGTCCTTACTACAGACAGCGGAAATATGTGAATATATGTAAAGATCCATACCACTAAATGCGCACATATACATATATGTGTATGCGCAAACGACAGCATATGCATAAATATACTAACATTTAAACGCACACAAACTTACACACTTGGGAAATGGAAGCAAAGCATAAAAAAACTGAAAAGAGGAGCTTACATTGTCCAGACTCCGGATAGGTCATACAAAGATAACACACGCTTATTTACTCGAAGGAAAATAACAACCGATGTGTTATGCATGTCAGACCAAATACACCATGAAGCACATTCTCATTGAATGTACCGACCTAGCCCATATAAGCAAAACCTTCTATAGTGCAAACAATACGAAGGAACTGTTCCAGTGAAATAAATAATGTGATATCATTTCTAAAAACAGTGAAGTTATACACAAAAATCTAAAGAAATTTACAATAAGACCAAATTACTTCTATAAATCTTTTCTTTACTAGATATATTCTAACAAACCGATCCCTTCCCCAACCCGTTTCACAGTTTTTTATGATCATAGTTACCAACAAATATACTCCCAGTAATAAAAAAAACAAAAAAAAACAACAAAAAACAAAACAAAAACAAATGAACAACTAATTATCTAAAGTTAATCATTAATTCCTAAGACCTCCCCTTTGAATTTCTTTTCAGGCTTATTTTCTTTAACTTGATTTGGAATTAAATGACCGATGAGGTTGATATGCCGTAAAACAAAACAAACAAACTTATACACACATATCATCATCATCATGTCGTGCCGCAGGCACGGATATCCCAGACCCTCTATCGCCACTTCTCCCTATCGTTCATCTCTTATGGTAGGTCTTCAGGGTCACATCCCGTATCCTCATATAGCTGCTGAATGTATGTTCGAGCTGGTCGTCCTGCTTTTGCCCGGCCATATGTGGAGGTCCATAGGAGTACATCACTTATGAGCTCTTCCCTGCTTCTCCGGCAGTGTCCTACATGTCTGGTTCGTCTAACTTGGATAGTTTTCGTGATGGGAGGCAGGTGGCCGTATAGTTGGTGTCTTGTGGGGTGTTGCCGCCAGGATTTGTTCAACATTGCTCGCTCGGTGCCAGTACAGTTGAGCAGGAACAGTCCAGAAACATACACAATTATGAACGCTAAAAATCAGTTACTTTAAATGTCATATTTTGTGCACAGTCATTAGATGGAAAAGTCATATAAGGATCCAAATCGATCGTAAATATATAGTGGTGAAAAGTTGCATATAAATTTCTAAGTAAACATGACACTCACACTGGGAGAGAAAAATCACAGGCAATTCATTAAAAAGGGAGTAACTGGATAAAACGATAATGGAAAAATAGAAGGTTATAGCTACAGATTGTCTTTTGAGGAAAAATTATGCATCAAATTATATGCTGAAAGAAAATTGTTGAACAAAAGAAGCAAATTGATATGAAAGTGTCGGCATGTAAACAATTACCTCATATATCATTTACTATCTGAATAATACCTAATCATTTTCTTTAATATATACACACATATATATATGTTTTTCGGTATATGAGTGTCACGCTTATTTCCATCTTAAGAAGTATTTTTCTGGGTTGCATATATATATATATATATATATATATATATATATATATATATCTTTTTAAGAAACTTATTAATTCTTATTCACTTCGTTTGATTTTATTTACTTTAAGAAATATTTTATCAATTAACTAATTAATTTTATTTATACTATTCAATTTTATACTTTTATTTTTATTCCACGAAACATTCCAAATCAATTTAATAACAGATAACATAAAAATGCGTCATTACAGCCGCTATATAACATTCAGAGCAATGAATCTTGAATTGGTATAATTTAAAAGTAGACCAAAAATATATTTACTTTTTGTAACTTTCCATACCTTTAATTCCCTCCACTGTACATGACGATTGTTTACAGATGAAACTTTATCAGTAATTGAATATTTTCATATATATATATATATATATATATATATATATATATATATGAATATATATATATAATCCAAATATCTAAAATCAAATTCGAATATCTAATTCCGATAAAAGACAGAGAAGTATTTTGAAATCACACATGTGTACACACACATACACACGTAAATACACAATCACACAAGTACACATATACAAATACATTAAAAATATCTATATATAAAGAGAGAGAGAGAGAGAGAGAGATGGATCGAAGGAGAATGAGATAGAACAAGACATAAATTCATAGAGAGAGAGAGAGAGAGAGGGGAGAGAGTGTGTTGTTAAGAACAGAGAGTCAACGAGGGAGATAAATATAGATATAAAATATATATACAAGGATAGGGAGGAAATTAGAGAGAAAGACACACACACTTTAACACATAGACATAAACTCATAACACAATGAGAGAGAGAGGGAGAGAGAGAGAGAGAGAGAGAGAGAGAGAGAGCTTGGGTCAGAGCAAGAGAGACCAAGAGATAGAAAGACGGAGAGAAACATAGAGATACAATGGGAGGATATATATATATATATATATATATAGAGAGAGAGAGAGAGAGAGAGATACGTATATATATATATTCCGCGCACGCGCGTGCGTCAGAATAAGAGAGATAGGTGCATTCGAAACAGTTTCTGCTATTTATATGCTAAAACATATTTCCTGAAGTTTATCGTATTTTGTAGTCTGATTATGTTAGTTTCTTAGACAAATCCGGAAAGAAAGAAACAAAAATCTGTCATTATTTTGATTTCTTTGACTTCTTCTCTGTCTAGCATTCGAATTAACGATGTTCAAGAGGAAATTTTGACATAGCTCAAATATCAGGGGACTGCAAACGGAAGGAAATAAGAAGTGGTGGGTGGTCAAGAGAAACTTGTAGATACTTTTAGGCTGAATCTATAAATACAGGTTTTCAGCTTTGTCCGAGAATATCACATCGCGCCATGTTACTGTCATCTCGCCTTGATTCATGAAATATATATTGAATTCTCTCCAAACAATAATCATAACTCGAAAACAAAAGTCGTAAAAATAGAAAGATTGATTCACTTTATTGAAATCTGGTGAATCTCTTCTCGGATCTGCATCGACTGAGTTTAAGATTGATTAATTTGATTGTGTTCCGGTAATTTCAGTTTTGTAAAATGTCTACAATGGAAAAAGAAAACTTTCATTTACTTTATTGGATACATAGAACCGAAAATAAATAAATGGTTATTAATTTCAATTAATACAACCATAAGAACGTATGTTATACTGGATTTCAATTACCGTAATTATTCGTGTATAAAGCGCACACAAATATTACTGGCCCAGTAAGCTGGAACAATAAAATATACCGACTGCATCTCTGCAGAGAGGCAAGAACCCACCAACGAATGTCCTGGTTATGATACTAAACAATCTGACGGTAAGGCTCCAGTGTAACATATTGACCTTCGACCCAGCCGTCAATCGAGAAACAGGTGCATCTAGTCAAAGATATCAAGATATAACCTTGACCGTGGACGGATTGAATTCGATGCAAATGCAACGCTCACATGAAGCAGGTGGAGGTCCAGCAATTATATAACCCAGTGCCACAGAGAGTTCGGGTTAGTTGGAGTCAGGCAGTGGAAGTTCGAGTTGCAGTTCGAGGTAGTGAGAACCAGCTCCCGGTCGAGGGCTTGGGCCCTCAGGACCCTCGGTTGAGCAGTCCGGCAGAATGAGAAAGATGTGCTGCTAAAGGCAGAGGAACTTGGGGTAAATATGTTGCAGTCTGTTCTGTCTCCATCTCACCTCTCACACATAACCCTTTCACAACCATTTCGAATAAAGTGTGAGAGGTAAATTTTTCTAAAGAAGTGTGTTCGTTCGTCATTATTGTTGATTATATTTCCGCATGTATATGTATACGTATAGTTGTATCACGGCTATACAACACCAGTAATGCTGGTGGTTTGGAGAATGCAGAGTACCCCGTCATTGCCATCTCTTCCAGGTCCATTATGACCCGAAGTGGTTACACCAGACAGGGTCCTATCTATGGTTTAAATAGAACTAAACTGTGAACTAAATTGAATCGTTTGAAATAAAACTGTTTTTGTATACTAAAATGAGTTGTTTGAAATAGAACTGTTTATATGTATAAAATTAAATTTAGCATTTCATGACCTAAAATGGTCGATATACCATAAAAACAAAATTAAATCATGTATAACACACATCTCTAATTTGAGCAACGAAATTATGGAAAATGTAATCTCGTCTATTATACGCATTGACTTTTTAGAATTTGTAGCCGCTAAATCTAACCTAAATTTAGTATTTGCCCAACTTTTTATTGAGTCCTACTGACTAAGAATAAGAATTTTTATAGTTAACATTTTGTAAAGAAACACAAAATATACATTGTACAAATAGACGGATATGTTCACCGAAAAATGCTACAAGCTTGCATGCAAAAATATACTCACATGAGGAGAAAGAATGTTATAAACAAACACGCATACAGGGTGCAGAAGCAAAATATAGAATAGAGAGGATTGAATTCATGCTTTTACTAATGGATGATGAAGAAGAATATGGAATATTTCAAAAACTTTTTTTTTCGTCCGATTAGTCCAATTTTTTGAAAAAACGCCAAAAATCTAAATCTGCTTACCTCTATTATTCTAGTACTTTTTTAAAATTAAAATTTAGCCCAAAATTTAGCCCAATATGAGTTAGCAAGAAGAGAAATGACAAAGAATCAATGATTTACTTAACGCCGAAAACAAGTCAACCTTTCTTTATCTACCGTATACAAAGCAAAGAACAATTTTTGCCAGAAAAAAATAGCTATTTCAGGAAAAGGGGGAGTGGAAGATTGAACAAAAAAGCAAAGAAAGCTTTTTAACTGCTCACACTACGGCAATTTAGAAGGATTCCACAAGTCAATAAGAAAGCACAAGAAAACTGTAAGAGCAGCCTTTAAACAAGATTTAAGCCAAGGCCTTAACCGCTTTGATGACGCTATGTGTGGCGTTTTAGAAAACTGAACATATGCAATTTCCCATCCGAATATTGGTTCGCTTACGACTGCTATTGGGGATGAATGGAATAAAATGCCTGAAGAATTTATTTTAAAGGCATGTATATCGTTTTGAAGGCGTGTTGATACAATACTGAAAAAAGGGCGACCATATTGAGTAAGTTTGCTGTTTTGTGTCTATCTTTTTATTTTGTTGTTTATTCTTTAAAATTAAAATTAATCTTATTTTATCATAGAGTCATTTATCATCATACAAGAATATTCATAATTTTGCTTCCGCACCTTGTATATTTCTCCATAACGGCGTAAACCACATTAGTTTTGACTAAAGATATAACTTACTTTCGATCATCCTGTCTAGAATATGATGAGGCATGTGGTCGGAAATAAGTTATCGATATTATATAATATATAGTATAATACACCCCTTAACTTTTCGGTGGAAAATATCTGAAAAAATATTGTAAGTCTTATACTCAAATAATTACGGTAACTCCACGAGGACAAAGACAGAAATCAATATAAATTAATACAATCGAGGAATATGTTGTAATATTTTTTTAATCTCACCTTAGTGACAGAATTGAAAGAAATTTCAATTAATGCAATCACAGTTGTTATGATTACTAATTATGTTTTCTATTATATCTCATCTTCTTTATTCTAATTGTATTCTATCGACACTATGGTTTTGTTCGGTTTGGTTTGATTTCATGGAATATCAACCATTGTCAGTTATTTAATGCCAAATCCATTTTTATGCATATAAACAGTTCTATTTCAAACAATTCAGGTCAGCATAAGAACAGTTTTTGTTCATACAGAGTTAAATGTCAAAAAAGTTCTATTTCAAACAATTCAGTTTAGCATAAGAACACAGTTTAGTTCTATTTGACCCATCGATAAGACCCTTATCAGGTGCTACCAATGCGGGACAATGTGGACCTGGGGGCGATGGAAATGAAGGAGTACTCTGCATTCCCCAAAGCTCCACCATTACCTAAACCTCACTACCAAATTGTTTAGTCATATCTACGTCCCTCATTGGAGGAGTCTTACTCCTCTGCAAATATGCAGTCGGTGTATTCTGCCGCCCCACGCAACTGAACCCTCAACCCAATAGTCAAGTCGAGTCAAATAGATCTTTTAAAATTATTCACATTTAATAGAACAAATAAAAAATAAAATAAAATCTTGAGTTATAACTAGACAAAAATTTATACATAAACATAATTCCTTGATCTCAAGTCATAAATATCAAAGACTGGTGGACATGCCGTTAAAATCAATCAATCAATTGGGTGGTTATTTTACGACTGCAAGGAAACAGTATGCGTAGGAAAGTCTGAAATTATGTGATAAAGACTAACAGCTCTCTCTCTCTCTTTCTCTCTCCCACTCTCTCTCTCTCTCTCTCTGGTAGCTGTTAAAAACACTCAAACGGACTATAAATTTATCTCTGTCATTTTTTGTTGCAGAAATGAATGCAGGAACAGCAGCGAACTATGTTTTTGTGAGCACCTACAAGTTAATAAACGTCGTTGAGATGTTACTGCGTATGGTTTCCTGGTGGTCATTTGTTCAAAAATGTAAATGCAACATATTTTTATGATTTGGTTCATCTGGTGATCAGAAAAAAATCATAAAAAGTATGTCATGGTATTAAGTTGTGTTTAGAAAAAGTTCTTTTAAATATCTAATTTATTTGGTCAACCTTCAGAAAGCGTAAGGGTATTTGTGTCACACCTTAGAAATATTTATATAACCACGAGGGAAAATCTTATTTTTACAGTACTATTGCCTTGGAACAGTTCAGTCGAGCAGTCAAATAATCCATTATAATATTTTGCATTTCCAAAAACTTTTCAGACAGGAACCTAGGATATGGACGTCCGACCAGTCTGGGGGTTCCAGGTTTCTCAGTGTTAGATATACAAGAATTAGATTCACAAAACATGATGGACACAAAATGAAGGTTCTGTATAGTATTACTTTTACACAGCTAAACCTTTTTCTAAAATCTTAAAAAATTTCGGAATTTAAAAAGACTAATATTCTAAAGACATACTCCGGGGTTCTATATGCAACAAAAGAAAATTTAGTAGCAATAAGTTTAGACATTCTTGGATTATTCGATGGAAAACAGACACAAGTACAAAGGGTAAATTATTCTATGATTTCAGGGGCCGTTTCTGGAATGAAATAGCATGTCTAAAGACAAGTATAAATCTTGGGGTTATTTTGATTAATTCATCTATAGTACAAGGATACATTCGTACAGCCAACTAAGGGTTTCCCTGAGGTACGTCTTCACAATGAAAATGTGTACAAAATCAAAGCAAGGAAAAAAAAAGGTATTTTTTTAGGGGAAAGATGGGAATTTCGATGGGTTATGCGATCGTCAGATGCTTGTGGTGATCGATTTTTTCCATTTTGAAACTGCTGTTAATGAGAAAAGGCTAGTGATAACTGTATGACTTTAAACGTACTTAAAAAATTTTTTTTTTCCGAGCAATTTGGTCAACGATAATATTCAATTTCATAGTGGCTCTCTAGCAGATATTGAGCAGTGCTAAAAAAAATATATATTTTACTTTAAACTGATATATTGCCCTATATTTAGAGATTTTTAAATACTACTATCTCATGATACTTGTTAGATTCTTTATTTTAAGTAGAACTATTTTTGTTAGATATCGATCCTTGAAACAATTCCACTGTGTGCAAACAAATGATTAATGTTAAATAGAATTATTAGTGTTTAATTGGAATGCTTGTAGCAATTTAACTGTGTCAGTATTAAATAGATTATTATTATATCGCAATACCTAAAACCATTTTACTTTCTGCAAACAAATGATTAATATTGAATTAGATTATCGATGTTAGAACAAATCATTTCAATAAAAACAATGTTGCATTAATTAGCCCACAAGGGTTGATTTACCATCAAACCAAATAACCGAACCTTGCCTTGTTAGATTTTTTATTTTGTAGTATTGACATGTGAACGACAAACATACTACTGCTATTTGCAATAATTGTTATTAATTTGTGTTACAGCAAACAATCACACACACGCATACACACTCATACGCGTGTATACAGTCATCTACCACATACACACCTTACGAGCTCTTTATCAAATAATTCAACTTATTCTGGAAGAATAACCAAAAACAGACGGGCAAAATACTTGGGATGTATGATTTTAAATGCTTTCAAGATAAAAAATAACATTATCAAAGACAAGATCTATTGAACTGGGATTTATTTGGTTAATCCATCAATGGTAGAAGGTCGCTTTCATGGAGCTAATTGGCTTATTCTCTGCGTTCGTTGGTTGGTTTGTTTTGTTGATATGGCATATGAACAAATGTGGGTTATTTAATGACAAATCCTATTCACATATAAACAAACAAACGAAAACACACACACACACACACACACACACACACACACACACACACACACACACACACACGTATGGACTTTAAATGAATAATTTGTTGGTAACATTTTTAAACGAGCTAGAGCTCATTTGTTTACAGTAAGTTTTATTAGCAGGCAGTTAAATGGTTTCTTAAATTCTTTCTAACACTAAAAGTTCGATTTGCACATAGTTAAACGTTTCAAGTATAGTAAATGATTAAAGAGTTTTATTTAATCGATAAATAGGACCACAACGAATAATACCACTCCTGGTTAGAGTGGACCTGGGAGTAATTGCAATAAGGATATACTCCTCATTTTTCAAAGCTTCAGAACTGAACCCTAACCATTCAATGCAATTTAGTACCATATCCAAAACCCTCGTTGGTGAGGCCTTATCCCTCTGCAGAGATGCAGTAGGTGCGTTTTACAGCTCCAGCTGACTCCATTTCTCTGGAGAAAGTCTTTGCAATCAAAAAGCATATGAAAGAGAGCCGTATTTTCTTAAGTAAAACAGATATTTTCTTAAGTAAAACAGCTTCGAAAATATTATTGAGTGTCTGTTTTAATAATGATTGTTCCATTAGACGTTTGCTTTATAATGGCATTTTCATACATTTTCTCAGTTGTTCTGGCATCAGTAATGAAATAAAAGTGAGAATCTGTTTCGGAAAATCATCGATATACTCGTGTTTAATTCCGTGTGATATCTATTTTGATTAGAGATTTAAAATCTCTCTCTAGGGTCACGAAAAACAGAAAGAAAAATCCATCTCCTGTTATCGTTTTTAGGGACTCATTATGGTCGTCTATGTGTACGAGAGGTATTCAAAAAGTTTCGAGTTTGATATTGTATTTGCTAAGATAGAACATGAAGGAAACATTAATCTTCTTCATAGTAATCCTCTTGACATACCCAGTGAGGGCAACATTAATTGAAGCACCTTTGAAACTACTCTTTTGATTTATGAATAAAGTAAAAAAAAAAAAAAAAGAATGGCTTTTGCATATGCTACGGTGCCTGGTTGTTGAAGTCAACAATACCCACTGCTTTATTAATTTTGTGTTTGAAAAGTAACATAATCATGCACAGATGCATGTGACAACCCATTTCTACATTTACATGCCCACTATAATGGTTAGAGAGCTCATCAATGGTCCGGGAGACAAAGGTTCAATCCTTGGTCGAATCATACCAAACACTCAAAAAATGGTACTTGATGCATCTTTGTTTAACACAGCATCTTAAGGTAAGGATCAAAGGTAAGAGGAGCCATCCAGTAACGCCCTCCTCTACACCTCTGTGTAGTAGCTATTGAAAAGGGAGCATTCGGGTCATCCTCGATTACGGTCGCTCCCCTCCCATGGGCTGAGCACTCGAGAGGGGAATTTGCCAGCTTCACATGTGCTGAAATGCAATACCTTTTCTCACGAATTGAGCACTGCGGTAGCCGATGACGTATATGTAAAAATATATGCGTAAAAAATTCATTCACTTATACTGAGAAAGACGATGACTTTGGGGTAAAATAACTGAATGACGTAAAGTCAACCGGGTTTCGATTTCTGCTTGAAAGATCTCGCGGGTTTAACCGCACTCAAGACTTGTGATACAACGAAATAGTCTGACTGTGGATTACAATATATATATATATATATATACATATATATATATATATATATACTCTTTAAGAAAAACAAAGAAAACGGTCACATAGGATTATAAATTTATTTCAATCCTGTTACGCATTTTTGAAATTTCCAAAAACACGAAAAAAGTAACAGGACTTCTTCAGATCATTTTGGATAGAAAAATTGAATAGACACATGGTAGTGGGAGGGGATAGTATGAGGGAGTCGAAGAGTTGGGAGGGAGTCTTAGAGGGGTGAGGAGTTACCTCTTCATTAAGCCCACTTCCGTTTTAAATTTAACTTTCGGTTAGCAGTGTAGTAAATATTGTTTTTTAAAATTCATATTTAGACCAATGCGTAACAGGATTGAAATAAATTTATAATCCTATGTGACCGGTTTCGTTGTTTTTCTTAAAGAATTTATTGCTCTGTATTATTGGTACATTGAGCTCTTTACCAGGAAAATGTTAAATATTCATGCTTGAATACCTTCTTGTCCTGATGGAATTACTCCCAACTCCGGTTTAACTGGACCAAAAATATATATATATATATATATATATATATATATATGTGTGTGTGTGTGTGTGTTGATGCTTGTGTATGTGTGTGTGTCAGACAGTGTATGAACATGGATAGTTTGATCTATATGAAAATCTTTAGAGAAAAAAAAAGGTTGATATATACGAACATAAATGATAAATAGCAAAGCAAAAAGACTTTTTAATCTCAGAATATCATGTCACACATTTTACAATCGTAGCTCAGATAGATAAATAGATAAACGTATTGATAGATAGACGGATAGACAGGTATCAAGAAGGAATATATCTCGATAGGCAAACAGAAAAACAGAGATAGAAAGACAGAAAGAAAGCTTTCTACTCTTTGAAAAGTGTGACTCTTTTTTTACAGCTTTAGGATAGACTGAGAAACATTAACTATATATATATATATATATATATATATATATATATATATATATATATATATAGTTTGTTAAATATGGCATAAATAGATTGATACACACAGCAATACATAAAATAGATATCACCGCACACTTAAATATATATATATAGATGTGTGTGTGTGTGTGTGTGTGTGTCTTGGCGTGTGCGTGTGTGTTCATATCCATTACACACACACACACACACACACACACATATATATATATATATATATATATATATATATACATACAAAAGAGCAAGATGCGTCACAAAATTGATTTTTAAGCGGAGTTTAACAGGTTTGAATTCAGAATATTCCCTCTCCTTGACGTGTTGCCATACTGTGATTAAGGAGTCCACAATTCATTTATAGCTCACGGGAGATTAGTTGCATTCATTCAGTTCACCCTATGTATTAACATAGTATGAAATGCAAATGGCTTCACCCAGGACTTAAACTCGTGTTGCCGGGACTACGACAGTAATCATTACACCACAAACGCCTTTGTATATATATATATATATGGTATGGGCACTTTTATTGATAGTACACACATGAAACGCTAGTCCACTTTGAAGTAATCTCCTCTGGCTTCAATGCACTTGTTCGACCGTTCCAACAACTTCTGGAAGGCCCCATGGAAGTCTTCTTGTGTGAGCGTGTCAATGACCTTCGTCACAGCCTCCTTCCTCTCCTCAATTGTCTCATAACGACAGCCTCTGAGCTGAGAAAATAAACAAATGTCACACACACACACACACACACACACACACACATATATATATATATATATATATTAAAGGAGACAGTATTCCTCCCAAGTTAACTGGCTGTATATAGTGCTGCATCCCATTAATGATGAGGCGTGATACTTCTTTTCTTTATCAAAAACATATATCTCTTGCTTTCTTACTTCTCGAAGGTTTCGAAACTGGCGGTAAGCGTGAGAGAAAAACAGTGACAGGGAGACAGAGGACATAGAGGACTGCTGTATTAACCCATATCTTCTTAATTACGTTGAGTCTATATTCAGGACCCTACTTGACACTTTTATTGCTTCTCGGCCAGAGGCTCAATACCTCCCCCCCACCGCCGCTGGAGGTGGCACTCAACACGTCTTCTGTCCTGACTTCGTTGTTGCTCTGTCTGGCCGTGACTCCCGTGACTGCCCGTGGGTACCTGTGTATATGTAATTTCATAACGCAAAACCGTTCTTCCGGTTTGTGATTCTTGTGATCTGCAGACACCCTCGCATTGCTTGCTTTACACAACTGGAACATCCTGTCTAAGAAATCCCTGAGTGACATCTCTGTCATAGGTCCATATGTAACATATAGTCTGTAAGTCTATCTTGCTACTAGGGGCATACGATAAGTTTCCAGACTATTTTTCGTATGGGCACTTTTATTGATAGTACACACATGAAACTCTAGTCTCCTTCGAAGTCATCTCCTCCGGCTGCAATGCACTAGTTTGACCGTTCCAACAACTTCTGGAAGGCTTCATGGAAATTCTCTTGTGTGAGCATATCAATTACCTTCGTCACAGCCTCTTTCATCTCCTCAGTTGTCTCATAACGACAGCCTTTGAGCTTAGGGAATAACCAAAAGTCACAGGGAGCAAGGTCTGGACTATAGGGAGGCTGAGGAACTGTCTTGATGCCCATCTTTCTCAAATAGTTTGTGACAAGGACGGAGTTGTGGACTGGTGTATTGTCCTGGTGGAAATGCCACTGACCCAGTATGAAGAGTGCTGGCCTCTTCCCAAGGAATCTTTTCCTGAACTCCCTTAAAACCTCAACATAGTAACCCTAACCCTAACCCTTTGGCCAATCAACTCTGGTGTATTGACTTCCTTACTCCTCCCACACTTCTCATCATCCCCCCTTGAATCTCTTATGCTAATCAAAAACTGATGCTCGATTCATACAAGATACTCCAAAAGCAGTCTGAAGCATTTCATACGTTTCTGTGGCATTTTTTCCAAGTTTAAAACAGAAATTTATTTTATATCGTTCTTCTAAAGTGTCCTCATGTCCAGATTATATTTTTAGAATTTACCAGCAGTGACAATCAGGCTTTAGTAGGGTGTATTCCGATTGCTGCAGTAGCTGTTCATTTGAACCTGAAATCATAAAAATTGGTGAGTCATCTCATAAGATGTATAGTAATAAAGTAAAAGTAAAGTTGTCTCCCTTTAGTCGAGGGTGTCCCGAAGGCTCCCCTTTCGATAGCTACTACACCAAGGTGTAGGGAGGGGCGCTATTTCTTTCCCAGGATTACTCCACTTTACCCTTGATCCGTACTTTATAATGCTGAGTGTTAAGCAAGGAGGCATCAAGTACCATTTTTTGAGTCTTTTGTATGACTCGACCTGGGATTGAACCCAGAACTCCCGGGCCATTTGCGAACACTCTAACCGCTAGGCCAATGCCCGGTCTTATATATATATTACTGTGTAGTAATAATGTATTGAATTTTCAAGAGTCTATGACAATTTTAAATGCCCACACGTAAAAATTCTGGAAACTTATCGTATGCGCCTCGTATTCACAACATACTGGCAAGTTACCATAATAATGAACTTAGCATATCCCAGCACATACTTCCTAGTTTTGGGTGAGCCAGTAAGGGTCAGAATGATCTGCGGGAATAACTACCTGTTCTAAAACACCCGATTATCAGACGCCTATAATTCTATTATAATCTATTTTCAATTATGTATTGTGTATAAAAATACAAAAAAATGTTATTCTCATTTTATTTGAGATCGAAAGGAAATGACTCAGTGGCCAGACTTTTGGCACCAGCAATTGGTTTTCAATTAAACAAAATAATGTTCTCGCTTGAATTAGATAGCGAATTATTTTCAAGTAAATAGTTCAACGCTGGGCAATCACATTTCTTTCGGGAATTAATACCGTTGACAGATTCACTTCATGAACAACTACATTTGAAGATTGTGGGACAGTTGATTTCCTTGGACATCGGTTTAAAATGCAAGAAACATGTGAACAAATGATGATTTTCGAAAGAGTTAAGAGTGTCGACAAGCCAATTGGTTCGGAATATGAATCAAGATGGTCGGCCACAAACCGGTACAAACGGTAATGTTTGATTATAGATGCTCATTGCACTTTGGATTTCAGCAACTCCATATTCTTGATTATACGAGCAACCGCTTTTAACGTGACAATTTGTATCAAGGGCATTATATCTAATTGCTATTTGAATTACTTGGTCCTGAAACAGCTCATTAACTTGCTTCGCCTCTAGACTTTTATGTCAGTATGTATACAACCAAATACGTCATATATATATATATATATATATATATATATATATATATATATATATGGAAAGGAGTAGCGCCCTCCCCTATTCCTCAGTATAGTAGCTATTGAAAAGGGAGCCTTCGGGTTGCCTTCGACTACGGTCACCAACTTACTTTACTTACTTTATATATATATATATATATATATATATATATATGTGTGTGTGTGTGTGTGTGTGTGTGTGTGTATTTATATATAGTTTGTTTGATTTGGTTGTGTTTTATGGCGTATCAATTCTTGTGGGTTATTAATGCCAGATCCAGTTTATATACATTCATAACTTGTAAGTAATTAGCTTGTTGGTAACATTGTTCTTAAACGAGCCTATTCGATGCTTTCCAGTAATGCTGTTTAACAGGAATAGCTCTATTCACGCACACCTAAATGATTTCAAGAATTGGTAATTCTTGTCTTCACTCAGTTAAGTGGAATTCAAGTATTGCTATTCCACACTACTAATTCTTATGTGCATTATTTATTTGTTTGCACACAGTTGAATGGTTTCAAGCATTGCAATTCAATATCAATAATTCAATTTAATATTAAGCATTTGTTTGCTAACAGTTAGATAAATAGGTCTATGTGAACCATTGATCCTATTTACCAACCCCTCCGCTCGGGCAGGATATGACACAGAATTTTTAAGCGGAGTTTACAGGTTTGAATTCAGAGTTTTCCTTCTCCTAGACTAGTTGCCTAACCAAGGCTCAAGAACCCAGTCTGTCCTACTATTTACCCATAGCTGGAGGGAAAATAATCGGATTCATACCTTTCCCACGGGTATTAGTGCTATGTGAAATGCAATCAGCCTCGTCCAGGATTTGAACTCGTGTCGCCGTGTCCATTTTCTACGACGATAACCATTACACCATGAGCACCTCCATGTGATCCATTGATGGGACCCTTATAGATACTATCACACAGGGTCAGAATGTACCTGCCAGCAATGGAGATAAAGGGATAATTCACATTCCGGGACTGGAGCCTAATAATCAAATACAATTTAGTGCTATATCCAGGACACTTGTTGGTGAGGGGTCTAACCCTTCTGCAGAGATGCAGTTGGCGTATTCTTCTGCCACAGCTGAATGGGATATCTATCTATCTATCTATCTATCAGACAACTCATGACTATTTGCTTTCACATTTTCTGTCGTCAGGTAACTTACTTTCAACGTAAAATTTAATCATCTTACTTTCTCTCAAGTCCACTACTCATTCCAGAAATTGATAATAATATTTTTAGTCTTTTTTCTACATATAGAATTGATTTAATTCAAGGTAAATTCCACCACGACAAATTAAACCACATTAAATTTCCCTTGGTAAATTCCTGTACAGAAAATTCCGATACATTCAATTTCAACAGAAAAATAATTGATGATATTGTTATATTCAAATATCATATTTGTATATTACATCTCAGTATATGTAAGTGACCAGCCCATTAGCATAAAGGTCCGGGAGACCTGGGTTCAATTCTAAGTCAAGTCTTACCAAAGACAAAAGAAATGGTACTTGATGCATCCTTGCTTAACACTCAGCTTTATAAAGTGCGGAGCACCCTTTCCTACACCTAGGTGTAGTAGCTATCGAAAAGGGAGCCTTCTGGTTACCCTTGACTACAGTTACCAACTTTACTTTATATTGAGAACAAGTAGATTTACAAGATAATCATTTTATAAGAAGCCCTAAATTATCACTTATTTATTACAAAATTCGTTCTCATTTAAAATTTCTGGAATGATATTTGGTCACTTTCTACTGATCGAGATTTTATGACTCAGTATGACCGTATAAACAAAGTAAAGGTGGCGACCTTAGTCGAGTGTAACCCGCAGGCTCCCTTTTCAATTGCTACTACACCGAGGTGTAGGGAAAGGCACTAATTCTTTCCCTGGATTGCTCCACTTTACCCTTGATCCGTACCTTATAATGCTGAGTGTTAAGTATGGCGGCACCAAGTACCATTTTTGAGTCTTTGGTATGACTCGACTCGGAATTGAAACCCGGTCTCCCAGACCATTGGCGAACACTCTACTCAACCGGCCAATAGCCCGAATTTTTATAAAATAACTGACAATTGACTATACCCACTGCATTTATGACAATGGAGAACAACAAACTTCAACTGTGTGATGAGACAACTCCATCTACGAAAAGAACGGAGAGAACATCGCAAAAACTTTATTTCTTTGTGCTTCTGCTGAATTTGACTGTAGCTGAATTTTCAGCGGTGGAAATTTCTGTGGGGAAATTTATCTTCAGTTAAATTTATCAGAGAAAAATTTGATGCGGAAGACTTTATCTGGGGGTGCTTGATGCGGTGAAATTTACCTGGGGGTGTTTAATGCAGTGGAATTTACCTGAGGGTGTTTGATGCGGTGTAATTTACCGCAGTGGAATTTAAATAGGGCGTTTGACACAGTGGAATTTACCGTAGTGGAATTTACCAGAGGAAATTTGATGGGGTTATTTTTCGCGGTAGAATTTACAAGACGGAATATAATGTAGTGGAATTTACTGCTATTGAATTTATCGGGATAATTCGATGGAGTTTACCAAATGGAATTTTATGCGGTGTAATTAAGCCGCAGAAATTTACCGTGGTGGAATTTGCCAGGGGGAATTTGATGTAGGGTAATACACGACAGTGGTATTTACATGGGGGAAATACAGCTGTAAAATTTACTATGGCAAATTTGATACAGTGGAGTTTGTCGCAGTAGAATTTACCAGGAAGGATTTGATACGGTTAAATTTATCGTGGTTGAATTTACTTCGTTGAAATTTACCACAGTGAAATTAACCGCGGTGAAATTTACTGGTTACCACTGATCTGCATTCGTCACTACTTAATTGAAACAGTAAAGAAAATTTGAAAAAGATTCTCATTCCGAATAATGCTATATTAAGTTGGGTTCCATTCATTTAATGATGAATGTATGTTCCCATTTACTTGGCATAGTCTGTATAACCCCATCAAATCTAAACGTTTTTTTCACCCCTTGGTTGATTACTGAATCCTTTCAGACATTTAACTAAAAAATAACTGTGGGAAAAGAATGGATTGCTTCTAGGATTTCTCAAGCTATCGATGTGAAATAAACGGAAACAGCTTCAGCCGGCATTTTAACTTGTCTTGTCAATTTCATTTTCCGCACTAATATCCGTTACGACATCCGCAAATCGACAACATATATATATATAAATATATATATATATATATATATATATATATATATATATATATAAATATATATATATATATAAATATATGCGCGTATGGGCATAGATAGAGTGATAGAGATAGACTCACATAGAGAAACTGAGTGAGAGAAACCGTGTGTGTGTGTGTGTGTAAGAGAGAGAGAGAGAGAGAGAGAGAGAGAGAGAGAGAGAGAGAAAGATGTGTTTGTGTTTGTGTGGAGAGAGACAGAGATAGAGTAACAGGCATATAGAAACAGAGAGTGATAATGAGTAAAAGAGTGCTATACATATACATATATATATATATATATATATATATATATATCGTTTGTGCGTGTGTGTGTGTGTGTGTGTGTGTGTGTGTGTAGAGGCCAAGAAATATAAGTAGACTAATTAGTCAAGAAATTAAAGATTTAATAGAAACATATTAAAATAAAAAGTGCGTAATTTCTTAGTTTGCGATAATTTCTTTCAATTTCATAGTAATCGAAGTTTTTTTTGTTTTTCCTTTTTTAACAGCTTCAAGACATGTTTTACTAATTAAGTTCCAATGAGAACTTTAAATGTATATTCAATTAACTGAAATGTTTTTGGAAAAAAGAACGAATATATATTTACCGAATTTTGTATTATAAGACACGAAAACAAATTGCTCAAAATCACATGATGAAGATTCTCTTCTCTGACAAAAGCTTGGTTGCCATTATAATTCACATTTGAAATTCTTACATTTTGTTTTATTTCATGTAAAACTAATCCGAGCCAATTCACTCATCTATCTATCTTTCTATCTCTGGTTGAGTTGATGTCAAGAAAATTGCATTTTCTTTCGTAGTATTCGTTTTTAATTTCCAAATTGATAATAATAATAGAAATAATAATCGAGAGTATTCAAACTCCAGTATTGTTGTGACCGGTCAGAATACTGAGAAGGGTCCTGGAGACCTGATGAGACTTATTGTCATTAAAACTCCTAAGTTTAGATTTCCAATTCAAGTTCACATTTCTCAATAGCTGTCTTGACTTCTCCACATCATCATTGTTATTACAACACTTGCTTAGCTATGCATAAATATTCAGATAAATTTTCAAAAAAAAAAACAAAAAGCAAAAACAAAACTGTAAAACGATAGCCCATTTTTGATTACTCATCATATATATTTTTATAGATACACATTTATATTTATAGATCATCATCATGATGTGCCACTAGCACGGATTTCCGTAACCCTCTATTGGCACTCGTCTCTATTGTCCATCGCTCTCGGGAGGACTTCTATTCTACATCCTGTATCACTTCAGAGCGGGTGTAAATAGGATTTAGCTGGTGTATGTGAAGTGTTCCACAGGAGTACATCGTTTATGAGTTCTTCCTTAATTCTCCAGCAGTGTCCTGCATGTTTTGTTCGTTTAATTTGGATAGTTTTAGAGATGGGTGGTAGGTGTCCGTATAGCTGCTGCTTTATGGGATGTTTCCTCCAGGACTTGTTCAATACAGCTCGCAGCATTCTCGTGCGAATGCTGTCAAGCTTTCTCTCCGTACGCTTAATATATATATATATATATATATATATATATATATATATATATATATTATCTGACGAGACGGAGAGTATAGTAATATTCTTCGCCGAAATATATTTATTATGATGACTTAACCGAGTTTGAGTCTCCATTAAATTGTACTATATATATATATACATATATATAATGAGTATAATTATCGTTCGTTTAAAAAATGAAAACAATAGTGTCCGTTTAAAAATCTTATCAGCATTGAGAAACGAGACTAAATAAAATATTGATCAATATAATAGACCTTGCCATGGAACTAAAATAAGCTATAGAACATCAGAGTGACGGTGATACCAAATGTAATTAGTGCACAAGGAACGATTCTGTAAGAATCGGAAATCGGAGGAGGAGCAGTTATCCAAACAACAACATTAATGAGATCGGCTAGAATATTGAGAAAAGACGAGGAGACTTGAGGAAATTTGCTGTCACTCAGACTCCCGAGAAAGACGATCAGCTAACGCTGGTGTGAAAAGCTCGCAAGGAATAATATTAATAAAAATGATAATCGAGAGCATTCCAACTACAGTATTGTTGTGACCGGTCAGAATACTGAGAAGGGTCCTGAAAACCTGATGAGACTTACTGTCATTAAAACTTCAATGAAAGACCCATTTATCGCTCTCGGGAGGATGTAAAGATTCTCAATAAGTAAAATAATAATGAAAAGAAAAAAAGAAGAAAATTACTTAACTTACAATTTTAATTTTGTAAGTTTTTGATCATTTGGTAAAAATTAGGATGTTTTTTTTCTTTTTGCTACTACTACTACTACTACTACTACTACTACTACTACTAATAATAATAATAATAATAATAATAATAGTCCCCGAACGCTTGAAAAGAGTTGCGAGCAATTGGAAATCAGAGGAAAAATCGAGAGCTGACGGATCAAAGTATTGTTAAAATCGGCTTGAATATTTAGAAGAGTCCTGGAATCCAAACTGTTTGGTAGGGTTTTACGGTATATCAACTCTTGTTAGTTATTTAATGCCAAATCCTCTTTTTATATGTATATTAGATATATGATTTGGCTTTGTCGGGTTTTATGGCATATCGACGATTTTAGGTTATCCAATCCCAATTCCTCTTCATAAATATATATTAAATATATAGGATTTGACTTGATTGGGTTTTATGGCATTTCAACCATTGTAGGTTATTTAATGCCTAATCCCCTTATATATATATATATATATATATATATAGGATTTGGTTTGGTTGGGGTTTATGGCATATAAACCATTGTAGGTTATTTAATGCCAAATCCTGTTTATATATATATAAACATCTTTTACCAATTTTTTTCCAGTTTGTCATGAATACTATATATATATACGTCTTCTAAATACATGTTGTTGATAACATTTAGAAGCGAGCCTGGGCTCATTTTTTTTGGCACACAGTAAAATGAGTTCAAGTATTGTCATCAAATACGAATAATTTTATTTGATATTAATACGAATAATTCTATTTACTATAAATCATTTGTTTGTACGCAGTTAAATGTTTTCAAGTAACTAAAGTAAAGTTGGCGACCTTAGTCGAGGGTGACCCGAAGGCTCCCTTTTCAATAGCTACTACACTGAAGTGTTGGGTAGGGCCCGATAACATTCCCTGGATTGCTCCACTTTACCCCTCGATCCTTACCTTATAATGCTGAATGTTAAGAAAGGCGGCAGCAAGTACCATTTTTTGTTAGTTTTTGGTTGACTCGTCCTGGGATTGAATCCCGGTCTTCCAGGACATTGGCGAAACATAATTCATTAGTTTGCACATATTTAAATAGATATACATGGTATTTCAGTAATTAGTTTGTTGATATTTCATTTTTAAAGGATTTAGGATAAAATTGTATACTAGTATTACTATTGCTTCTAAACAGTTAACTGATTTCAATTATTGCTATTGAACACTAATAATTCTTTTCAATATTGATCATTTGTTTGCACGTATTGAAGTGAATACAAGTACTACTATTTAGTTTTAATCATTCTATTCAGCATTAATATTACGTTTGGGCAAAATTAAATGGTTGCAATTATTGCTATATATCACAAACAATTCAATTAAAAAGGCTTTGTTTACACTCTGTTAAATTATCAGTCAGTTCTGTATCTTTCAATTCAATTTAGCATAAGTCAACACAGTTAAATGGTTCCAAGTATTGTTATGTATCACTAACAATTCAGTTAGATATCAATTTGTTTACACAGTTAAATAATCAAACAGTTATATCTCTAAAAATTCAAATTAGCATACATCATTTGTTTTCACACAGTTTAAATATCAAACTGTTCTATTTGTTCCATCGATAGAATCTTATTACGTGCTACCACGCCGGGTCAGAGTTGACCTGGGAGCGATAGCAATGAAGGGAAATTCCTCATTCCCCAAAGCTCCAGCATTAAATTGTTTTGTGTCATATCCAGGACACTGGTTGGTAGTGGTCTTACACCTCAGCAGGGAGTCAGTCGGTGTATTCTACAGCTCCAGCCGACTGGATACTGGAAACTTGTGTAAATTTTCTGTCATTCAGACTGCAGGAGAAGACTACCAATTAAAATTAGCGTGAAAAACTCTCAAGGGGTGGAATAATAATGATAATAATACGCAACAGAATAGCAAGTATTGGTTATGTGATGATAGAGACGAAACGATTAATCACATAATAAGCGAATGTATCAACCTAGCACCAAAGGATTATAAGACTAGGCATGACTAGGTCAGGAAGGTGATCCACTTTGAACTCTTGAAGAAATTGAAATTTGACCACACTACCTTACGGAACACGCACAAACTAGAATTCGTTCTAAATAATGAGACGCATACAGACGACCAAACCTAGAACTAATTAACAAAAAAAAAAAAAAAAAAAAAAGAAAGAAAAAGACAGAATTTGCAGTGCTGTAGACTTTGCTATTCCGACGATTTAGAGAGTGAAAAATCAAACAAAGCGGAAACAAAGACAAATACTTAGACCTTGCCAGAGAACTAGATAGCTGTCGAACATGAGGGTGACGGTTATGGCAGTTGTAGTTGGTGCCATTGAAACGGTTTCCAAAGGCTTGGAAAAGGGGAGTGGAAGTGTAGTAAATCAGAAGACTATCAGAGACCATTCTGATTACATCCATACTGAGAGCTGAAGAGTACCCAGAAATGTCCTGGAGACCTTAGAAAACTTACTGTCTCTCAGACTTCAGTGAGAGACTATCAGCTAAAGCTGGAGCAAAAAACTCCCAAGAAATAATAACAATAATAATAATAAAGTGTATGATATGGTTCCACAAGACTGTCTCAAAATGTACAATATATCTGGCGAAGTCATAAAGTTAATCCAGAAAACTATTGAAAATTGGAATGTAGAACTAACAGCTAGAGGAAGAAGCTTAGCTCAGGTGAATATCCAGAGAGGGTTCTTCCAGGGAGATGCGCTATCCCCATTACTCTTGGTAATAGCAATGATTCCACTGAGTCACATGCTTAGGAAATGCACAAGCGGCTACAAATTTCATAAATCACAAGAAAATATCAACGACCTAATGTACACAGATGAAATCAAACTGTTTGCCAAAAAAGAATACAGGCAGTAAGAATATACAATGACAATATAGGGATATAATTCAGCATAGAAAATGCGCTATGCTAATAATGGAAAGCGGAAAACGATAGATGACGGATGGAAAGAACTACCAAATTAGGAAAAATCAGAAAGAAAAAGAAACTTACAAATATTCTGGAATATTGGAAGCAGACACCATCAAACAAGCGGAGATGAAAAAAACAATTAAAAAAGGATATCCCAGGAGAACGAGAAAACTACTTGCAATCAAACTGCGTAGCAGAAATATTATATCCGGGCTGTCTGCCTCGGAAGATACTCGGGAGCATTCTTAAATTGGACCAGAGAAGAACTTCAAGAAATAGACCAGAGAACAAGAAAACCCATGGTGATACGTAAGGTCTTACACCCCAGAAGTGACGTAGACAGACCGTATATATCAGGAGAAGAGAGATAAGATCCTACAACTTGGCAGAGAGCTGAATAAAACTATGAAACATGAAAGTGACGGTGATGACAAATGAGTTTGGCGAGCTCGATACAGTGACTGAAAGATTCGTAAAGGAACTGGGGGACTTGAAAATAAGAGGAGGGGTGGAAACCATCTAAACTATAGCATTGCTGAGATCGGCCAGAAAACCAGGAAGAGTTCTTGAGGAGACTTCTTCTCACTCAGACTCCATTGAAAAACTGTCAGTTGACGCTGGTGTGAAAAACTCGCAAAAGGGTAAAATAATAATAATAATAATAATAATAATTATTATTATTATTATTAGAAGACTCAGAAATCAGAAGAAAGGGGGAAACCAACTAGAATACTGTGAAGGGACCTGGAGATTTGATGTCATTCGAAATCTATTGAAAAGTCATCATCTAATGGCAGTGAGAAAACCTGTTAAAGAATAATAATGATAATAAGAAAAAGAAAGAAAAAAAGAGAATTTGCCGTATAGGGGACTTTGGCGCCCAAACGGACGACAGAGTGAAAATCAAAGAAAGCGAAAAGAAAGACTAATACTTAGACCTTGCTAGAGAACTAGGAAAGTTGTAAAACGTGAGAGTGAAGCGGATACCAATTTTAACTTAGGAGTTTTGAATGGTCCCAAAACGCTTGAAAAGGGTTTGAAAGAGTTGGAAATCGGAATACAAATCGATCCACCTCAAATTAGATCCATTCAAACTAAAGCATTGTTAAAATCGGCAAGAATACACAGAATGGTCCTGGAGACCGGAATATACTTTCATACTCCAAGGAAAAGCCATTAGTTAAAATTGGTGTAGAAAACTCACAAGGAAGAGGACTCGCCAGCGCTGAAGATAGCGTCGATACATTGAAAAGAGGACTCGAAGATAAAAAAGAACAAAGAAAGGTTTATTACAGTAACTAGAAACAACACAAACAACACACATATAAAAAAAACAAACAATTACAATAACTGGAAATCAAAAATGTAAAGAAAGGGCATTGCATGTATATTTCAAGAGGCAAAATTTGACCATACGAACAAATGGTATATACTCAACCCAGAATCCGTCCAAGAAAATGTGCCGCACAAAATTATCTGGGATTTTGAGATAACAACGAATCATCTAATCCTGTCCAGACGACTATATCTAGTGAGAATCAACAAAAAATGAATGAATAAATAAAAAAATAAATAAAAGAACCCGCCGAATAGTCGATTTTGCCGTTCCGGCTGAACACAGAGTAAAACTGAAAGAAAGCGAAACCAGAGATAAGTACCTAGACATTGCTAGAGAACTTAAGATACTTTAGAACATGAAGGTGACTACGATACCAATTGTAATCGGCAGGCTCGGTACAGTCCCCAAATGTTCGTTAAAGGGACTAGAGGACTTGGAAATTAGAGGACGAGTGGAGATCATCCAAACAATAGCATTGATGAGATCGGCCTGAATACTAAGAAGATTACTGGAGACTTGAGGAGGCTCGCTGTCACTCAATCTCCAGCGAAAAACCATCAGCTAACGGTGATTTGAAAATCTCTCAAACGATTAAAAATAATTGCAGCATTATTAAGATCAGCCAAATTACTGAGAACAGTTCTGGAGAACTTGAGGAGATTTGGAGTCACTTTGACTCCAGTGAAAAAAAACATCAGCTAAGGCCGGGTTGAAAAAATCGCAAGAAGTAACATCATTATAATGACAACTAAATCTCTTTTAATAACAATACAAGACAATACGATAATAACTAATTATATCGAAGCATAAATAAAATTATCCACTGAGAATTAACAGGTTATTAGGTGACTCACCGATCCATTGACCAAATGAGTAGAGTGTTCGCCAATGGTCCAGGAGACCGGGGTTCAATCGCAGGCCGAGTCATACCAAAGACTCAAAAAATGGTACTTGATGCTGCCTTTCTAAACATTCAGGATTATAAGGTACGGATCAAGGGTAAAGTGGAGCAAACCAGAGATAGGAGTAGTGCCCTCTCTTACACTTTGGTGTAGTAGCTATTGAAAAGGGAGTCTCCAGGTCGCCAGGTTTACTTTTACTTTTATTAGGCGTCTGAGTTGAAACAATATTAACAAATGCTGCAAACTGGCACCATTGAACTACAAGACACAGCATGAAAGGGTTGGAAACGTAATCCACTGGGAAGATTAAAGAGGTGAATTTTTTTTTCATATTGACAAGTGTTATATTCACAAATTTGTGTCTGTTCTTGAAAATGAGACAAATAGAATTCTTTGTGACTTTGAGATATGAACAAATCATTAAATTCCGGCCCGAAAACCAGACCGAGTTGAGAAAAAAAAAACTAAACTTGTCATCTTGTGGATTTTGTCGTTTCTGTGAGTAATTGAGTGAAAATCAAAAAAAAAAAAAAAAAAAAAAAAAAAGGAAAAGCAGAAACAAAAGCAAAAACACCAATGGAACATGAAGATGACTATGATAGCAATTGGAGTTTAGTGCCTTTGCAACTGTCCCCCCACCAAAAAAAAAAAAAAAACCTGGAAAATATACAAGGAGAACGAGAAGTCAGAGGAAGAATCAATAGCAACCAGACCGCAAAACTGTATAAATCAGCTTGAATATTTCGAAGAATCCTGGAAACCTGCTGAGAATTGGTATCTTTTAAACTTCAGTGAAAAACTAGCAATTAAAACTAGTGTAAACAACTTGCATAGAGTATAAATAACACACACACACACACACACACACACACACACACACACACACACACACACACACACACAGAGTTTGGGAAGAAACGCTACTTGAAGTAGCACTGATGAGTCTGTAGATATCTTCTCTCTTCTTTTGTGTTGTTTTCTTTTTTTGTATCATTTTTAAACGCTTTCTGACCAGCGCTCTGTATTTTTGTCACAAACTATTAAGACTCACATGTGTGATTCAGAATTATCGTAGCTTCACCTAATCATGTTTTGCCCTCAAAAATCTCAACACGTCAAAATCAGTCTAAGAACCTTTGCATATTTGTTCGCTCGTCGAAACCCATCCCTTATATTGTTGTGAAAGCTTTTTCTTGTGGAGCTGGGAAGAGAAAAGCGTTTCAAGGCGAAAGCTGACTTGATCTACACGTAAACATTTCCTCAAAATTGTAAGGCTTCTGGCATAAAAGGAGCTGTTATCATTTTCAAAACACCTCGAAAGAGTTTTTACTGGAAGGGTTTTTTTTGTAAGTTCAAATTTGATTAATATTTTTCTTTTATGTTTTCTGTTCATCATCTATTTGTAAAATTATCAGGTTGGAATAAAAGTCATCATCATCATCATATCGTGCTGGCAGCACGGATATCCCTGACCCTCTCTCGCCACTCCTCCCTATCGTTCATCGCCCTAGGTAGGTCTTCAGGACAACAACCTGTATCCTCACATAGCTGCTGAATGTACGTTCGTGCTGGTCGTCCTGCTTTTGCGCGGCCGTGTGTGGGGATCCATAAGAGTACATCTCTTATGAGTTCATCTCTGCTTCTCCAGCAATGTCCTGCATGTCTGGTTCGCCTAACTTGAATAGATTTCGTGATAGGGGGCAGGTGGCCGTACAGTTGGTGTCTTGTGGGGTGTTGCTGCCAGGACTTGTTGAGGATTGCACGCAGCATTCTTGTATAATTGCCATCTAGTTTCTTCTCCAGCCGTTTTGTTAGCGTCCATGTAGTGCATCCATATAGCAGTATCGATGTGACCGCTGCCTGGAAGAAACTGCGTTTCATTTTATCGGTTAGGTCTGATTTCCATATAGTCGATAGCCTATTGATAGCTGTCCATGCTTTCGTTAACCTCGTTTCGATGTCCTTTTCGGTTGATTCGACGCTGCTTCCTAGGTACGTGAATTTGTCTACCAGTTTAAGAGGGGTTCCTTCTAGAGTGGAGATGTCCCCCGTTTGGTTATAGCACATATATTCCGTTTTGTGTGCATTAACATGGAGGCCTATGCTTGCTGCTGCTCGTTCCAGGCTATGCAGAAGTGTTTCGGCTTGGTCAGGTGTATTTGCCAGTATCGCTATGTCATCGGCGTAGTCGGCGTCGGTAATTGTTGTTGCGGGATATCTTCTGCTTCTTTTCTTCGTCAGTTCGAAGCCATTCTCTTTGATTTTGTCAATCGATGTTCTAAGTACGTAGTCTAGACAAATGATAAAGAGATACGGAGCCAGCGTGTCCCCTTGTAGTACTCCTGCTACAATGTCGAAGTATTCTGTGTCTCCATCTGGTGATCGTACTTTTACTTTAGTGTTTCTATAGAGAATCGTTATTGCCGCTACGGTTTCTTTAGGTATGCCGTACGCTAGTAGGATTTGTTCCATCTTTCCTCTGTGAATGGAGTCGAAAGCCTTGGTAAAGTCGACAAATATTAATGTCGCTTGTAGGTTCTTTGCCCGTACACCCTCAAGGATTCTGCGGATGGTTAGTATTTGTGAGGTCGTAGATCTATTTCTTCGGAAGCCATTTTGGTTTTTTCTAAGTATGTTGTCGATTTTGGGTTCTATGCGGTTTCGTAGTAGGGCATTGTAGATTTTGGCAGCTATGGATGTAAGTGTTATGCCTCGGTAGTTTTTGGCTAATCCGAGGTCTCCCTTTTTAGGGAAGGGGAGTATGCATCCCTTCGTCCATCTATCTATCGGATTTTGATTGTATACTGCGTTGCAGTGTCGGAGCAGTATGTCGTCGAATTGTCTGGTCTTCCATACTTCCGGGGGAATTTCGTCCAGTCCTGCAGCTTTCCTATTTTTAATTTTTCTGAGAACCGAGTCGAGTTCTCCTTGTGTGAACGGTCCAAGTTTAATGTCTAATTGTTTGCTAATTATTCTGGTGATTGGTTCATGCGTTATTTTTGGTGGGTTTCCAATTAAGTTTTCGAAGTGCTGTTTCCACAGTTTTATTCTTTCTTGTTGGTTTGCTGCTTTAAGTTTTGCTTTGGTTGTGTTCTTTCTTCTGCTCACTTCGTTTATTGTTTGCCAAGCAATTCTAGATTGTCTATCTTCTACCGAGTCTCTGATCTTATCTATCTGATTTTGAATGTATTCTGTCTGTTCCTTTATATATATGCCTGCTAATTGATATTGTGCCGTTTTTAGTTTTAAGGCATTTGTGTTTGTTGGGTTTTTTCGATAGTTTTTGGAGGCTGTTTTCACTAGTGCACGTTTTTCTCTCACCGCTAAGGTTTCCCATGGGACTCTATATTTAGTTTTAATTTTTGTTGGAATGTATTTTGCTGCTGCCTCAAGGTGTGCATTGACAAAATTTTCGTATTCGTCGTTTGGTGTCCAAATACGGCAACATTGTACCATAATCACTTCTATATTCATGGAAGAGCAGACAGAAAAAAACCACTTGTTAACTATGTTGTTATTATATTGAGTTAACTTTTGTATGTGGTCAGTGTATGTAAATAGTTTAGTATTATTTTTAAGTATTGACTGACGTATCTGTCCTGAGGATAAAACTTTGCAATCGTCGAGTAATTCGTGACTGATGTCATTCGGTTATTCTAACTTTTGAGACTGCTGAACAGCTACTCAAGATTTGGTTTGTACTAACAAGCTTTTGGGCGGAAAATAGGTAAACTTTATTCATAGAAAACATGTTGCGCGTAAGTCTTTTACAACTTTTAGATATATTGACACAGGTGGGTCGTTTCTATTTATTGGAATTGTTGAGACACGAGTGTCTTTTTCTATTTATTAGATTTGATGATACACATGTGTCTTTTTCTATATATTATAATTGTTGACACACGTGTGCCCTTTTCTATTTATTGAAATTGTTGACACACGTGTGTCTTTTTCTATTTTTTGGAATTGTCGAGACACGAGTATCTTTTTTTATTCATTAGATTTGATGATACACATGTGTCTTTTTTTATTTATTATAATTGTTGAGACACGTGTGTCCTTTTCTATTTATTGAAATTGTTGACACACGTGTGTCGTTTTCTATTTTTTGGAATTGTCGAGACACGAGTATCATTTTCTATTTATTAGATTTGATGATACACATGTGTCTTTTTTTATTTATTATAATTGTTGAGACACGTGTGTCCTTTTCTATTTATTGAAATTGTTGACACACGTGTGTCTTTTTCTATTTTTTGGAATTGTCGAGACACGAGTATCATTTTCTATTTATTAGATTTGGTGATACACATGTGTCTTTTTTTTATTTATTATAATTGTTGACACATGTGTGTCCTTTTCTATTTATTGGATTTTTTTTTAATGCGTGTCTTTTTCTATTTATTGAAATTGTTGAGACACGTGTGTCTTTTTCTATTTATTGGTTTTGTTGAAATAGAAGTGTCTTTTTCTATTCGCAGAATTTATTGGACACGTGCGTCATCAAAAAGACACATGTATGTCTTTTTCAATTTAATGGATTTGGTCACACACGTGTGTCTTTCTCTATCAAGTTTATTAATACAATGAGTTAGGAACCGTTACAATTTTAAATTTCTCTTGCCCCAACCAACACTTAACACTTACAGTTGGCGCTTAACAGTAAACTTAAAGAATACACTCTACTAGAAATTAATGCATGTTTCTGTCATCCTATTTATGTATCTAAATCAACGTAACTCTTCAAGAATCAGCTCAAATAAGTTAAAATGCATTAGCTTAGAGATTAAAGCTGAATTTCGTAAAGGGGACCACGTAAACGCATGGAGTTGAATAACATTTCGCTAAGGGGAATAAAATGGATCCACAAGGGGTAAATTTAATTATTCTGCATTTATGAGGTAGATATTAATGGATGAACGAAAAAAAAAAAAAAAACTATAGAAAGATATTCCAAGTTTTGTGCAGCTTTTGAGCTAATTTCATTAGCTTTTCAGAGTGAAAACCCAGTGAAATCAGGTAAGTCATGAGCTTTACTTAGCAAACAGAGAAGTATTTTCGACGTAGCAAGTACTGATTTCCCACTCAAACTCACAACCTAATATTCGCCATCTCTTCAGCACTCACCAAACTCACCCTTATAAAAAAATGATTCAAAGAACTAAAGGTACATTCGTATTTATGGTCTACTTGATATTTTCACATGTAAAATGTATTTAATGCTGGTAAACTATTTATGTTTTGCAATTTTATACGCAAATAAATTTTTGGAGGGGAATCGAAATAAATTTGGTTACGAGGGGTTATTCAAGTTAAGTAGCCCAGTCGGCCGGGGCTGTAAAATACAACGACTGCATTTGGGCACTTCTGGTTGTGTAATGGTTAGCAAGCTAGATTTGCAAGCCTTCCCGAGTGAGTTCGAGTCTCATTAAGTGCCTCATTCATTCGGCCTTCACCTAAATCTAAGCGAAAAGCTTCGTAAATTACTACAACGACTGCATCTCTTCAGAAGGGGAAGACCCCCACAACGTGGGTCCCGGATATGACACTAAACTATGTGATAGCAGGGACCCAGCTCTTGAGCTTTGGGGAATGCGGAGTACCCATTTATTGCTATCACTTTCAGGTCCACGCTGATTCGAAGTGGTTGGGTCCTATCAATTGGTCAAATGGAACTGTTTTATATTTAAACTGTATGCAAACAAATGACTCACGTTAAATCGAATTGTTAGGAATAGAACTGTTTGACCATTTAACTGTGTGTAAACGAAGGACTAATGGTTAATCGAATAGTTAGTGATATATATAGTGATACTTGAAACAATTTAACTGCAAATAAAACAATTATATTATATAGCAATATTTGAAATCCTTTAAGTGAATACAAACAAATTATTAATACTTTACACAACACTTCGTGTAATAAATTTGGAACCATTTAACTGTGTAAATCAATTGTAATACTTGTGTGTAAACAAATTAGCCCTGACTCATTTAAAAATAAGATTTTCCTCAATCTATTGGCTTACAAATGATATGTTTAACCATTGAACTGTATGCAAACGAATGAGTTCTGGCTCGTTTAAAAATGTTATCTACAAACAATGCGTCTACAAAAGATATGTAATATGTATAAGTAGGATTTAGCATTAGAGAGAGAGAGAGAGACAGAGAGAGAGAGAGAGGGAGAGAGAGAGAGAGAGAGAGAGAACGAACGAGAGAGAAGAGATATGAATAAACTGAGATAGAGAGATATGAACAAACTGATAGATAGATAGATAGATAGGTATGAACAGAGCTGAATAGATTGAGGTAGAAATACAGATAATATAGATAAATAGATACGAACATACTGAGATAGGTAGATTGATTTGAGTAGAATGAGATAGATAGATAGATAGATATGAAGAAAATGAGAAAGAGAGAAAGAGTTAGAGAGAGATAGGAATAGGTTGAGATAGATAGACAAATATTTACAAACTGAGATAGATAGATAGATAGATAGATAGATAGATAGATATGAAAAAACCGAGATGGGTAGATTGATATCAACAGAATGAGATAGGTCGATATATAGAACGATAGACAGATATGAACTTGATAGATAGATAGATAGATATATACGAAAAAGAGAGAGAGAGAGAGATAGAGAGAGAGAGAGAGAGAGAGAGAGAGAGATAGATAGATAGATAGATAGATAGATAGATAGATTAGAATAAAATTCGAAGACTGACTTTGGTGGATAGAATGGTTGATACGTTTCAGTGATTGTGGCAGGTGTAACGTCAGCAATGCTTAGATGGCGAGATGGGTGTAAAATTAAGGTGAATAAGAAGTTTTTTGAAAAGAAAATTAAATATCATTCTTTGGAAATGTTGTTATTCTTTTGAGTCATCCTGCTTTAGGTTGGAATTTGATTGTCTTGGGTGTGTCAAGGAATTAGAATTCATAAAACATTTTTTTATATAATGAAAAAAATAAACAAAAGAAATAAGTCAATGAAGTCGGATACGTTTACTATAAATAGAGAAATTCGGAAATAAAACACTTGAGATACATTTTAAGTACTCTAGAAGCGTAAAATACCTGTATTTATTAACCCAACTCCCGCCACACACTGAATGCGACACAAGGTGAATTTTTAAATGAAGTAAATTGGTTTGAACGCTATATTTTACTTATTCTGGTTACTTTAATAACCCAGTCTGTTCTACTATATATTTATTTCAGGAGGGAGAACAATTGGATTCATGCCTTTTTCCAAGAGTTTTATCGCGAAATAAAATGCAAACTGCCTCGTCCAGAATTTGAACCTGAGTTGACGGTACCATTTTCTACGAAGATAACCGATAGACTAAGTAAACATTTCCGTAAGAGCTCTGTATTGTTGAGACAAAGATAGAAAATTAAATTTTCTATAGATTTATTGAACGAAAAGTTGTCGATACGGTTTGCTAGGCTAGTAATTTTCAAACCTTGCCTTAATTGTGGCACACAATCAGAAATATTGGGCACTCAGTGAGAATCGAACTAAGAAGTAATGGTCTGCGAGCCTAGTTTGCTAACTATTTGCAATTTTATACGCAAATAATTTTTTGGTGGGTAATCGAAAAAAATTTGGTTACGAGGGGGCATTCAAGTTAAGTAGTGTAGGGCTTATATTTAACATAGTGACATATGTATAGGGCATCTGGTTTGGTTTCTTTGTTTAATGGCATATCAACCTTTGTAGGTTATTTAATGCCAAAGCCATTCTCCTTTAACACATCGCTGGGAGGATAAGGGGGTTTATACCTTTCCCAAGGGTATTTGCCTGTAAATGAACGTAATAGCGTGACTGGAGTTCGAACTCGCTTATCACGATTCCGCAGCCTATCGCTTTAACCATTTCACCACGAGAACACGCTCGTACTGGACATCTAATGAGGACTGAATTCACAGCTGATTTATCTTAGAGAAACAGTAGTGATACTATTTACGCCATAGTTGGGGTGATACAGGGTTTCATAATTTTCCCAAGGGTAGAGTTCAGATAGATATCCATTGAAAGCGTATCGTATAACTGCACATTTTTACAAGTATAAGGTACTCAGTGTGGAACATATTCACTATTGTATTGTTAAAGTCAGACGAGCTTGTTAATAACCAATGAACGACAAGGCTCCAACTATATTTATTAAGCTTATCCTTTTTTTAAACCATTAAGCTATATTTAATAAGTATTAAGAAACACCGCTCGAATATAATTATCAGAAAAATGAGTATGAATCTAACAGCGTACCACGTTGTTTTGTAATAAATTAAAATTTGGTCAATATTCATAAGGATACAGCGTTTTTGCCAGTAGTTTATATTTATGAATTGTAACCGTGGGATGTTTTTTTTGTTCTTTGAGTAATTGGAATGTGTTCTAACGCTTTCATATTTTAAACCTTTTGGTTAAATGTTCCAAGATGCAATGAATAAAGTAGGGAGAGTAAAAATTATTTTTTCAAAAATGTTATTTTGAATTCTTGGCGCTAACGCCTTGTGATTGACATTCTATCGAGATTCGAGTGAAAAAAAATTAAGCCAAGAACTGATTTTTTCAAAAAATTCTATTAATATGTAAGATTGCAAAATACACAGTATTTTAAACTGGAAGAAAAAAATGCAGTCATTTTGGCTCCAACATTTTTCTTATAAGACATGAATTCATGTATTCGAATATTGCACATATCATCACCCTAGATACATAATGGCCATTTTATTTTGATCGAGAGGAACCAAAGGGATGAACGCGTTATACGCCGGAGAGTCAAATGTAGGCAGATGTTATAAGAAAGAAAGAAAGAAAAGAGAAAAAGAAAGGTGTTTGTGTATTTATGTGCATGTGTGTGATTGAGAGAGAAAGAAACAGAGGGATATAAAGAAGAAGAAGAAGAAGAAGAAGAAGAAGAAGAAGAAGAAGAAGAAGAAGAAGAAGAAGAAGAAGAAGAAGAAGAAGAAGAAGAAATGCTGATAACGTTGTAAATCAGGCACTTGTCTTCTTCTACGGAAAGAAAGAAAGAAAGAAAGAAAGACGGGAAAACGAAACGACACACGGACGTGTGCGTGCATATAAACACGCACACACACACACACACACACACACACATACACACACACACACACACACATATATATATACATATATATATAAAATGAAAGACTGAACAAAACAGAATAGATAAATAGATAGTGCTTGTTTTGAAAACTCATTGTAGAGTTCATTTTTAGTAGGAATCCCCATAGCGTTGATGCTATGACATCATAGTAAGCGAATTCGAACTCCAGTCGCACTTTTACGGCCACTTTCAGACAAATACCTTTCACAAACGTATGAAGCCATTGATCTCCACCAGCGATAGGTTAAATAGTATCAATACTGTACTTTTACAAGGTTGGAATTCGCACTAAATGACTCATGAAGGTTGATATACCATTACACAAAGAGAACAGACGAAAGTCTCTAAAAAATACTATCAAATGCGGTAAGAATTCATGAATGATAAAATATTACTGTCGATAAATTATTTCTTTAAAAAAGAACTTTCGGTACTTATTCATGAACAGAGGGAAAATAGACTGAAAATTAAATTGGAACTGCGTAATTACACTCATTTATTTACTTGATTAATTGTAAGGGAACCAACTATAATAAATGAATAATGATCTTCGATAAAACAATTAAGACAAAACTTATGATACAAATGTATGTAATTTAAACGGTACATTTTTTATATTGTAATGAAGTTTTCCTTGTAAATTCGTTTGTAAATTTCAAAATAAAAGAAAACATTGAAAGTATAATTTCCGGGTAAATCATTATTTGATTATTTTCATACTATTTGCCATATAAAAAGTGCAAATTCTACTCTATTGAGTTAGGCAAAGAGTCTTGTTTTCCCTGTTTATTCTTATTTATTTTTAGCAAATTTGACCATTTCTTTTGTACGAATTGAAAATGGAACGTTCAACAGATAAAACTGCTAGCAATATCGACCAAACATTTGGCCAGGAGATTCTCAACGAATGTACTGCTCAAGGTTGCTGTAAAAAATTCCATTGAAGAGACGAGAGTATTTTAGATGGGGAGGGAGTCCAAATGGCGTAGTGGGTAAAGTGCTGGACTGCGGACTCGAAGTAAACAAGTTCGAACTCCAGTTATGCCATTACGTTTACTTTTAGACTAATATCCGTGAGAAAGGTATAAAAACCTGATCGCCCGAACTATTCTAGTGGAAGAGCAGCAGTGACATTATTTAGTATCACTGCTGCTCTTCCACTAGAATGATATGGGAATTAAATAACCCATGAGCGTTGATAAGCCAATAAGCAAAGAAACCATCGAAAGTAAATAGAACGTCCTTCGACAGTTGATGACCCCCAAATTTGTAAATGTTTGCGACAAGGTAAATTTCTTGTAAGAATAATACTATCTGAAAAACAGTTGGGGATTGTTTCGGTTTGGTACCTACGCAGTCCAGAGAAATTTATAAGCAGTATAGGTCAGAAGATGAAAATTTCATGGAATCGGTTACAGTGATTCCTTATATTGCAATTATTGCAAAACCTAAGAGACCTGGACAAAAGCACATTTAGAGGTTTCAATACAGAAATGCTGGAGCATTATGAAGATGTGATCATTACTATGACGTTTTTAAAATAAAGGATTTTAATTGGCATTTGACATTAATATCCTTTATGTAGAGAACGTGGGTGATTAATGCAACGAAAGAAGCCAAAAGAAAAAAATTTACTTGGAAATTGCTTTATTCTTTAAGAGCATTTAAAGTCTGTAACTTTAATAAATATCTCGCTGTACCGATTTATCCAGCTTACATGCTGAAACTGATGAACACATCTCATATATATATATATATATATATATATATGTGTGTGTGTGTGTGTGTGTGTGTTTATAAAAGTTGAGACGCCTACACGAATCTTGTAAATGTCTTGGCAAGTGTCACTAAATAATCAATCCCAAGGCGACATTTAAATATAAAGATTCCAACCACATTTCTATGTACATTTTATGAAATATTCTGAACAGTCTCCATCTGCACGGGAAGTAAGTCAATTGAATATCTTTAGCTTAAGTATTAGTTTACGTCGTGTAAGAGTTGGATTGCAGCTGGTTCTAATGACGGTAAAACAATGTCCGATTGAACTTGGTGATATTTTTGCCAGTCAACTTATGCAAAATTGATGTATGTACATATACTGCTGAAAACTATAAGACATCTGGAGAAATTCATTGTTTCAAAATCAGGAGATTGGTCGCGACGTTGTTGAATTAAAACAAATCTACTGAATTATGTCAGTTTCAGACCCCAGTGCTTTTACACACAATCCAAACGGAGCAGAACAGTTTTTGTCGCCAATTCCTTCCGTAATGATGGTACTCTGTTTTAAGATTGATTTGTCACCTCATCCTGTTAACGACCGAGTGTTGGATTGAGAAAATACAATTTGAACTTGCTCAGTTGAAATCCTGTGCTCGGAAAAATCAAAGATAACTATCAGATTGAGAAGTCGCAGCCCCTTGAAATACTCCAAAGATTACTATGAGTCCATGTTTTTCTCAGCGTATATTTACTATGGTATTGTTTACGGTATCTTCATTTTAATTCAATATTGTCTTTCTCTTGGTCTAATTTTCAACCAAGACTAGAGATATCAGCCTATCCAACTATTTTGGTCAGAGCTAGAGATAGAAGTTAACTTATGCATTTCCCATGGGAAAAATCATGAAATGAACGAAAACAGCTTCAGATTGAAATATGTTAATAAACAATATTGCTTACTATTTGCCTTAATTTTTGGATATGAATTTTGATAATCTTTATTACTTAGAATATTCAGACTATTGTCTTCATTGTTATATTTACAATGTTTCGGCCAATGGCTACTTTGGTCTTCAAGTGCATCATGGAACTTGGCAACTCATACAGAACTTCCACATAAAATCTTTATTTATTCAATGCGGGTTGATAGTTCTAATTCCGTTAACCATGACCCGGAACTAGTGTTAAGTTATAGTAAGTTTTCTTTATTTACATGTAAGACTTACAAACCTAATGTCTCCATCAACCCATCAGATACTACTCATTATTATTATGTACGAAATTTTTTTACCTTAGCTCAAGTTGCAATTTCTTTTTTCGTGTCCCCTTTTTTATTGTTACTTCCAGTATCGTATTCATTTCTATACTTAGTCTGCTCGATATGTTACCGCAGCCCAACATATACGCTGCTTCTTTTAGACGTCTTATCCACTAAAGTCTTTCCTATCAATAATTTTAAATTCATCCCATAAGGGCACATAATTTCCCTTTTCTTTCCATATATGGCAGCCATAGCTGACTTTGCGATTTCAACATGACATAGTGCCTTTCGATGTTCCTGTAGCCTTATTTTGGTAGTCGGCTTGTCTTGCCTTTGAATAATTTACTACAACTGCAAGCAATGGAGTACACGCAATTCTTGGTCATATCGTATTCTGTTAGGGGCTTGACTCAGAAGAGGTATTTTCAAAGAGCCGTGCCACTCCAAATAATTGTCCTGATATCGTATAGCCTACATAACCTTTGAATGTTTTTAGCTAGGCCTTTGACAAAGGACAGAGACTGTGGTGAGTTTTAGGTTATTGTTCTTTGTGTCTGTCGTTCGTTCCAGATTTCTTGGAGTCGATGTTATGTTCTCGGTGTCGTTGTTACAGCGGAGGTTGTCTCTCAAAAATATGTATCACTATTACTACTAATGGTTTTTGCTCGATGTTGTAAGTGTTGTAATGTCATCTGCTGACTCATGCAGAAATATACATATATATATATACTGGATACATACCGACGCAATGATAAAGACACAGTGAAAAGACGCAGGAAGACTTCTTTATAAAAATATTTACCTCTCACTTTATTGCAAGGGTTCGAAAAGGGTTACTCAAGGTTTGCATGTGAGAGGGAACTGGAGACCGAACATAACTGAAATATTTTGACCCCAAAGTTATGTCCGTCAGCGTTGTGTCTTTCTCGTTCTCCAGGGCTGCTCAATCGGAGCCCTGGAGTCCACTTTGCTGGGTGCTGGCTTTCCTTACTACAACTCGTCTATCTCCGTCTCCAACTCTACTCGCCTGTACTCAACTGTACTCCTTCTGTTCAATTCGTCGGCCTTATATTACCTTCAAACACCCATGCGGTGATATGGACACGCCTCCACGCCTCCGCAATTTCTTCCGATATCTGGTGATCGGGATGTGTCACTTCCGCTATTTTTGGAATGGCCTGTGTGATCGTCATCGAGCGGAAACAACTATCATGCAGTTCAGAGGTCACTCTCTTCCGGTGCGTCAGTCTATGAGAGTATAATGGGATTTTTTTTTTACCTCGTCCCATTTCATCAGCCAATTTCCGCCCACGCGATTTCCTCTCATAACTGCCATTAGAATGTGTCGCTTCCTTCCGGTGCATCACCGTGAATGGCATTTTTGGCTGGGTCAAAAGGTCAAAACATAACATTAGTAACAAACTGTTCTTTCTTTACATTATATGGATGGTAGGAATTGAAGTTAAGGTACTGTCCGCCGAAGTTTAGTTTTCGATACACAGATGACCTGAATACTTGCTCTGTGCGAAAAATAATCTGTCGACTTGTTCTTTCCTCATGATAAACTGTATAGATAATTAAACAGTGTTCGAAAGTCTTTCTGATGACTCCAGAGAATGAATGCATTATGTACAAATCTAAACCAAAATGATGGCTCTAGTGATTTAGATTCGCATAAAAAATTGCAATATGAGCTTAGGTAAAAAAAATAGTACATAATAGAAGTGAGTAATATCTGATGGGTTGATGGAGATATTTGCTTTATAAGTCACAAGAATTCACTCTTGACTTGCCCACTCAGAGCGCAAAGTATATAAGTTTTTGGTTGAAAAGTGCTTCTTAGTGAAATGCAGGTTCAATCCTGACTTCAGGTAAATATCAAGGAATACTTACCATAACGTAACAGTTGCACCCAGTAATGAAACCCTGAAGAAAGACGTATCAGCCAAAACGTTGGGAATATAACAATGAAATTGAAGACAATAGTCCAAATATTTTAAGTGATAAAATCAATACCGTGTCGAGCAAAAATAGAATAATGAAAAAATCAAATATGTAACAAAAATGCCTATGACGGCTGATGATTAACTTTTTTGTAAGGTTATGTTGCTGTTATCTGGGATTAAGAATATATTGGGCGAGAAAACAAATGCACAATCAATGAAAGACTATCCATATAATGGAATTAAGGATCGTATAAGTATAGTTTACGTAGTTATACTATTTTTACGTTTTATACCTGCTCCGCTGTAACAGCATATTTAATTTGCAGTTATACACATACACACACATACACATACATACATACATATATATATATATTTATATATATGAAGATCATCAATAGTCCAACTATAGAAACGTACATATTTTTAAATGACTCTGTCAGCAAATGATTTCAAATTTATTATCTAGATTGATATATATATATATATATATAGTATAAAAATAAGTAATTGAAAAATGAGAAATAGATGAATAAATAAATAAATCTAATTATCAAATTTGAAATCATCTACGGTTTTCTTCATTAATATATATATATATATATATATATATATATATATATATATATTGTCATCCACGGGCAGACTATTTTATTAGATCACAACTCTTCTGTGTGGACATATATATATATATATATATATATATATATATATATATATGTCGAATGCTGACAGTCGATACAATTGCTTTTAAAAACATAAGAAAAACCTTTAATATGGAACAGTCTTCAAAACATTTTTAGTATTACTGCCACGATTAGAATATCTATCATCTGAAACTTTTAAAAATGTTATTAAAAGTTTTTTCATTTAAAGTCTTCTCAACGGTAAGTATCTGATTTTATTGTTGTTCCATCTCATATATTAAGCACAGTAGAAAAACACCAAAACGCGAACGTTGTACTCATCTATTTCACATTGCAAATATTATATAAAATATCGGCCATGTAAACCAAAGTGATTATCGAGAAGTGATTATAGAGTCATTACTCGAAACCTTTGGAAGCAAGAGAAAGAGAATAATTTAGTAGACTACAATAATTAATCTTTCTCTTTTTCTATGTTCGTCTTTACACTACAGGGGTCAATTTTTATCATTTAGAATATTCCAACTATCGTCTTCAGCTTCATTGTTATATTCCCAACATTTCGGTCAGTAGGACATATAGAGTACTGGATAAAGTGTTGGTTAGAACGGTCTTCCGAGTGAAATCATCTTGAGGTTCCACGTTCAATCCCATCTACAGGAAATGATAACTAAGAATCGTAACTACAGCTTAATGCTTGTACTCAGTCATGGTTAACTGAATTAGAACAATCTACCTCAGTGGATAATAAAGGGTTCAGTTCAAGGTTTGGTGTGGGTTCCCGAGTTCATTATTATTCACCTGAAGAAAGCCGAAAGACCTATCGTCGTTGTGAGTATAACAATGAACAAATATTCTAAGAGATAAAAATTATCAGGCTTCATCTCATAAATTAAGGCAAATAAAATTGTGATCTCGTAAAAAAGGGCTCTTAAAGTGATACTTATTCGCATAGGAAATGAAATTGACAACCCAAGTTCAAATCCTGGATGAGAATTTGTTTTTCTCTTCTCGCTAATACCCCCAGGTAAATATAAATATCCTTTGGGAGATTATTTTTCCGAAAACAAAGGTTGATTTAACGTCAATTACTCTGTCGAGGCAACTTACCATGCACCTTTCCGACACTAGGTCAATAGCACAACATAAAAAAAAATATTCCCATCATACTACTGAATTTCAGAAAATTTTTTTTATTGAAAACACAACAATATTGGAACAACAAAATAATAAAGATGTACAAATTCTCGAAGCCCATTAATATTAGAAACAAACGCCCTAACCTCAACAAAATTTTAAACCAATGCTAATGTACTTAAATATCTTTAACTACTATTGCCCAATATAGAATTAAAAAATACCCCAGTATAAATAAAACGCAGTATTCTACTTTTGCAATATACGAACCAACTGATGATGGCCCTACAGGGGCACAAAAGCAATCAAATACGGAAAGATTGTTAGCATATTCCAGCCGGATATCAAAGTTACTATACGGGGACTTGAAAGGCTCGAAAAAATTTAGACAAATATTGTAATATTTAATCAAGTTTGCCTTAATGAGGAAATGCTACTTAAATACACTCATTTTGAATTGTAATATCTACACATTTCTTCAACACTCGAATTCTATTCTTAACCAGGAGTAATCTCTTTCATCATTTCCAAGTATATCTAATTTACTTTCAAAACATTTCTTATTAACTTGTAGACCCATCTAGCGATCTACACTGAGTGGACACCGGCCACAATCACCAAAACATGTTAATCTTTCTTTTCTCCTCCCATCTCTTGGCGGGTGTGTCCTCGTGGTGTAATGGTTAATGCGATGGACTACGGAATTGTAGTACGCGAGTTCGTACTCCAGTCGCACTATTACGTTCACTTTCGGGCAAATACCCTTGGGAAAGGTATGAACCCCCTTCTCCTCCCAGCTATGGGTTAAATAGTACCACTACTGTTCTTCTAGGAGAATGGCATTGGCATTAAATAACCTACAAAGATTGATATGCCATTAAACATAGAAACCAAACCATCTCTTGGCAAGTAGTCGGGTAGATTGGTTTCTCTATCTTTGGTTAGAAAACCTGTCGAGAAGTTAATCACTTAATATAACCAGATATAAAAATTGACCTTCTGTGACGTCTTGCCCATAGGAGTCAGGTAAATACACGCTTCATACTTTTTCCTTCGCTGTCCCACTTCGTTTTCATCTGTATTCAAATTGTTTTCTTCTTCCTTGTCTTTGTTTTTTCTTTTTTTTTCTTTTTTTTTTTACTTGACGCATTTGAAATGATTTCAGCCGACTAATATTCCTTTGTTTTCAGCTGGCCAAATGGACTTTTTCCTTCCTCTCGAATCTAAAAACAGAAGAGCCAGTCAATATGTAGATAACTATTTCATTTATGACTGAAACTCTGCTAGTTAATAACAATTCCAATACTTATAAGCAATTCAGATAACTTAAAACAATTATGACTTCTTTGTAAACAAGCAAAAAAACTAAGACTTGATAAAGACAGGTATTAATTTAACAATTAAGATAGTGCCTAATCTAATAAATTCGGACAACAAAATACGGGTCTGTTATTTAAGATTACTGAATATTTATGTTCCTATTACCGTGAAATCGATCGGTCTCGGGGCTTGAATTGATAATTTATGAAAAGAAAGTCTGCAGCTGGAAGAGAGAGGAGTTGACAAAGATCAACATCTCGTCGGATAGATGCAATCAGATATACTTGCGTCCTGGACAGAAAACAGTAATCAACCGAAAGTTATCGAAACTATCAATCTCGATTGGTCATCTCGATGCTACCAACGTAAGGTGCAAATGGGGTTTCAGTGTTCTGTAAACCCGTATAAAATTACCTGGGTTTTCTGATTATTTGTCTTTGGTGGCTGGGAACAAGAGCGAGACAAGCAAAGTGTGGACAGAGAGCAATTGAACCATTCAAAGATACGAGAAGAGCTGGTACAGCCTAGAAGTAAGAACTTACCCGACTCGTAGAGTCTGTTCTCCATTTCCACATACATTGACGACCTTAAAAACTAAACAAAGGCAATAAACCAACAGAGAGTCTTATATCTCGGTCGAGTTAAATTTATGTGTGTCTCTTCCCTTATCAGTTCAGTGATCAGTGGCTACGCTTCTTTTATGTATCCACTACTAGACAAATTTGAAGTGTGAATTTGTGTCTAATCTCTTTCTGTTTTCTATGAGCTTTATTTAGAGTATCTACCGTAAACAGAGGTTTATTACTTATTTCCATAAACAGAAAACTTACCACAAAAATAATTATTAAAAAATGGGAATTGATATTGCATTTAATGCTATATATGACATTAGAACGAGTATAATATCCAATTTTAGAGTATATATTATAAATGAAAAAAGTATGCTCATTTAAGAAAAATTGCCTTATTCTCCATATTCGCCTGACCTTGACCCTTCTAATTTTTACCTGAACACGAGTTGATCTTTTATTTTAGCATTAAAACCTTTAAAATTTTAATAGTATGGTATCCAAAAGGTTGTTGATGGTTGCAACAGTTATATGGCTTCAAGTATTCCTATCTAATACTTATAATCTACACACACTTACATAGTTTCAAATATTTCTAATAGAAATAATTTCCCCAAATTCCACATAGATTGTGCCATTATAGGAACTAATGTTATATTTTGACGTTCGACCCAGCCCAAAATGCCATTCAAGGTGATGCACCGGAAGGAAGTGACTTATTCCAATGGCAGTTAGGAGAGGAAATCGCGTGGGCGGAAATTGGCTAACAAAATGGGACAAGCTAAAAAATCCCATGATACTCTCATAGACTGACGCACCGGAAGAGAATGACCTCTGAACTGCATGACAGTTATTTCCGCTTGATGAAGATTTCAAACATCGAGTGGGCGATCGAGTAGGCGATCGAGTAGGCGTTGAACTATTATATAACGCAGTCAAGACGGAAGTCAAGTGCCAGTTCGAGTTCCAATCGGAGCAGACGAGATGTGGTAGGGAAAGCCACGCCCAGCCGAGGGGGGCCTCGGGAACCCCGATGGAGTTTGGGGACCAGAGAAATTGCTGATAAGATGCAGTAAAGGAAACCATCACCCAGCAGAGTGGGCCTCTGGACCTCCGGTTGAGCATCAGGAGAACGAGAAAGACACAACGTTGACGGCCATAAGTTTGGGGTCAAAATATTGCAGTTTCCGTTCAGTCTCCAGTTCCCTCTCACACGCAAACCTTGAGTAACCCTTTCAAACGTTACAAATAAAGTGAGAGGTAAATATTTTTATAAAGAATCTGCGTGCATCTGTTTATTATTGTGTCGTTGTGATGCTGCATATGACAATATAACACTAACCTTTTTTATGAAGTCTAATTATTTAACATATTATCCATAAATATTAAAACTATTATTTAATAGAATGGTGCCACATTCTGAAGTTTATTGCTTTGGATTTATTTTACTGGTTGTTGTTTCTTTTGTAATTTTTGTCGTTGTTTCGTTTTGCTTTTTTGCGATTCTTGATTTTTGGTGAGATGGACAGAAGAGCATCATTTAAAGTAAGTTCACTGCCAAGACCGTAGGTTTGAGAAATAGCTGAAAAGGTCATCATCATCATCATGTCGTGCGGCCAGCACGGATATCCCTGACCCTCTCTCTCCACGTCTCCCTATCATTCATCGCCTCTGGCAGGTCTTCAGGGTTACATCCCGTATCATCTCATAGCTGCTGTATGTATGTTCGAGCGGGTCGTCCTGCTTTTGATTGGCCACATGCAGGGGTCCACAGGAGTACATCACTTACGAGCCGCTTTACAAATTGTTACATAACAGGTTACAAAATTCTATACACAATTTGAAGTATACAAAAATAAACTCATAAATTTTTGAATAAAATATAAATTGTAACAATTTAATGGCAATAGCAAAGTAGAAGAATCGAATTCTCTTCCAAAATTACATCTTTCTCCGGGATTATGTACTTATAATTTACGCATAGACACTGGCTGTTCGGCTTTGAATGGTCACCCTGTCATTGATTGTTTCCCTTGTAGAAGTCATTCCTTACTAAAAGAGGTGTCCTGGATATGACACAAAACTGCATTTGATGGTGGGGCTCCAGTTCTGAAAAACTGGAAGTGCAGAATACCCCTTCATTGCTATTAGTCCAAGGGTAACTGACTCGGATTTGGTTTTGTTTTATAGGACATCAACTATTGTAGTTTCTTAATGCCCAATCCATTTTTATACATGTAAACATTTCTATTTCTAACAATTCAATTTAGTATAAGTATAATTTTTTTGTTTACACGCAGTTCAGTTTTAAAACAGTTCAATTTTAAACGATTAAGTTTAGCATAAGCACACAATTTCAATGTCAAAAACAGTTCTATTTCAAACAATCCAGTTTAGCATAAGTACACTGTTTACTTCTATTGGAAGCATTGATAGGACCACTGTCAACTAATTAATACGGCCCTGCATGTTACATTACTAGGGTAACCTCTAACCGGGCGATAGGTTAAATAGATGTATTTAGAAATTATTTATATTCGATTGGACCGTGTACAAAAAAAAACTTTTAAAGAAACAATTACACAAAATATTTAAATATGAACGTACCTTGAACCCAATGTATCAACTTGTGATGAAAAAATAAAGCTAGATGGTTTGGTTTGTTTGGTTTTATGGCATATCAACCTTAGGTTATTTAACGCCAAATCCATTTTTATGTAAATAATCTGTTCTATTGAAAACAGTTCAGTTTAGCATAAGTACACAGTTTAATTGTCAAAAACATTTCCATTTCAAACTATTCAATTGTTGTATGTAATAATTCAGTTAAGCGTAAATACAGTTTTAATGTCGAAAAACAGTTCTATTTGAAATAATTCAGTTAAGCATAAGCACGCAGTTTAAGTGTAAGTACGGTTTAATTGTCAAAAACGTTTCTATTTCAAGTTATTCAGTTTACTCAATTTATTTTAGCATAAGTATGCTGTTAGTTCTATTTAACCCATAATTAGGACCATTATCAGGTGCTACACTCCGGGCCAGAGTGGACCTGGGAGCGTTGGCAATGATGGGGTACTCCGTATTCCCCAAAGCTCCAGCACTGCTGGAACCTCACCATCAGATTGTTTAGTGTCATATCCAGGACACTCGTTAAGGGGGAGTCTTACCCCTCTGCAGAGGTGCAGTCAGTGTATTCTACAGCCCCAACTGACTGGGCAATAAAGCTAGATGGGTTGAAATACAATTTAAATCAGTCAAATCAATTCATGAATTTTTTCATTAAATATACAGTAAATAAAGACTTCTTTTTCTTTTTTCTTGATTAGGACAAGAGAGACTCTTGATTAGAATATGTATGAGAATCAGACCTGAATTAATTACCGGAATTGACGTAATATTCACTGTTGGTAAGAATTGAAACCATCTATCCCTGACAAACAGGCTTGATTGCCAAAGTTTTGCTAGAAGTTTATACCTATTCAGTGTATTCATTGGTTTATCTTTCGATTACAGTTTATTTCGGTCTTTGCAGAGTTTTTTGAATGAAAAGAAATTTAGTTCACTGGAAGCCTGTAAAAACACTCGGAGCAGTTCTTTTCTGAGAAAGATAAAAAAAAAAAAATGTTCCGAGAAAATGGAATTATCGAGTTACCTGCTACCTGGAAAAAAGATAGTGGAACATAAAGGTAAGTGTGCTTTTTAATAAAATTAATGGGAAAATATTTTTAAAATCGACTTTTATTTTTTGTCTGTATAAACCGAGCAGTTTTGTCGTTACTTCACCCGCTGCTGTTGGAAAAAGCGTAGCTAAAGAAGATTATAATCATGTGTAACAATCCCAAACCCACATAAGTCTCCAAAATCAAAATAGAAAAAGATCCACCCGTGTGATAAATTCGAGAAACAACTTTTCATTATTTTGCCAAACCTCCACCAAAAGAAAAACAAAACAAAAACAACACACACACACACACACACACACACACACACACACACACACACACACACACACACACACACACACAACAAAACAAAACAAAACAAAAAAAAACAAAACAAAACAAAAACAAAACTAATGAGTCGTAATACACCAGAAACCACCGTAGCAGGCCAGCAGTCAAGGGAGACAGATGTTTTATTCTCCACGCCGGATAAAGAATATCAGTCTAAAAATATATTTTGTAATTTAAAGCAAATCGTAGCGTATAAGTCGACTTTTTAAGCCGGAAAATTTTTTACAAAACTAGGAGCCATCTAATACGACAGGGATAAAGTCCAAACTTTTACCACAGAGTCGTCAACCAGTTAACAGTGTTGTTCATTATCAAAAATTATACATAAAAACAGCCTCTTATTTGTTTTTTTTTGTTTTCTTGGTTTATCCCTAATTCCTTTTAGAACTAACCTTTTTATCACTGTACCCGGGTGATTCTTCTGCTGTTATATCAAACCATATGTCGTAAGGAATTTGTTTTGCCTAAATCGCTATAACTTTCACGCCACTCTCGTAAAATATTTGATTATTTGTTCTATAAATTAGTCCGACATATTAAAATGTCAATACAGAGAATACAGAGAATAAACTTTGTAAATTCACAAGTAGTTCTTTGATGCCTTTAGTCCATTTCCAGTCTTCAGTATTTTGAAACAATCAGTGAGTCACGAACAAAACTTTAAATACAAAATGGCCACCACATATCGGAAATTTTATGGAAATTGGAAGACCTAATGTAATCGGTAAATTGCTATATATTTCTGATCGGAAACTATTTAAGGCATATACCAATATAACCAAACAAGGCCATATTTAACAATACTATACTATATAATGTTAGATGAAGGATTCTTTCTTGCTATGGGTGCCCGTAAAATACATGGCGGTTAAAAACGTAGAAAATATATTCATCGAGCCTAGAATAAATCCTACATGAGACTGTTTGCATGGTGAATTCCAGCATCTGATCTCGGCTTTTCTGATACATAGTTTTCCGAAAGAAAAACGTAAAAGATGAAAAAGTTTATATTGGAATTTCGCCGGTCAGATGGAAGTTAGGATATAATAACCATATTTATTCTTTCTCTCACGAACGCTGGAAAAATTAAACAACTTTATCCAAACATTTTAGGAAGTTAAAAGACAGAGGTTTAACTCCAACTATTGAATGGAGAAATTTGAAATGATCTACAACTCCTACCTGCTTTGATGGAAGATGTAAGTTATACCTGGAGGAAAAGGTACAAATTATGATGTAAATTGATCCTAATAACCTGTTGAATAAGATATGTAATTTTATTGTTAGATGTAGGCATAGAAATAAATTTATACTCGTTTTGAAAAATAACGGAATAAATATATAATAAATAAATAACAATGTCTTATTAAATTGATAAATGATTTAAAATATGAAATAATATTACAAAAGATTTTGCTCTGTTATTGTAATTTATTTTGGTGGTGGGGGTAATTTTACAGTGAATAAAATGTGTTTTAGATAGATTTATTTCATATTAATGATTAAAATTTGATGTACTAAAATAAGATATGTCTGAAAAATATTTTTAAATATAATATTTTGGATAGTTTGACATGTGTTTTTGCAGTTGTAAATTTTTCGACGGTTAAAATTGAAGGATGATGAAATCGGATGTTCTTTACATGTCAAAATATGTTGATACTTATTGCTACTTGATTTGGAAGCGTTAGGCTTATGTAGGTGAAATAATTTTTTTTTCTTGGTGTAGTTATAAATGTGAAAAAGTTATTTTCATCCTTTTTCTTGTTTGATCTCTAAGAAGTCCTGCAATTTTTTACAGCATTGATTTATATCAACGCTTTTTAACAAGATGGAAATGAATTTATTGTTTTATTGAGACCGATTGTTTGATTTATTCTGAAAAAATAATTTGCTCAGTGGTTTTTATTTGCATTGAACTCTTGACCAGGATTATTTAATTTGATATTCTGCAGTGGAATATTTAAATTGTCTTGCTTGAAATTGTTGCCAACTCCGGATTTACTTGATTTAATACTGTCTTATATATATATATATATATATATATATATATATATCGTATGAACAGGACGACACAAGGTCAATTTTCAAGCGGAGTTTTGAATTCAGATTTTTCCTTCACCTAAACCGGTTGCCATAGGAATGTTAAAGAGCCTGTCTATCCTACTATTTACCTGTAGCTAGAGGGAGAATAACTAGATTTATATTTTTCCCAAAGGTATAAATATGAAATACAGTTTATATATGAAATACAGTATATGTATGAAATACAGTTTCGCCAAGGATTTGAACTTAGGTCACCGTGTCCATATATATATATATATATATATATATATATATATATATATATGGATTCTTTTATGATATATATTTATATATATATGTCAAAGGTTGTCCTTGGCTTTGAGATGATAGCATTTGTCACCAGTAGAAAATTACACCGCTACAACATTTACATTGTTATAGAAATCTTTTCCTGTTTAACTCGGATATTCCGGTGGCATTCATAACAGATCAAGTGACAACACACCTTTACATTCTAGCATTCTTTTTCATAGTCAAACTCATATCAATGATACTTTTATTCCAATGTGTCATGTAAGGATGCCAAAAGACTGAAATACGTAAATAATAAAAGAATCAAAAGAAACGACAGAAAAGGCCTAATGAGAGACAGGAATATTTTGAACATAGAAGTTTGTATTTAAAATTTCGAAACCCAAAATTCGAATTTTTATAGATAAATCATGTTTAAACTGCGTTGATGATAATGAAGAAAAACAAGCCCCAACTCCATTGAATGACTATGTAGGCTTGTAGATTCAGAAATATGTACCAAAATGCAGAATATAGCTACCCACAAAGGAACTAATGAGAAGAAGGCATGAGTCAAGCTTTAAGTCAAAAGAAGAAGAAAAAAGTTTCAATGAAATCCGGCACGCAATACATAATTTTATACCTTCATCTCAGGTGACGTATATTCTAAGACTTTCAACTTTCCAAAGCACCACGAGGAAGAAAAATGACATATACGACGCTCCAGAAATGGTTCTTGGTTCTGTCGATTCGGGCATTGTAATCAGACACGCAATCAGCGTACGTTATGTAACAATTCTTCTACCGCTTTCCAATTCTTTAATATTTTTGGAAATACTGTCCTGAAATATTCAAAACTCTATTACACCAACAATGCAAGCATCATCTTTAAATTCTTTAATATTCAGTCAACAGTTCCTGTCTTTCACTCTCTTTCAATTTCCATCTCTAGTTTGCTGTAAGCAAAAAAATCTACAATTCGATATATATATATATATATATATATATAGAGAGAGAGAGAGAGTGAGCGAGAAAGAGAGAGAGAGAGAGAAAGCGTGAAATTATATATATATATATATATATATATATATAACAGATCAAGTGACAGTACACCTTTACATTCTTACATTCTTTTCTGAAGTCTAACTCATTTCAATGATACTTTTATTCCTATGTGTTATATAAGGATGCTGAAAAACTGAAATACATAAATAATAATAATAATAATAATAATAATAATAATAATAATAATAATAATAATAATATGGGACTTTAACATACAAACGGGTCACCTAATCCTGGTCAGAAGACCAGACTTAATTATAATCAACAAAAAAAGAGAACTTGCAAAATAGTCGACTTTGCTGTCCCGGCTGACCACAGAATAAAACTGAAAGAATTTGAAAAAAAGGATAAGTGCCTCGATCTTGCTAGAGAATTGAAAAAACTGTTGAACATGCAGGTGACAATTAAACCAATTGTTATTGGTGCGTTTGGAACAGTAACTAAAGGATTGCTAAAGGGACTAGAGGACTTGGAAGTTGGTGGACGAGTGGAGACCATCCAAACGACAGCATTGTTGAGAACGGCCAGAATACTAAGAGGAGTCCTGGAGACATGAGGAGACTTGCTGTCACTCAGACTCCAGTGAAAAACCATCGGCTAACGCTGATATGAAAAGCTCTAATGAGCAAATAATGATAATAATAATGTGCAAAAAATGTGGGCAAGGTGATCCACTCGGAAATGTACAAGAAATTTAAATTTGACAATGCCAACAAATGGTATATGCACAACCAAGCGCCTGTCCTTGAAAAAGACACACAAACTCCTATGAGACTTTGATATACAAATGGATCTCCTAATCTCAGCCAGAAGACCAGATCTTATAAAAATCAACAAAAAAAGAAAATCTGCAAAATTTTTGACTTTGCTGTGCCGAATTTGCTGTCCCGGCTGACCACAGAATAAAACTGAAAGAATGTGAAAAGAGAAATAAGTCCCTCGACCTTGCTAGAGAATTGAAAAAACTGTGGAATATGAAGGTGACAATTATACCAATTGTGATTGGTGCTTTTAGCACGGTAACTAAAGGATTATGAAAGGGTCTGGAAGATTTGGAAGTTGGCGGCCGAGTGAAGACCATCCAAACAACAGCATTATTGAAAACGGCCAGAATACAGAGAAGAGTCCTGGAGACTTGAGGAGACTTGCTGTGACTCAATCTCCAGTGAAAGACCATCAGCTTACGCTGATGTGAAAAACGTTAATGAATAATATATATATATATATATATATATATATATATATATATATATATATATATATAAGCTTTAACATTAAGCTTAGATGTTCTCAGTTCTTTTGATATTCAGGTCTTCTAGACTCTTTTCATCCAAGCGGATGAGAGCAATTCTTTAAGACAAGAGTTGGGAATATAACATTCAAATAATGCTCAAGAGTCAAACAGTATAAATGGGAAACCAGGATTCCAAGGGCAGCAAACTTTCTCAATTTGTTATCTTCGTTGATATACTGAAATTTTTGCTTGTCCATAATTATTTTAAAGAAATCGATACAAAATTTAGTGTACATTTTATTAAAAAACGTATGAAATTTGATGATCTGTAAAAGAAAAAAAGAATATTGAAAAGTGAAGAAATTTAAGCTGTAACATTCCCCACTTAGTCACCTTACTAGAAATTCTTTTTACAAAAAGCCACTAATCAAAAAGCAGATGAAAGAAATTCTTAAAATAGGAATTGGAAATATGACGCTCAAACAGTGATCAAAGACTGAACAATGGAAAATATCGCAAAATGACTCGTCTTGAAACAATTAAACATTAGTGTCTGTAATAAACTAATCAATACACAAAGTAGCAACTTAACTAAAGGCCTAATATTTAAACTCAGTCTTAAATTGCCCAGTCAGCTGGGGCTGTAGAATACACTGACTACACCTCTGCAGAGGGTTAAGACCCCCCACATGAGTGTCCTGGATATGACACTAAACAGTCTGATGGTGAGGTCCCAGTAATGCTGGGGCCTTGGGGAATACGGAGCACCCCTTCATTACCATTGCTCTAAGGTCCACTCTGGCCCGTCGTGGTAGCACCTGATAGGGCCCCATCTATAGGTTAAGCAGAGCTAACGGCTACTAATGCTAAACAGAATTGTTTGACTAAACTGAATGGCTTGAAAAAGAAATGTTTTTGACAATTAAACAGAACTTACATTGAAACTGCGTGCTCATGCTAAACTGAATTATTTCAAATAGAACTGTTTTTTTACATTGAAACTGTATTCACACTAAACTGAATTGTTTAACATAGAACTGTTTTGACATGTAACTGTGTGTAAACAAAATCTGTACTTATACTAAACTGAATTAGCTGAATTAGAACTGCTTGACTAAACTGAATAGCTCGAAATAGAAATGTTTTTCACAATTAAACTGTATTATTCTAAACTGAATTGTTTTATTATACTGAATAGCTTAAAAGTATATTTTTTGTGTTCTGTTTAAATATTCTCTTTTTCCTAAAAGTACCTGGTTACATCTGTAACAAGAATCACAATATGCTACCCATGAAAAATGACAAATCCAGATCTAAATAAACCTAGAAAACAAGTCGGGCTGAGAATGCTGGCTGTTCTAATTTCATGGACACAAACAAAGTCCAAAGCAACAATGTATCTAAGGTATTGATTTTTTGGTATTGGTTTAGTTTCATGGTATATCAACCATTGTAAGTTATTTAATGCTAAATCTTTTTTATACATATATATTAAATATGATTTCAAAACACATTTTGTAGATGGAATTTTTAAACGAGCCCGGGACTATATTTTTTCACTCAGTTAAATGGTGCCACTTACTTCCATCTAATACGAATAATTCATTTCACTATTAATTGGTTTTCCAGGGAAAAGAGTAGCGCTCTTCCCTACACCTCGGTGTAGTAGCTATTGAAAAGGACCTTTCGGGTCACCCTCGACTGCGGTCGTCAACAAATACATTAATTGGTTTACACATAGTTAAATATTTATAAGTATTGCTATGTATCATTAATATTTTAAATAAACAACAGTCATTTGTTTACATCCAGTTAAATGTAAAAACATTTTTATTTCAGACAATTCAGTTTAGCATAAGTGCACAGTTTAAATATTTAACAGTTCTTTTTTACCCATAGATAGGACCCTTGCAAGTACCACCCCTCCGGGTCAGAGTAAACCTTGGAAAAGGATAAATAAGGGGTACTTCGCATTCCTCAAAACACTAGCATTGTAGGAGGCTAACCATCTGATTTTTTGTATCATATCTAGAGACACTCGTTGGTGGGGTCTTACCCCTCTGCATAGATGCAGCCGGTGTATTCTGGAGCCCCAGTCGACTTGGACAAATGTATCTAAGAGACACCAAATTTTAAAAAATGACTAGAGAAAATAACAAAAATATCATCTGCTGTTATTCCAAAAGCAATCCTTCGCAAAGACGATATGGGGAACGGATTTTGGAAATCTGAACAAAAACCGGTAAATTTAAAAAAGCAAGTAAAATACTTGCTGACCAAGCAAGACTGATTTTTAAGAAAGTTTTTTAAACCTTGAAACACTTGAAATATATGGAAAGGTAAATATTGAAGATTATATTCAAACAGAGCGCCCTAAATAAGTCGAGATACTGAATATTGAAAACCAAGCAATCTCAGACCCCAGCAACAAAACATCAATCTTAACACAAAGAAGACAGAGAAAATGTAAAATCAATAAAGAAAATCACAAGTGAACAGAAAACTACATTACCATCCCAAAGGAATAATAAAAAAAGAAAAATGTCATGGTAGGGACAGAAAAAGAAAATAAACTATAGAAATATATCCCAAAGGAAAATATAACCGTAGTGAACAAGTTAATTTTTGCAGGAGCAAAACTAGCTGTTGATAAAATAGGCATCTCTTAAAGGAATCCGAAAAGAAATACAAAACCTGGATGGGAAATAAGGATGAAAGGACAAATAAAGAAGCTGCGACGACAAATGAAACTGCAAAGGAAAATCAAAACGTTAAAGAAACCCAACAAAATGAAAAAAGACAACTGAAGAAAAGTCTGTCAATATATATGAAATAAATCAAAACATTCTGGCAAAAGAAAGGAGACTTAGAAGATCAGGAGATAGGATCAAGCAATACAAATAAAACAGGACTTGATAAAATAATGAGATGGCACAAACAAATCTACGACCCAATGCAAAAGAATTTAAATAATTTTACGAAAAATTTCGAAACGAAAAAAAAAAACAAAACAAAAAAAAAAAAAAACACAGAAATGCCGAATTGATAGATTACATGAAAAAGAATTAAAAGAACACGAAATACCGAGACAAACATGTACCGGGACTTGCTAAGAGGACCACTCAAGAAAATATAAAATTGGAAAACGCCCAACTACGATGGAATACATGGATTCTGGTTTAACAAATTCACGTCCTTGCGCGTGAATAAATTTTTACAAGAAGCTAGCATACCCGAATGGATGATGAAAAGGAAAACAATACAGATGCAAAAAGACCCCTAGAAAGTAGCCATACTCAACAACTATAGAACGATAACATGTTAACTTATGATGCGGAAAATCTTGACTGCACAGATAAGAGAAGAAATTTATAACTCACTTTTTTGCTGCGTGATTTTTCTGGAAGAATTAAAAAGGATAGCTGAACCAATTAAGATCGGCAGATTTTAGAAGGTGATGAAATGCTTAGAGAGGGATTTCTGGATAGGGATAAACAAGTCAGTAATATAATCAGTAAAGAGCCTATTGTTGGAGATCATATTTACCCAACCCCTCCGCTCGGGCAGGATATGACACAAGCGGAGTTTAACAGGTTTGAATTCAGAGTTTTCCTTCTCCTAGACTAGTTGCCTCACCAAGGCTGAAGAACCTAGTCTGCCCTACTATTTACCCATAGCTGGAGGGAGAATATTTTGGATTCATACCTTTCCCAAGGGTATTAGTGCTATGTGAAATGCAATCAGTTAGGACCAGGATTTGAACTCGTGTCGCCGTGTCCATATCCAGCGACGCTAACCATTACACCACGGGCACCTCCATTACACCACGGGCACCTCCATTGTTGGAGATAGGCCATGGTTTATTAAGCAATAGGATCTTCACTTTGTCGTTTCGAAAAAAAATACCACTTCCTGTCTCCAAGTTTTGGTTTTGGGTTCTTTGTGTCAAACGGCACATCAACGTTCGTGGGTTATTTAATGCCAAATCCATCCTTGTAGGAGAACAGTCGTTTCGGTTTTGGTTTCTTTGTCTCTAAAGGCATATCAACGTTCGTGGGTTATTTAATGCTAAATACATCATTGTAGAGAGAGAGTAGTTTTGGTCTTGGGTTCTTTGTGTCGAACGGCATATCAACGTTCGTGGATTATGATGTGCCAAATCCATCCTTGTAGGAAAACAGTCGTTTCGGTTTTGGTTTCTTTGTTTCTAATAGCATGTCAACCTTCGTAGCTTATTTAGTGCTAAAACCCTCCTAGTAGAAAAAGTGTTGTAGTACTATTTGATCCATAGCTCAAGGCAATAGGAAGTTTTTACCTTTCCATAAGGTATAAGTTCGAACTCGCTTACTAAAATGTCTCGGTCCAGCACGTTCACCACTTCGCTCTGGTTTCTTTGTTTACTGGCAAATCAGCTTTCAATGGTTATCTAATGCCAAAGTTATCCTTGTTGAAGAACAGCAGCGATACTTTTTTAACCCATAGTTGGAGAAATAAGGTGGTTCATACCTTTCCCAATGATATTTGCATGAATAGAGTTCGAACTCTTTTAATTGGAGGCCGAACCAGCATTTAAGCCATAATTCTACAGGGACTCCTCCCCAATCTTGCATTATCATCCATCTTATGTAGTTGTCACGTTTTTCTAAAGTATAAAATAATTACTGTGATAATTAATCATCGTGGGTTATTCAGGGGGTCATTTAAAATAGCCAAAACCTTTGAGTAGAAATGTAAGTTAAATTGGAAAGATCAAGCTCGTGTGTGCGAACGTATGACAAAGGGCACATATCGTCTCGGGACAGGAAGGCTAAATCTAAATAAAATGGATTCATGTCGCGTCATAAGTTTGATAGGAATTAAATCAAAACATAATGAAAGTTAGGGACACGTGGGATGATCATGATGATATGGTACAATACCTTAGTGAGATGACATCACACTGATGATATAATCAATTTTAGAATATATGAAAATGAGAGAATTTAAAAAATTAGTCAGTCGTCGGTTTGTAGCATATCCATGATACGGATACGTTAAATCTGATACGTAGAACGTTCATATGCATAGGAATCCCGAAACACTGATGACTTGAACAAAAGTGTTAAGCCTAAATGGACGGTTTCTTTGTTATTTAATCTTTATATTGTTCCAAGCTCGTTTTGACCATTGGATATCGTTAATAGAAAAGTCTTTGTAGATAAAAGCCTTTTTAATAAAGTTTTTGAAATAACTTTTAAAAGAGACGAAACAAACAAGCAAAAAGTGACAAAAATGATCTAATGAGGTCGACTCAACTTTCATACTCTCTTTCTTTCTCTTTGCCAACTACTTACAAATTGTAGTCGTGAATAAACCTTTGTGTAGTTAACTAAGGCAAAGTTTCCTGTGTTCGTCAACTTTTTCCACGGTATAGTTAAAACTGTGTCCGACTATTACTTAAAACATAGCGATACGGCCATTTACACTTTCGAGCACGGGGTAGTACGAATGTCTCTTTAGTATTGTTCCGTTACATTAGGCATATGCAAACTAATTTTAAAGGATTTATAGAATGAAAATTAGTTTTTCGTTTACAAGTATTTTGAACTGGTCATTTAATGACTTCAGCAACCATGAACATCTTGGTTTCATTTAGTTTCTTTGTTCAATTGTATATCAACATTCGTGGATTATTTAATTCCAAAGCCATATTTACAAAAGAACAGCACTGATACTAGTTAACCTATTGCTTGAGCAATAAGAGGGAGCCAACCTTTCCCACGGGTATCGGTTAAAAAATGAATGTAATAGCGCAACTGAAGTTTGAACACGTTATTTCGAGAAAGTATTCCTGAACTTTGGCCGCCACGCCATTAAGTCCCGTAAACAGCAGTCACTGACCTTTACACACGGAGGTTAGATATAATACCACGGAATGTTTTTTTAAAAATAAGAGGTAATTGTTTTAGTCAAGAATTCAATATAGCTATTTGATAATATAAACATTTTTGTGGCAACCAATATCTGTCCATCGTCTTTCAAAACAGTGTTTTCAGAATAGCAAAGGAAATAAAAAGAAACCGATATATATACTTATATATACGAGGAGGTCATTCAATAATTACTGTAAAGTTTGCCAAAAGTAACAGGAAGCATTCTACTATTGCACCTTTTACAAGAAATCAGTTGTTACGTGTCCTTCAATGTCCCAAAAGATTATCAGCTTGACCTTCTTTACAAAACTGCTGCACCCGGAAACCGTTCTTTCAAGAAGATTCAGGGCATTGTGTTTTCCACTCAAACTCGAAGCGGAATTTATTTTTTGCTTTTTTTCCAAAAAGATTCCTCTTTTTTCTTGAATATGTCGCGTATATATATATATATATATATATATATAGGTAAAATAGTAAGGTAGCTTGGTCTCTCTATATTTGGCGGGGCGAGAGGTCTCGGAGAAGAAAAAACTTTGAATTAAAAACCTGTGGAATGTTGCAGAGGAGAATCTGTTACACCTCGGTGCACCATTTTTTTGTAATTATAATATTCAAGAAGTGTGACTGGTTCTTCACAAACCTTCACCACTATAAACAAATCACCTGTGTAGGTATTCTAACAGCTCATATCTTTAACTGAACTGCTTTGCTCTCATACGTCGAAATTGACATGAGAGTTCATTATATATATATATATATATATAGTGCTTTTCGTTTTTTTCCTTTTTGGCAACGGAATATAGGCAATACTATTGATTGGGTGCGAAAAGTAACACTGTGTTCACATTTTCCCATTTGTATCTATCTACATGCATGCAATGATCTTCAAATGTGTCTGCACGTGTGCGTCTATGTATTAATGGGTGTCTATCTGCGCATGTGTAAACATCACATAGGTATGGGTGACTTGACAGTTTGGACGTGTACATAACTTCTGTAAGTTATGCGTCAGCTTTCTTCTCTCTCTATCCATTGAATGAACGTCGTTGGCGACATAAAACCTCAACTGAAGGACAAAGCGAGAAAGATGTAAGTATGACGATGACTGCTTTACCTGCAGCTAGAAAGTATGTTATATAAACGAATAGTTCTTTTGTTTTCGCTAGTAACCCGCAAGCAATATATTTGAAGAGGTCAATCAAATACTGTACAACTTATTGAAACTACTTTTTCGTTTCAAACTGTCCCTTCTTTTTTACAGATTTTATTCCAGAACGAATTTATTTAAAGGAAATTAAACTTTGCACATTGTTCACACACACACACACACACACACACACACACACACACACATATATATATATATATATATACTCATACAGTTGTCTGCATGGACCTGTATAGTTTCTGTTAAGCATCAACTTATTGTACGAATTTTACCAACGCCTCCATCACGAGCTGAATGTGACATAAGACTACATGGTGATACCCAATGTTGTGTACGTTTATACGACCAGACAACGTCGACTAGTGGATAAAAAAAAGTTTGATAAACATGTAATCACATGTTATCTTGAAAGATGGTATCCGTCTTTACCCTCTAAATTACAACTCAAGAAATAACTAATTCAACCTCTGAAAAAAAAAAGATGCGTAAAATAAGGTTGTAAGACAAGTGTACGTCGTTGAATTATAGTGACATATGCTTATATGTCAATTTGGTTCATTTCTGGGTTTCCATAGCAACAGAGTTATAATTCATTTCCCTCTGAGGGCTATATACGCCTAGCCTTGTGCTAAAATGAGGTAAGCTGATTTCCCTAGTTAGATCATCGACATCAGAATTCTGGCTGATCTCAACTATGCTGTTGTTTGGATGGTCTCCAGTCGTCTTCTTATTTCAAAGTCTTCCAGTCCCTCAACCAATCTTTAGCTGACTATACCGAGCGCGCCAGTTATAAGTGGTGTTACGACCAGGGGTTTCGCTAGGACTGCGAGAGCTGGCACGTAACAAGAATAATAATAAAAAAAATATAATAGGCGAGCTATGGGAAGGGAATTTCTCCAATCGAAGACTCTCGGTAAATCATAGCGGAATAAGCGGCAAGCACTCACAAAACCAACATAACACAATTTGAAGATTCAACAACAAAATTTATTACAAAATTCACATGGTAACTCAAGGAACATAAGATAAAAAAAGGTTTAAGAACAAAAGGGGATGGAAAAGTAATTATAATATCTACATCTAAAATCCGAGACGAATCACAACTCAAATAGATTTGCAAGGTAGATACATAAAGGCAAAAGAAATATGAAACTCACTGAGGGTTTAGGGTTTGTTAATAATCTTACCTTCTTTCGTTTTTTTTTCTTTTGTATGAGACGATTCAGCTTGAATATAAGTAAGTGCCACGAAGAGTTGTCCGATCTCTGAAATCTGTTTCTTGGTCACATTTCCTCGGGTGGACTGGGACGAAAGCCTCTCGACTTCTCCTGAATAGATGTTAACGCCTCGAAGTCTACTACTGCGACTAATCGTTTTGTCACTCTGCGAGTGCGCAAAAAAAGGGTCTCTGACCAATTCCTAGAGTTGGACACGTGTCCGGTAAGGTCACTTAAAGTTTACTCTAAGAGTTCAAGGCTAGCTGAGATGGGTAAATAGGGGAAGGGGGTTGACTTGCAATTTAATTCCTTATTGTCTTCTTTTTTTTCTTTTATCTTTCTCCTTTGCTCTCGTGAACTATCGAGCAAATCATGCGTAAGGAGAAAGGATAGGCATGGCGCCTCTTCTTCCTCACTTCTTTATTTTTCATTTCGGAATAATAAGGACAAATAAAGCACATAAAAAAAAATATTTCTTGTTATTAATCTATTTTCTACCCCACTTAACAGTGGTATCAACGTCATTTTCATGTTTCATAGTTTTTTCAGTTCTCTACTAAGGTCTACGTACTTATCTCTCTTTTTGCTTTTTTCCGTTTTATCCAGTGGTCAGCAGGAACGACAAAGTCGACTATTCGGAAGGTTCTCTTTTGTTTGTTTACTACCGATAAGTCTGATCGTCTGGCTGAGATTAGACGATCCGTTTGTTTCTAAAAATTTCAGAGAATTTTTTGCGTATCATTTTCTTGGATAGATTCTGGGTCATTTGTTCGTTGGGTCAAATTTAAATATCTTACACAATTCCCTGTGGATTATGTTACTCACCTATTCGTGTCTAATTTCATGCCTTTTCTCGCTAATTTACTGCATTCGCTTATTATGTGATTGATCTTTTCGTCTGTCATAATCTACATCTATTTTTTTGTTGCGTCTTATTTATTCTTACTTTGACATAGTTCTTATCTCCTTGTTTTGTGCTGCTATCAGAAGAGATTCAGTTTCTCTCTTAAGGTTTCGGGGGGTGTCCTCGGTGGTGTAATGGTTAAAGCGATTGACTGCGGAATCGTAGTACGCGAGTTCGTACTCCAGTCGCGCTATTACGTTCACTTTCGGGCAAATACCCTTGGGAAAGGTATGAACCCCCTTATCCTCCCAGCTATGGGTTAAATAGCACCACTACTGTTCTTCTAGGAGAATGGCTTTGGCATTAAATAACATAAAAAGAGTTGATATGCCATTAAACAAAAGAAACCAAACCATCTTAAGGTTTCCCTTTCTTAGCTATGCCCAATTTTTTTTCGTGTGAGATACCGCTTGTTTGTTGCTTGAAATGTCCTTACAGATTTTTTTCCCATTTTTGTTTTCTGCTTATTTTTCTTCTGTTGATGCTTGTGTTGCTTATATTGTTCTCTGATGGTTGTAATCAGTCTTCCTCTGCGCCTTTTTTATGGAGTATTAAAGTCGTTATATCGATACATCGAAGCTATCTTCAATACTGATGAGTACTCTTCCTCCTTCTTTTCATGATACATAGAGTCTGTCTACGTCATTTCTGGAATGTACGGTCTTATGCATGGTCATTAGTTTTCTTGTTCTTTGGTCGATTTGTTGAATTTCTTCTCCCATTCACTTTAAGAATGGTCTCGAGTAACTTATGAGGGAGGCAGCCAAAGTATTTATCCTTTTGACGAGATTTCTGCGATCTAGTTTGGTTTCCAGTAGTTTTCTCGTTCTTCTTAAATATTCTTTCATCTCCGCATGTTTGATGATGTCTGCTCCCAGTATTCCCAAGAATTTATAAGTTATTATTATAATTATAATTATTATTATCAAATTCACTTTCAGATTCAATCGATCCTTCACTAGTTCTTACCCCAAGAAAAGTTTGCATTTATGGTTTTTGCTGCCACGTTTGGGTAATATTTTTCAGTCACATTGTCATTACTCTTCGAAGGAGATTATTATTATTATTATTATTATCATTTACTCATTAGAGTTTTTCAAATCAGCGTTAACTGATGGTCTTTCACTGGAGTTTGAGTGACAGCAAGTCTCCTCAAGTCTCCAGGACTCTTCTCTGTATTCTGGCCATTCTCAGTAATGCTGTCGTTTGGATGTTCTCCACTAGTCCGCCAACTTCCAAGGAATCCAGGCCCTTTAATAATCCTTTAGTAACTGTACCAAAAGCGCCAATCACATTTGCTATAATTGTAACCTTCATGTTCCATAGTTTTTTTTAATTCTCTAGCAAGGTCGAGACACTTATCCTTCTTTTCACATTCTTTCGGCTTTATTCTGTGGTCAGCCAGAACAGCAAAGTCGACAATTTTGCAAATTCTTTTTTTTTTTGTTGATTATTATAAGGTCTGGTCTTCTGGCCGAGATTATTATTATCATCATTATTCTTATTAAATGAACTTTGACACTGATCCCTTGTTTGTAATTAAATAGAAATCGCATTGAGTTCATAATTTTCTGTGATTTATTTTTCCTGCGTATTCTTTAAAAACATTGCCATCATCATCATGGCACTCGCAGCCTGAGACATCTGAGTCTATGACTCTAACTTGATTTGTCACCGTGGAAATACCACTAAGCTTTTTGCTTAGATGTGGCACAAGGCCATATGAAAGGGGCACCCAATGAGACTCGAACTCACTCGTGTAGGTTTGCTAGCCGAGCTTGCTAACACAACCAGAGGCGCCTTGATTTGTCACCGTGACCAGTTCAATGCCTAATCAAAGCTTCTTATACTATTTGAAAGATTTTGAGAACACGTCATTTTGGAGCAAAAGCGACCCCTTCGGATTGAGGGGTTAGGCAACTATCACTTTATTTCCAAACATGAAATATGTTTAAATCACTTTGCTAACAATCCCACCGCTCACGCTAACGCCCTTGGGAAAGACATACATCCAGTCATACCGTTATAATCATTACACCTCGCGCGCTTTGGTTTCCTTATATAATAAAATGAAAAATAAGAATCGGTTGCACGCTCTCAGTGCATTTTTTGAAAATTTAAAGTTTAATTATCATATCTATAAAATGTCAGGAGAATGATGAACTTGTTTGGCATAAAGAAAAAAAATTGAAAAATTAAAAAAAAAAAAAGTGAATAAGAAATTGAATGTAAATTCAAACACAATTGAGAACAAATGAAGAAGAGAAACACATAAAATAAGATTGAATCACACGATATTACATGAAGAGATAACATGAGAAAGCTATTAAGGCGAATCAAAACAGATATGTCTTTTTTTTTAATTGGAAGTTCACAAGGAACGTTTTAAAAGTTATTTTTCTGAAGTTTGTGTAATGTTCTTTGAATATTTTTGTATTAAACTCTTTTAGAAGAATTTTCTTGTAAAATAATTGGCAGTGCATTTTCATAGTAAAACCATTCGGAGAGCATTTCTGTATTAGAATGTTTTATCATGCTTTTTCGTTTTTAATCACCTGTGAGTTCATGAATGTCCTGAGGCCTTTGCGTGTTTTTGACGATTATGTAAGGCTCTCTGTATAGTATTTCTATATCAAAATAATATAAATTGTTTTTTTAAGTTATATTATTGAAAACTCGTTTTACTTATAAAATTCACACAATATATTTTATAACAAAACCATTGTAATGACTTTTTATATATAATTCATTAAAGATTGCTTAACACTAAGCATTATAAAGTAAGGATCAAGGGTAAAGTGAAGCAACCCGGGAAATGGAGTAACGCCCTCCACTACACCTCGGTGTGGTAGCTATTGAAAAGGGAGCCTTCGGGTCACCCTCGACTAAGTTCGCCAACTTTACCAAATTCTTTATACAATGATCTATCAAAACAATCTTTAAATCTAATCACGAATGCACGGAGAATAAACAATGCATTTTTATAGAAAAATAATTCGCAGTGAATTTATATATTAGAAAGTGGGTACAGTATTTTTTCTTCTTTAAGTAACAGTGAGTTCGTGAAGAATCCCTTTAGGTCCTCAGTTCACTCGGCTGAGGATGTAAGATGCACTGAATGCGTCACTACAGAGTGTCTCTTATTTGACATTAAACCATCTGATAACAAAACTTTTCTCCTGGAGTTTTGGAGAATGTAGTGTACCCCTTGATTGCGACAAATCCCAAGTCTGTTCTGACCTAGAATGGTTGTACTTGTTAGGGTCCCAATTATTTAATCATTTTTTTATACTTGAAAATATTTAACTGTAGGGAAACAAAATTATAAACGTTAAATTGAATTATTAATATCATGAAACAGTGCTTGAAACCATTTAACTGTACGCAAACGAATAAAAAAGTTTAATTGATTTAGAAGTGTTAAATATCAATACTTAAAACCATTTAACGTTGTACAAACAAATGAGTTCAAACTAGTTTAAAAATATAGTTATCGATAAAATATTCCCGTAAAACCCGTAAAATTATATATATATATATATATATATATATATATATATACATATGAACAAATTTTGACATTAAATAACCATAAAGGGTTGATATACCATCACACTTAACAGCCTAACCTTGAGGCCTTGAATGTTTGTGATTATTTTGTAGTGCTTTCTTTACAATGCTTGTATAATAAATTAATTTACAGTGTGTTTTTAAAGTTATATAATTTACAACTCGATTTGATATTAGAATTCACTCAATTTATTCAATAGTAAAACTATTGCAATACTTTTTTCATATGAAATGTTTTTACTATACATTTCTATGTTATGGCCTCTCAAAACCACTTATATCTAATTGGAAGTTCTTAAAGCACGTTTTGAGAACTGTACATGTTTCTGAAATTTATGTAATTCTCAATGGGCTGTTTTCTATTAAACATTTTATTATACATTTTCTAGTAATTTTATGTTTATTGTAAAATATTTCGGAGTAGGTTTCTCCATCAAGTTTTATGAGATGCATTTTTCAAATTTTCTTGGGGCCTTTGTGTGTATTTACTCAAACCCATCGGCCATGAAGAAGATGTGATACACTGTCAACTTTTAAGAGGAGTACAGCTGGTTTAAATTCCTGAGTTTTCCATCTCCAAGACTTGTTGCCTAACCAAAGCTAAAGAACACAGTCTTCACTTGGAGGAAGAGAGATAGATTTCTGCCGTTATCAAAGGCATTAGCGCGTAATGAAACGCAATAATCCTCATTCAGGATTTGAACCCGAGCTGCTTATTGCTAATGACGCCTCTATAAGTTATTCGTATGTTTTTGAATATTATGTTATTCTCTTTATATGATCTTATTTAAAAATAAGTTAAACTACGTGTTTAAAGTTATATAATTTACAAAGCGTTTCAATAGGAAAATCCCCTCTATCAATTTTATAGTAACTCCATTGCAATGGGTTTTTTTTATATGTAATTCATTTACAGTATATTTCAGTACTTTGATCTTTTATAAAGAATGTTTTCAAATCTTTTTATCTTTTGAAAATTAAGGCTCTCTATGTAGAATTTTTATATCAAAAGGATTTACAAACGTTTTAATAATAAAATTCACATGGTGTATTTTATATTAAAATCATTGGAATGAATTTTCATATTTCAAAGTAAAACGATTTGCAACGCATTTTTAGAGTAAAATCTACCCAACGTCTTTCATAGTTAAACAATTTTAAAGCATTTTTCTGTTGTATATGACAATAAACATTTACAACGCGTTTTAATAGTAAAATCTACATAATGTATTTGATAGGAAAAGTAAAAGCAACGCCTTTTTAAATGAAATTCAGTTACCATAGATCTCTATGTCATTTGGATTTGGCCATGGCGTAATGGTTATCGTCGTAGGAAATAAACTTGGTGACACGATCTCTGATCCTGGATCAGGCTGAGTGCATTTTATGTAGTATCAATACCTTTGAGAAAGGTATGAAACCAACTATTCTCGCTTCAGCTATGGGTAAATAGTCGGGCGAAATGGGTTCTTTCGCCTTGGTTAGTTTTATAATGTTCGTTCTGAGGGTATATTTTGGCCAATTCTTTGTAATCTATTTAGTATGGAATGCTAACGCAATATTTTGAATACTGACTCGCAATGCTATATTTCAGAAGAAAAAAAAAATATTTGTAGAGACGGGGGTCAACAATCAAGTCCGACGCTTACTGGCAGAGTAATCGACCTTTTCTTTCTCCTCCCCTTTTCCTTCTCCCACTTTTCCTTTCTTTCTTCGCTTCCACTGTCTGTCTCGCTTGTTGGACAAACCCCTTGCTCCTAGATCTGCCAAAGCATTTTTCCCATTTATTAAGGCCAACGCCTACCCATTTTGGCACTTAGTGATATAATACAAGAAACAATCAAAAGAGATGGTGGAAAAGAATGGACGCTCTCTTCTTCCCCGTAAGTTGTCTGTTTCTGGTTCAATTCCGAGTTTCTCTATGGCAAACGACGCACAGCGCAACCCTTATCCTTTTTCGTCGAGCGTGAGCATTATGTCTGCCAGAACTTCACAGTAATACTCTGCACACCTCGTCAGACCTTTGTCTGACTAACTTTTATTGTTACTATTTCTTGTCACGTGACCCCAGTTGCACAATCCATTTCAAGAGTTGTGTTTGTTGCCTTGATATTCGTGTTCAACCCACACAGGTCGATATCGGCACATTCTTTTACATAACAGTTAGGCAACCAATCAAGGAGTAGGAAAACTCAGACTTCCAACCTGTTAAACTCTGCTAAAAAATTGACCGTGTGTAAAACTCTGCTTGTGCGGAAGAGTTGGTAAATACATATATAGATAAGAACCTAACAGATAAGAACACTCCGAGTCAGAGTGGACCTGGAAGTAATGGGAATGAAAGGGTACACCAAACTTCCCAGATATCCAGAACTGGAGCTGCACCATTTGATGCTGTTTAGTGACATAAACAACAGTCTTCTTTTGAATGAGGATATAGTCTGCGTATTCTCAGCTCCGTCAGAAAGGCGATCATAATATCCCTGGGAACCTTGTGTTCTTTAATAGAAATCTCTGCAAGTCTAGCACGCCATTGTTAGTTGGTTTGATTCTCAATAGATGCCCCATACTTTAGCCTTGGGCCAAACAAGACTCAACTTAGTAAATAATGACTCTCATCTATTTCTCTTATCGTTACTTACTAAACATTACTGGAGCCGAGACATAGGCTTACTCTGGTTGGCTGGGGTTTATGGCATATCAAACATTGTAAGTTATTAAATGCCAAATCTTTTTTTACATAATTAATCACTTCTTTTTCAAACAATTCAGTTTAGCGTAAGTACAGTTTCAATGTTAAAAACAGTTCCATTTCAAACAATTCAGTTTAGCGTAAGTATGCAGTTGAAATGTAAGTATGCAGTATAATCATTAAAACATTTCTATTTCAAACTATTCAGTATAGACAAACAGTTCTAATTCAAACAATTCAGTTTAGCACAAGTATAGTTTTTGTTTACACACAGTTAGATGTCAAAAACAGTTCTATTTCAAACAATCCCGTTTAGCATAAGTACGTAGATTTAATATCAAAACAGTTTTTTTTCAAGGAATTCAGTTGAGCATAAGTACGCGTTTTAGTTCTATTTGACCAATAGATAGGACCCTATCAGGTGTTACCACTCCGGGAGAGAGTAGACCTGGGAGCAATAGCAATGAAGGGGTGCACACTATTCCTCAAAGCTCCAGCATTAGACTGTTTAGTGTCATATCCTGGACACTTATTGAGAGCCTTACCCCTCTGCAGAGAAGCAGTTGGTGTATTCAGCAGCCCACCAACCGACTAGTCATAGTCATACCCTACTTGGTTATGGTAATTGCTTTGAATAAGTGATTACTCATCAAACTTTTGAATGGGCTCATTACTTCTAAACTTCCTTGATCTGGCGAAGAACGTTGTTTTCAGCATAACACTATCATAAGTTTAAGATATTCTTGTTGTGGTTATTTCTCAAACTTTGCTTAGACCAACTCAGGCTATTTGCAGAACCTGATTTTTCTAAGTGATCACTTCTCCAAATTCTGAGGACATTCATTGTTGCTTAACATCGGTGATTATGTAGGAAATAAAGCTTTCAGCATAACTTGACGATAATTTTGAAATAGCCAAGTTGTTGTTGTTATCTACTAAGCTTTGCTTTGTCTGAAACATTGAACTCACGTTGCTGACAATAACTTCTCTTCCAAAATGGTCATCCATCTCTGTACTAAATAAACACATCAATAGTTAATTTCGTTGATATAACGCTAATCAACGCTTCCAGCAAGATTTGGTTGTAATTTTAGAATATACATGTTAATTAAATATACATTATATACAACAATTGATTTGTTTAGTTGGGTTTTATGGCATATCAACCATTGTAGATCATTTAATGCCAAATCCTCTTCATACATGTATTGAATATATGATTTGTAAGCATATTTTTTATAACATTTTTAGACGAGCATTGCTATTGTTTCTACACAGTTAAACGATTTCAATTAAAACTATCTAACACTAATAATTCTATTTAATATAAATCATTTGTTTTCAGAGAGCGAAGTGGTCACATGTATTGCTATTTAATATTCAACCGGATCATTGGCCAAGCGAGTAGAGTGTCCGCCAGTGATCCAGGAAACCTGGGTTCAATCCCAGGTCGCGTCATACCAAAGGCTTTAAAAATAGTACTTGATACATCCTTGCCTAACACTCAGCGCTCTAAGGTACGTATCGATGGTAAAGTAGAGCAATCCAGGGAAAGGAGTAGAGCTCTCCCCTACACTTTGGTGTAGTAGCTATTGAAAGGGGAGCCTTCGGGTCGACTACGATTGTCAATTTTACTTATTCCATTAAACACTATTCATTCATTTGCACACAGTCAAATTGTTCCAAGTATTTCTATGCTATACGAATATTTCAATTTAGGTACACATTTAAAGAGTTAAAAGTATTGCTATCTAACACTAATCATACTACTCAAAATTGCTCACTTGTTGGCACACAATAGAATGGTTCCAAGTATTACTATGTATCACTAATGATTCAATTAAACATCGGTCATTTGTTTACACACAGTTAAATGATCAAACAGTTCTATTATCAATTTATCAAAAGTAATTTCTGCACACAGTATAAATGTCAACCTGTTCTATCTGACCCATAGATAGGACCCAATCAGGTGCAACCACTCCAGTTCAGAGTGGATCTGGTAGTAATGGTAATGAATGGGTAGTCCACATTCTCCAAAGTTCCAGGGCCGAATCCTAACCATCAGATAGTTTAGTGTCATGTCAAGACACGTGTTGCGGGTTGACAGTCTCACCTCTCTGCAGAGATACAGTCTGTATTTTACAGCCCCCGACGACTGGGCTAAATACAACTCGTGTGTTGATTTCTTCTTGTTATTAGGTTATTCCAAATATTAAAATGATTCGTTTTTGAATAATCAGATAGTCCATTTGGAATAATGAACTTGACTTAATATGTAAAGGTCATTTTAGTGGGGGGGAGCTCTTTCGTGAGAAAAGTTATTATTCAGATATCTCCAATCTAATTAGCATATGTGTAACTAGGTATAATCTTTTTAAAATCTCAATATTGCATAATTCACCAAACCAAAATGTCTCTCACCTCTGATTCTGGGTACATTTTCTTAATACCTCGTCAGAAAACCTTTTTTCCTCAGGATTGAGGTTTGTCATTTGGCCCAAGGTGCGTTGGATATGGGAAAAAAGTTTGGTTTGTTTTTTAACGGCATATAAACTTTCATGGGTTATTCAGTGTCAAAGCCATTCGTGTAAACGAGTAGTAGTTGTACTATCTAACCTATAGCTGAGAAAGATTAGAGGGTCCATACCGTTCCAAAGAGTATTAGTCCAAAAGTTTACGTAATAGCTGGATTTCAAACTCGCTTACAACAGTGTCAAAGTTTAACGCATTAGCCATTATGACACGGAGACGTTCCCCTGTGAAAGTAGAGGTAATGAATTATTGTTTTATAAAAATATAAAATAGATCACGCGAATAATTTTGCGTGTTGACGAAGTTATAAAAGTAAATATCAAGTAGTTAGTCAGAGAGAGAGAGAGAGAGAGAGAGAGAGAGAGAGAGAGTGGTGGAGAGAGAGAGAGAGAGAGAGTGTGAAAGAGAGAGACAGAGAGTTTCTGGGGAGCTCTCAACTAAACAAAAATAACACAAGTTTTTTTAGATGTAAGCAAGCCTCCCACCGTAGCAAGCTTAAAAATACGGCGCCTCAAGCACAGGGCAATCAACCCAGTCCTTATCCCTTTCATGCAAGTGGTCAGAAGCTGCCTGGCGGGGACGGTCCTGTAGAATTAAGCCAAAAACTTTTGATGCATCATACTCTTTTGGAACAGATACCTCACTTGGATCAAAAAGCCAAGAAGAGAGAGAGAGAGAGAGAGAGAGAGAGAGAGAGAGGGTGGGTAGCAATCAAAATAAGAGATTTTCGTCAGGGCTGCTATCTGTATTTTAGGCTGCCGCTCCCCAACGGACAGATCAGAAAGAATGTGCAAGCTGCTGTTGTAAGAAATCTGAGAGAGAGAGAGGAGGTGGGGGAGAATTAAGTACCGGCTGGCAGAGGATTACCAAAGTGCTTCGGTTAAGAACAGAATCAATTAACTTTAAGAATAACTGTAAGATGTTCATGGGTGCATACGTAAACAATTACCGCACATATTATCACTATTATGTTTTCATTCAAATCACAAAACGTAGTTTTACCGGGAGATCAAGTTACAACATATCTCAGTATTTCAATGCTATGTTCAGAATTTTATACATTAGGTTAAGCTATTTGCTTTAATGGCATATCAACTCTTTTGAGCTATTTATTTTCAAATCCTTTTATAGACGTATGTTTGTGAGTGTGTGTGTGTGTGTGTGTATGTGCGTGCATGTGATTTGAAAGCAAATATCTTGTTGAGAGCCTTGGTTTCGTTGGGTTTTATGGCATATCAACCCTAGTGAGTTATTCAATGCCAAATTCTTTGTCCAAATAAATAATGATTTTTAAGTGAATAGTTTGTTGGTAACATTTGTACTCACATTCCCCAGAGATCCTGGACTGTAGCCTCACCATCAGATGCAGTTTATTGTCATATACTGGACACTCGTTGGGAGGCAGTTTTACCCCTCAGCAGAGATGCAGTCAGTGTATTCTACAGCCCCAGCCGACATATACATTGGTATTTGTCTTACATCCTGTTATATATTGACCCTCGACCGAGCCGTCAATCAAGAGATGCACCTGTGTAAATAAGCGGAAGAACAGTGGAAGCAGGAAGCAGTTGGACGTTAGAAAATAATATAAGCAGGTCACCGGGCGGTTCAAGTCAGTTGGAGACAGGATGCTGAAGTTAGAACCAGCTGCAGATTGAGGGCTTTGGGTCCTTAGTGACCCCCGGTTAAGCAACTCAAGCCAAAACGCGAAAGAAGTGCTGCTATGGTCGAGAGAAGAACTTGGGTCAATATAGCAGTCCGTCCTTGTCTCCACTCATTTCTCACACACAACAAACATCACCCTTTCGAAAATAAAGTGTGAGAGATTTATATTTTTATAAAGAAGTGTATTCGTTCGTTATTGAAGTCGTCATTATCAGTTGATTATGTTCCCGTGTATATTTGTATACTCGTCGTGTACTATACAACAATCCCACCAACCGGACGAGTATGGAACGAGGTCTTTTTTTAAGGTTGGTTTGGGCGCAAGGTCGAAACACACACGCGTCCAGCGGTTTCAAATATGTCTTGACTCTCGTCGGCATTTTCCTAAAGATGGACTCCTCAGCCGCCAGGGGATAAATCTAACCCCACCCCGAAAAGGGTGAGAGCCTGGGAGACGGCCCCCTAAGGCTCAAGGATGTTGGCATCAGCCGCGCGGCGCGGATGCCAGGCCTCCCTAGCACCTGCATCTGGCAGCCTTAAACAACTACCACTAAGCCAAGACACAGGTGCCTCTGGTGGTGTAAAGGTTAGCAAGCTCGACTAGCAAACCTACAGTTCGAGTCTCATTGGGTGCCTCTTTCATACGGCCTTGTGCCACATCTAAGCAAAATGCTTAGTAAATTACCACTAAGCCAAGACACACCAGACCCACTCCGTGTACCAGCAAACACAGCCAGCAGAAATGCGTCCCGGTCCAGCGGCCACAGAGACATGGAGAAGGGAATCGAACGAGCAGACACAGTGCAATGTCATACCACGTTCTGAAAGCAAATTTGGTGGAAGACCAGCCTCGAAAGACATATGATTTGTTAGCGAACAGTTTGTTTGTAACATTACTTTGTTTGCTCACAGTTTTATGTCAAGTAGAGTAAATGATAGAATAGTTTTATTTGACTTATAGATGGGATTCTTACAGGTACGATCACTCCAAAAGGACCTGGGAGTTATAACAATGAAGAAGTATTCCACATTTCCAATAGGTCCAGAAGAAGAGCCTCATCATCTGATAGTTTTGTGTCATACACAAGATAGTCGTTGGGGTGCCTTACTCCTCAGTAGAAGTACAGTCAGTGTATTTAATAGCCACAGACAACAAGGCGTAGAATTTCATAGAATTCTTCTCTAAGAGCTCAATCCCTCAAATCAGCATTTGCCTCACCTACTAAAACGTTAAGAGTCAGGTTTATTTCCTGATGCCTGGGGTGGGGATGTTGACGGGATAAGAAAAAGAATTGCTTTTGCTATTTCTCAAAAAGAAAATTTCAACGCCCCCTTAACCAAAAAGAAAACGGTATATGTATATATATATATATATATATATATATATATATATATATATATAAACGCCACACAATACAACGGTACAGACGCTCTTCTCGCAAAGTAGTAATGTACATACAAAAGTTACATCACTTTTGTAATACAACCTCCCCTGATGATGGCCCAAAGTCGGACAGAAAGTACTTGGGAAATAAAATATTATAGAAGATTTATCAATCAATTCCTGCCGAATATCATATGATCAATACGACAATTCGAAAGGATTTTAAAAAATATGTAGACAAAAAATGTCTTTTATGTTCAATGAAACATATATATATATATATATATATATATATATATATATATATAGTTACAGAATTTCAGTGGTAGATATTGTTGTGAAAATAATGCATAGTGGAGAATGTGAGGAAATTAGTCTTCAACATAAAAAGGTAACAAGGAATCTCACCAGAATTTTCAATTCCATCCGATCTTCTCAGAAGATTACTTATTTTTCGACTGCAGTGCGGGATCAGTCTTAAAATTATCAGGACTTGCTGAGCTGTATGATCTGTGGGTAAAAGAGTGATAAGCAGATAACATTATTTAGTAGAAGTTCATAACAGTAAACTTTTATCATAGTTTTCTACAACCATAGCATTTTTTCACGTGCTTTTGTTTACTTCTCTTATTTTACAGGTCGTTCAACAATGAGCACTGAGGAAAAAATAAACTTAACATTTTTGGTTCGGTTGGCGAAAACTCCGTCACACGCATTTGAAGTAACTAATCAAGTGTATGGAGCTAAGATCACGTCACACACAGGTATTTTTGAGGGGTGTAAAAGTTTAAAGGGTGTCGCAAGGGCATGAAAGATGGCACAAGGAGTGGGAGACCTTTAATAAGCAAGATTGAGATCAACATCAAGCGAGTATGACAGGTGGTGCGTGATGATCGTCGGTTGACTATTCTAAGGATCTCAGTTCAGCTGGACATGAGTAAAGGTTAGCATTTGAAGATTTTCATCAAAGATTTGGGCATGTTTGAAAAGTAATGGGACAGTGTACGCTGAGCTTCCATTGCGTAACAGAAGTCTTGCAGAAGGATACATTAACACCAGATGTATTCATACTCTGCTAATAAGCAGATGATAACCAGTAGAAACTAGGATAGTTGGAGTCTATGCAGATTTTCTTGTGCTTCCCGCAAATACATCAGCCAAAGCAGAATCACCACTGCATAGCCTTGAGCAAGCAGCAGAAGGCATTGGCTTGAATATAACAAATAAAACAGAAAATGCATTTTTAAGAAAAGTATCCATCTCCATAGGAAGTGGCTCCACTCTAAAATGAATAGACCAAGTCACCTACCTCGACATCAATATCTCATCTACTGAAAGTTATTTGAACTTCATCTAACAAAGGAAGGGAAAATTATCGACGGGTTATCGATCATATCTCATCTGTCCGTGAAAAAAACGGGATTTCTTCCAAGTTGTGTCACTATTAATTTTTGGATGCACCACATGATCGCCACTAAAATGTATTGAAAAAAAATCTACGTGGGAACTACATAAGAATTCTACGAGCTCGTTTCAACAAATGCTGGAAGCAACATGCTACAAAACAGCTGCTCTCATCTCACAAAGCATATAAGGATGACGAACAACACCCACACATATTTATATATACATTCAAATATATATATATATATATATATATATATATATATATATATATATAGATGGATAGATAGATATGAATATAAATATTTATAAATATAAATATTTATAAATCTCTCTCTCGCTCTCACTCTCTCTCTCTCTCTCTATATATATATATATATATACTAAGTTACATGCATAAAGATATATATATATATATATATATATATATATAGTAATAAAGCCTACAGAGTAAGACCAATCTATCAGAGTCATAGGTTAATAATATATATATATATATATATATATAAGTATATGAATATGTGTATATACATATATATATTTCTTTACCCAGCCTACCCAGAGAAGTAGGCTACCACACAAAGTCAATTCTAAAGTAGAGTGTAACAACTTGAAATTCAGTTTTCCTTCTCCTAGATTGGTTGACATACAGAGGTTAAAGAACACGCGCTGCTCTACAATTTACCCGTAGCTGGAGGGAGAATAGTTGGATTCATACCTTTTCCAATTGAAACAGCTGTATGTGACATGCAAACAGTCTCACCAAGGATTTGAATACATATATATATATACATATATAAACGTATATATATATATATATATCATGTACGAATCTCTCTCTATATATATATAAAAAAGAATATACATACCATATTAATGAATATATATATGCATGTATATTCATATATATATATATATGCATATACGTATATATACACACATATACATATACATACATATATATTAATACGTACATACGTACATATATATATATATATATATATATATATATATATATATATATATTAAGCCCATTTGTTAAAAGCCTCCAGCCCCTGGATTCAACTTCTACGTTCCCCTGACCCTCTTTGAACCCCTGTGCGTGACACGATGTTATTTCCATACACTTGCTGAAGCATTTTAAGTGATTGTGAGGGATTTTTCGCCATCTGGACCAAAAATGTTAGGATTATTCGTTCCTCAGTGCCTATTGCTGAACGACCTGAAAAAAGATAGGGCGAAAAAAAAAAAAACATGTGAAAAAGACATGATTTAGAAAACCAAGATTACAGTTATATAATCTTACGATATAATGTAAGATGATAACAATATCTGTTTATCGAACTTTTGCCCATAACTCACACATCACACACATTTCTGTTTTTTTCTTTCAGACTAACTTATTCAGCAAAATGAGAAGGATCAAAACTTTAAATAATGCAGGTGATCTTTTCGTTCCTAGATAGTTAAAAAAAAAACATATTTTTAGACAATTAGCAGCATAGATGATTCATCCACATTTAAAAAAAAAATCTTATTTCGACGTTAACTCAATCTTATAAAGTGCGAAAAAGTATTTTTTTTTTACAGAGAGCATGGGATTGTTCTGTATCTATTCAACTTTCGATTTATTTCATTTGACTAGAAATGTGACATATTTTTCTTTCAAAAATCTATCTGATTTCAACGTCGCTAAATTATCTTAAATCAAGTGAATATGTTCTTGTTTACGTAGATTAATTAATTCTGCTATTAGAACCTTTGTTTTCTAATGATAAAAATCACTGGTAGTCCTAAACATTAACACATAAATATATTTCCCCATTACATAGTTTCACACTTACACATTGGACTTTTACGTTCACAAAAGATATCCCTTTAGATCCCCCCCGAAATAACGCTAAGTGTCACGCATGGATCTTAAATTTCTCGCTTAAAATTACATTTCCTCTGACTAATATTATCTTTTCTTACAAGAAAAGACTTTCTAACTTTTATTTTTTACAGACGTTTCGCTCGATTTAAAGAAATAAAAAAGTAGTATGTTGTATATTGCAGTCCTATTCAATTATCTATCACTTTTTCTGATGCACACGCCCCCCTATATATTAATAAATGTATATATTTATAATTATTTATGTACAAATATGTCAATATATATATATATATATTTATTTATTTATATATGTATAGGCACACATATATATAAATGTGTGTATATATATATATATATATATATATATATATTGATATGTATATGCATATATACATATGTATATACATATATATTTACACGCACACACGTACATAAATTTATATATATATATATATAGGGTGACCCCAAAAAACAGAACCAATTATTACTTCTAGAAAAATATATGGGTTCTGAATTTTTTGGTTATATATATATATATATATATATATATATATATATATATATATATATTATACAAGAGTAGTCAAAATGTATAAAGCCTTAACCAGACAGAAGACCATAGCTGAACATTTTTCTTGAGACAACACACTACAACTTCTTATAAAACACTAAAAAATCCGAATTAATTTTTCCAGCGTTGTATATATATATATATATATATATATATATATATATTCGGTACAACGCAAAAGAAGTATTAATTATAGAGAATAGTTGGATTCTTGAGTTTGATAAGAAAGGAACTAATCTAACTTCTTAAATAAAACCTGACGCCCCTTTCAATCGCCTCTTCAGAAGCTTATGTTAAAAAAATAATAACAGACCGATTGATGGGAAGGATGAATTTTTTAAAAGATGTACAGAAAATTTTAAACAATTTCTTTTAAAATCACGTTTCTATCCATTTTGATATATATATTTTTTTTATTGAAGCATTTTGAATAACGTAGAGTTTGGCAATAAATGATAACTAATAATATCCTTGATAATTGTTAATTTCACGCAAGATATCATGAACAAAAAAGTAACATAAACCCTACTGTATTGTCATGACCCATTGTCAACTCAATAACCTTTAAAACAGACAACGTTTCTCAAATTGGATTATCCCAAATGACGTGCTCAACTACAATCCAACTGGGACGACATTTATATTATTTATACGTAATCAGATTCAAGCGAGGAGTGGCAAGGTATGATGTGTTTGTCTGTATTCTCTAATGGATTATTGTACAATACAATGATTCTGCTGTTGTGGTCACGAAATTCAATAATAACTTAACAGCAGGATTTAGAAGATACGCGGCATGGTGAGTTCATTTTCGGAGATACTCAACTTAGACGTTCGTTCATATCGGCGTCCTAGTGTTTTCCATACTAGAAACCACTTTTCAGTACAAGTTATTTCAACCAGCAGATCAAGAGTGTAAGCTGTGGAATTACCTTAAGCCAAAAGCCATGTCTGTTCGATGATTAAATTAGTCGCCAGTTCGTCTCCATCGCTCAACTTTCAGGTTTGTGCCTGATTGAAGGGTCTATTCTTAATGCAAATAAAATTTTAAGATACTGTTTTTGGATCTATTGAATCATTTTAACGGTATGCCAACCTGTGTAGGTTTGTTTTATGAAAAGACGTTAAGGCTTGGTTTGGTTTGTTTTTATGGCATATCAACCATCTTTTTATATATATATATATTAAATTCATGATTTCTTAACATATTATGTTGATAACATTTTTAAATGAGCCTGGGCTCATTTTTGGTATACAGTTAAATGGTTTCACGTATTTCTATCTAATACGAATTTACTATTAATCATTTGTTCGTACACAGTAAAATGTTTTCAAGTATTGCTATTTAACACTAACAATTCAATCAACTATCTGTCATGTTTTTACACACAGTTAAATGATCAAACAATTCTATTTCAAACAATTCAATTTAGCGCGTCATTAGTTCGCACTCAGTTTAAGCACTTCTGTTTGACCCAAAGATAGGACCCTATCGGGTGCTACCACTGTGGGACATTTCTTCACCCCTCTCGTCCCTTCGCTCCCAGAGGCCCCAAATCTCTGAACTCAACCGACTGTGTTCGCCTCTGAACTCGAAAACACAATTAAATTAACTTCCAAAAATTTCCCGGCTTATATAATATATTAATTATCCCATCCTCAAATTGTTTCAATAATAATAACAATAATAATAATATTGGCGGACGGCATTATTGAGAACGGCCAGAATACTGAGAAGAGTCCTGGAGACTTGAGGAGACTTACTGTCACTCAGACTCCAGTGAAAAACCATCGGCTAACGCTGATGTGAAAAGCTCTAATGAGTGAATAATGATAATAAAAGATGAAAGAAAACTGAAAGAATGTGAAAAGATGGATAAGTACCTAGACCTTGCAAGGGAATTCAGAAAAGTATGGAACATGAAGGTGACAATTATACCAACCGCAATTGGTGCTTTTGGTACAGTAACTAAAGGATTATTAAAGTGAGTGGAGGACTTGGAAGTTGGTGGACGAGTGGAGACCATCCAAACTACAGCATCATTGAGAACAGCCAGAATACTGAGAAGAGTCCTGGAGACTTGAGCAGACTTACTGTTACTCAAACTCCAGTGAAAGACTATCAGCTAACGCTGATGTGAAAACTCTAAAGGAGTAAATAATAATAATAATGAAGAAGAAGAAGAAGAAGAAGAAGAAGAAGAAGAAGAAGAAGAAGAAGAAGAAGAATTTCTGTTTTAATTTGTTTTTAAGTAATACATACGTGAATACGTGTTTCAGTATATCTTTGATAAAGGATCGAAGTAAAATCAGTTGGTCTAATATTTAATCAAATATGGTCAAACTATTAATAAAAAAAAAAGAAACAAACATTCTCGAAAGCCATGTGGACGAACTTTAATGCCCATGTAATCAGTTTGTCCCTAAATATAAATAAATAAAATCTATGAAGAAACTCAAAAGAGGCGTAACTAAACAGTCAGACGTTTGTCATTTAACTGGCGTGCTGGGATGCAAATTCAAAAATAACTCGTGTGAAAGATGTTTTAAGATTGAAAAAAGTAAGAAATCTGTAAGAAAACTTGAAACAGGTATAAGGATGTCAGATTAAGTCCTACTAACTCAGAGTATAATAAAAAGGCACAGTTTGAAATATCATCATCATCATCATCATCATCATCGTGTTGTGCCGCTTGCGCGAATATCACTGACCTTCTCTCGCCACTTCTCCCCATCGTTCATCGCCTTTGGCAGGTCTTCAGGGCTACATCCCGTATCCTCACATAGCTGCTGAATGTATGTTCGAGTTTGAACTATAATAAGTTAAAACTTAAAAATTTTAAAGACATATATATATATATATATATATATTGTCATCCACAGACAGACTGTTTCGTTCTATCAGAACTCTTCAGTGTGGCTTGATACGCAAGACGCTCGAAGCCGGAATCGAAACCCGTCCAACTTTACGTTATATATATATATATATATATATATATATATATATATATATATATATATATATATTAGGGCTATAACTAAATTAGAGGTACATTGTTAAAGTAAAGAATAAAAACAATTTACAAAATTTGAATCAGATAAAAAGGATTATTGGACTTATACTAAATCTCTGAACTTAGAAATCCTAATTCCCGTTATGATATTCGCTAAAAAGCATAATATTCTGGAATATGAAGCCGGGATAAAATCCAATACACTTACGCTTCCTGAAAAAAAGTATACGAGCATAGATAAACGGAAGCCGTTGGAAGTTGCATTGTTGATGTGAAATAAGGCGGATGAATCAAAAGTTGGATCAATAGTGAGATTCTTTCGATGCTGGATGGAAGAAATTCAGAGGTCAACAACCAGAATCAAATAGTTCAGTCAGGATACTACTACTACTACTAATCTATAACAGTGGTGCCTATAGATGAGGGAAAAAACCCATGAAAAATGAACATGATTCTAATTTAAACCATATGTCCAAACTGCATGGCTCATCACGCAGATAAGTAAGAGGCATGTATACATGTACATATAAGTAAGTAAATAAAGCTAGCCACCTAAGTCGATGTGACCAAAGGGTCCCTTTTCAATAGCTACTACACCGACGTGTAGGGAAGCGCTTAACTACATTTCCTGGATTGTTCCATTTTACCCTTGATCTTTAAATTATAATGCTAAGTGTTAAGTAAGGCAGCATCAAGTACTATTTTTTGAATTTTTGGTATGACTCGACCTGAGAATGAACCCCAGTCTCCCGGACCATTAAGGCAATGGCCCGGTTATACACGTAAATTTATATACATATATACTTATATATACATATGTACACCTGTGTATGTAAGTATACACACACACACACACACACACACATATATATATATATACACACAAACACAGACATACAATATATATCAAATATACACATATATGAATACATATATACAGAAATATGAATATACATAAATAGTTGGTGACCGTAGTCGAGGGCGACCAGAAGGTTCCCTTTTCAATAGCTACTACTCCGAGGTCTAAGGGAGGGCGCTACTCCTTTCCCTGAATTGTTCCACTTTACCCTTGATACGCACCTTATATTTCTGAGTGTTAAGCAAGGGGGTATTATGTACCAATTTTAAAGTCTTTGGTAAGACCCGACCTGGGACTGAACCCAGGTCTCCCGGACCATTGGCGAACACTCTACCCACTAGGCCAATGAACCGGTAAACATGAATACACACACACACACACACACACACACACACACACACACATATATATATATATATATATATATATTCATACACTCACGCACACACATAGATATATATAAACAAGTATAGAAACATATGTCTATACATATACATGTACGCACTCCCACATATATAATACATTGCCCAATAGCTTAAGAGCTGGACTGTGGCCATACAGAAAATCACTTCAAATTTCATTCACACAGTTAGGTTCACTTTCGGACTAACATCCTGGGAAAAAGTATGACCTCATCATACCTCCAACTCTGTGTTGAATAGAATCACTGTTCTTCTTTTCCATGGATGGCTTTGGTATTAAACAGCCTACGAAGGTTGATATGCCATTAAACAATAAAACAGAATACAACCAATAAAAAAAAACACAAGATCAACTCCTGAAATTACTCCTTTAAAAATCTTGCATATTTATAAATTCACAATTACGAATATTTTTTGTTAAACGTTTTCTTCAACGTTGGATGGAACAATATTTACTTCGATATTAAGATATATTCAAAAATGATTTCCACAATTCAAGCAAAGGAAAATTTTAATGTGGACACATTATAGTCAGATTGAAGATTAAGTGCGTGATTAATAGTAGAACTGAATATTCATAGGGAAACAGTATGGCAGATACGAACAGAGAAAACATTTCTTAAATATGATGACTAGAACTTTAACCGTTTAGCAAAGAAAACATTGTATTCACTTTCCTTTTAATCTTTCGAAAGGAGAGTCCATGTGGCGTTGTTGTTAACGTAATGAACTGAGACTTCATGGTAAGTGAGTTCGAACTCCAGTCACGCTATAAAGTTCACTTTTAAACGAATACACTCGGAAAAGGTATGAACTCCCTAATCAACCGGTTAGCTTGGTTAAATAATACCACTACTATTCTTCTATAATGATGACCTTGACATTAAATAACCCAAAATGTTTGATATGGCATTAAAAAGAAACCAAGAGACTTTTGAATGGTGCGGATTTGATTTTTTAAAGTCATCAGTTTTGAAACGCGTTGATTTCAATATAACAACCCGGAAACATGGATTTCACTTCTATCAAAAAAAGAATTGTCACACACACACACAAATACACGCGCACACACGTTTGTATATCTATTGATTAGTCTTTTATCAGACTTGCTAAAACCGTCTACGTTTTTATTTATGGTTTCTCGAGAAATTAACTCATCTGTGTTTTTGTTATTTAATTATTTCCTTATTTTGTTGTTATAAGGAGGGAAATCCATAATGCCAACACCATTACCTTTATTAGAAGATGTGATGATAATGTTATACCTGGACAAATCCCTCAATGCTGAAACGTGTCCCTTAGGTAAAGCTAGATCGTTTGAGCAAACATTAGTGGTTGTAGATGAGTAGTCCTTGTAGAAATCCTTTGTTGAAATCGGAATTATTATGTCTATAGTTTAAGTTTATAAAATCTACAATTTTGATGTTATTAATCAGATGGTGTGATGGTAATGTTAATATTCAGGGACAAATCTCTCAATGATGAAACGTGTCTCCTAGTTAAAGCTCGGTTGTCAGTGCTAACATTAATGCCTGTAGTTGAGTAGTACCTGTATAAATTCTTTTGTTTTAAAAATTTACAATGATGAGGTTATTTATCTGATGGTGTGATCATAATGTTGTTATTCAGGGACAAAAGCCAATAAACCTTAAATTCCTCTACGATCAATTATTTCTGCGATTGAATCTGCACCCCCAGTATCATGGTAAAATCTTCAGCCAAAATTTTATCCCCTCTCTTAGGCTCTATTGACAATTTGTACATCAAAAACTCCACTGATTTACCGAACAAAATTAATAATCTAAACATTGAAAAGAAATCTCTAGTCAGTCTTGATATGAAATAATTATGCTCCAACGTTTCTGTTTGAAATTGTTTCAAACATTTAGAAATTAACCTAAAAAAACATTCATTGCATTAACATTTCCTATTCAGGAAATAATAAAATTTGCACATTGTGGACGAAATATCGATTTCCTGTGGGTTGAGAACTCGAGTGAGGAAAATGCCGGCCTCCTCTTATGCTCTTTAATCCATAGCTCTTTCCATGAATTGTGAACCCCGGTTACCGATAACGTATATGTAAAAAGGAAATACGCAAAAAATTCCTTCGCGAGAATATCGATGGCTTTGGGGTAAGATATCCGACTGACAAAACGTTAGGCGGGTTTTGATATCGGCTTGAAGAATCTTGCGGGTCTTGCCTCACTGATGAGTTGAGATAAAATAAAACTGTCTGTAGATGAAAATATACATGATCCTCCCACCATGGATGAGAAATAGAGTGGGGAATCTGCCGGCTAACACTGAAGATAAAACCCTTAACTTTTCTCATGAATTGAACTCTCCAGTGGCCGATAATGTATATGTGAAAAAGAAATCCACAAAAAATTCCTTCGCTTACGCTGAGAATGTCGATAGCTCTGGGGTAAGATATGCAACTGACGTAAAATCATCCGGGTTTCGATCTCTGCTTGAAGCATCTCGCGAGTCTAGACACACCGAAGAATGCTGATACAACGAAACAATCTGTCTGTGAATGACAATATATATATATATATATATATATATAAATGATCATTCAATGAATAAGGGGAAGTTTGTTAAAGGAAATAGCAATATGAAGCACTGTTTGCAGTTACACTTATTTCCAGGAGATCACTTGTAATGGATCTTTTCAGGTTCTAGAAGACTGTCAGTATGATATTCTTTATTGACTACTGCACCCAGAACTTTTTCTTTAGCGAAGAGTCAGTGCATTTCCACTCCATGGTCTATCTTTTCGTCTCTGGGTCGTTGTAGCAAATCCACTTTTAGCCTATTTGTAAAGATCTTTTAGCAAAACATAATTCTCCGAAAATTTCACTCATTCTTCCGTAAATTTTTCCATAATTTTTCACTTTTCAGTCAAGAAAATCTTAATGACAGACCTCTGTCTAAGCAATTTTGATTTGCTGCTATTTTGGATTGCCTTATCATTATTTTGCGAGATTAAATATATTTTTCTTTAAACTAATTCCAAACAACGAAGTGTTTACATTTATGGAAAAATTTAGAAAATGATTATATTGCTTTTTTCAAAAACATTTCCATTATCTATTGAATGGCCCACGTATATCGAAAAAATTAGGAATCGTGTTTAACTCATCGTAGTTGAGGAATACAACTAGAAAATCAGTAATATTAATTTAGATAATTATTGTTTTCACCTAATCTGAAAATTATGTTTGTTTGTTTCTGGCAATGACAATCAAGTTACCGAAATACTGGCGAAAAATGATATTGCTGGAATTTCCCATATAACATAATCATTCTGGAAAAGAATCCATTGATAAAGTACCACATATTACTTATAGTACTGTCCAACTCGTGGATAACCGCAACCATATGTATGCTGCTCGAATACAATTTAACCCAGTAGGGCCAAGAACATTTCAGCCTGACATCTTATGCATATTCTCACGTAAACACACACACACACACACACACACACACACACACACACACACACACACACACACACACACACACACGTGCATATAGATATATGATACATAAATATTAAGGGAATTTTACCTTCAAAGATTTACACTGCTGCAATTCATTGGACACATTGGATATGTTTTCAAACTACACCGTCTGACATCATATGAAACGTCACCGTGTCTTAATATTTAAAAAAAATTCAATTTTATTTCACGTAAAGCAAATGAATACAAACTTTTCGTCTTATTTTTTGAACAACTATTCCGTATGTTTTGACCGAGAATATATTTCTTCATTACGCTTACGGTCATGTTACTCGACATCAACTTCGTTTAAAAACAAATATGTACAAAGACAGTTCACACGACTCTTTAAATTTCAAAACGTACCATACTGGAAAATGGCTGGAGAGAAGACGGCCAAAATTGCTCATCTTTGGAATATTTTTACACTCATACAGTTCAAAATTTATGTTTCCTTTTGCATAATCATCATCATCATCATCATCATCATCATCATCATCATGTCACGCTATCAGCACAGATATTTCTGACCCTCTCTCGCCACTACTCCATATTGTCCATTGCTTCCGGTAGGTCCTCAAGGCTTCATCCCATATCGGTACAGAGCTGCTGTATGTAGGTTCGAGTGGGACGTCCTGCTTTTACTCGTCCATGTGAAGGGGTCCACTGGAATACATCCCTTCTGAGCTCGTCCCAATTCTCCAGCAGTGTCCCGCATGTCTGGTTCGTCTAATTTTGATAATTTTCATGATGGGTGGTAGGTGGCCATACAGCTGCTGCTTTGTAGGGTGTTGTCTTCTGGACTTGTTCAATATTGCTCGCAGCATTCTTGTGTAATTGCCGTCAAGCTTTTTCTCCATCCGTTTAGTTAGCGTCCTTGTGGTGCATCCATATAGCAGTATCGACACGACTGCTGCTTGGAAGAAACTGCGCTTCATTTTATCGGTCAGGTATGACTTCCTTATGACCGATAGCTTATCGACAGCTGTCCATGCCTTTACTAGTCGCGTGTCGATGTCTGTCTCGGTTGATGAGACACTGCTCCTTTTACGTAGACAAGAAAAACCTTTAAAAAATAACAAATTCATGCGTGTCAGTCCTCACACACACACACACACACACACACACACACACACACACACACGCACACACATACACACGGAATAATCATAGGTCTTTTTTTTCGAGCTCTTAGATTCGTGTATCTCCAAATTTTTAGATGGTGAAATTACATGCACAAATTACTTGCACAAATTCAGTATCATACCTCTTTAAGTAAAGTGGTGATGATCGAGTTTAATGCTTTGAAAGATGAACACTTAAGTAACAGCAGTTAATGTTAGCGTCTTGTGATATGTATGGTGTATCTTAGCAAATAACAATTTTGGTGGATTAGCTTACGATCATAATACGTAGAAAGCATCGGTTCTTACAAGATCACCCAAGTTAAGCTGCAACGATCCAGTAAATATTTAAAAGAGTGAGCACTAAAGTGACGGCACTTACTGTAAGCGGCCTGATGCCTGCGTATCGTGATTTACAATGCCGTACGAATGGGGCACTCAGTGAGACTCAAACTCACTCGCGAAGGTTTGCTAGTCTAGCTTACTAACCATTACACCACCCGAAGTGTCTCATACCTCAGCAAAAAAAGACTTTGTAAATAAATAACATGTGACATATATTTGAAAAGAATTATTTTTTTTCAGTGGACTTTCATCATCATCATCAACATTAAGTCATGCTCGCAGCACTGATGCTTCTGTATCTCTCTCTCCATCCGTCCCTATCATCCATTGCTCCGCCGGCCGTTCTCTTAAACTACATCCTGTAGATGTACCAAAATGACCCTCCGTCTTCTATTTTTAAATAGTCCTTTGCCAACCCGATTTTATATGCTGGCCCAAAAACGGTAAACGAAAAATAATATGTTACATTTGGTTCTTAAAAACTTATTCGACTTTTGGGGTCTTATATTCAGTATATTTAATAATATTGAGGAAAGAGTTACATTACCAGCCATTTCGACACCAAATACAACTTTCCTTATTGATTTCTGTCTAGCCCAGCTGAATTAACTTACAAGAAATAATAAGTAATCACTGAAAAAACTTGTTAATAGATACTTGTCTTGTCTCACTTTTTTTATTATTCATGAGGACATTTATTTCTCCATTTCCAGATGTTCCTTCTATTTTCTTTCCAGTTTTATCAGGGCCAAATCGATCACTGTATTCTCCGATGTGTACTTAATAATTTACTCAGTTCTTCAGAAATAAGCACATCGCTTTACTTTGAAAGACTAATTTATAAGAATGTTCTTTTGTGTGAATGATTGCGCCTAATTATTTTTGGGAATGAGGTTTATTTTCAATTTATAAAGGTAGAACTATTATTTATGAATGTAAAGCTATTATTTATTACTAGATGTTTTCGTCAGGAACAAAAAACTTAGATTCTTTTCAGTATATTTAATGTTATTATATACAACATGTAGATGATTATAATAATTCTTTTCTTATGCTGCCACTCACCTGTAAATAAACACTCGCACAGAGAGAGAGAGAGAGAGAGAGAGAGAGAGAGAGAGAGAGAGAGACAGACAGACAGACAGACAGACAGACAGAGACAGAGACAGAAAAAGAGACCACATATAAAAGCATAACAAAATTAAACAACACACACCATTATTTTCAATATCTAAGATCTTTTAGGGACAAATCCTTTTTAGTTTTGAGGTTTTTCCCATGCAAAACGTCACAAGTGTCTCAACGGAATTTCCTGAAATTTAAATATAACAACAGTGATTAAACAATTATGATATGAGGAAAAATTTTTTACGTATGACTTGGATTTTTCAGCAGCTGTAAAACCACTTACCTCCCATCTCAAAACCCTTCCAAATTTGACGAACAAGACAGGCCGGTAAATACTGGTGAAATTAAGACAAACTCATAAGGCACGTTCTCCAATGGACCCCTTCTCAAGGACGAGCAAGTGATGGACGACCAGCTAGAACTTATCTATTACAAATTTGTGCGGACACAGGATGTATTCTAGAAGACCTGCTGGAAGCGATGGACGATAGAGACGAATGGAGAGAGAGAGAGGAATCCGTGCAAACGGCACGGCATGATGACGACGTTTTTCTGTGTACTTTATCTGCTCCTTTTTCTTTGGGATTTAAAAAAAAAAAAAATTTAGATAGAAAAAAAAAAAAACAGTTAAAAATGAAAGAGTGACGTGATTTTAAGTTAAGTACTTGTTTCGTGTCTAGTTTAGCATGGTTATCATAGGAAATCTTGCCCCCCCCAAAGTTGAAATGCAAATTGAATATCCTTTCATTAGCTTCAAACTTTTTTTTTTTTTTACATAGATTTTAGGGTTGATATATTGGAAAATACAACCAACCAATTAACTTATATTTTTAAAGATGCAGTCAGTATGTAAAAAACAAACACAAATCTATATCACTAAGTTATTTTTTTGCTTATTAGATTTTACTTTTTATTTTCATTTCCTTTGAAATTGGCTACTCAAAAAAAAAAAAAAGCACTTGCTGTAACGTACCGTGATTTTGTAAGTTAAATGTAATGTTAAATAGGCGTTATATAAATGTAATGTGGCATAGGCGTATTGTCTCTGGCCTCTTTCGGTCGTTCATTGTCTCCTTGCTGTTCCATCTTTCGTTGTGACGCTATGTTATTTGTTCTTTTTTACTGGAATGAATGAGAATGAAGTTAACATCTTTTTGGGTACACAATTATTCATTTCATGAAGTCATTTGACATATATCTAACCGACCTTATATGTCGGTAATTAATCGGACCATAGATGGTAATGAAGAACAACTCGATTCAACGATTCTAGACTTATTTTAAATTACAATCTAACTTCTCGAACATCTCGCTCACCTAATTAAGATCATTCAATCACAACCAGGTTTTCAGATGATCTCACAGGTCATTACCTGTCAATTACACAGGATTGACGTGAACGACCCAAATATTCTAAACTTATCTACCCTACCTCCAACAGAAATCGATACAGCTAATCTAAAAGTACCAAGGCTGAATAATGAAAATAATTGATATAGTGAAAACATATTCATCGTTGCTATTTCTTCTCGAAAATGAAAAATATACATAAAGAACACACTGGAAAGACATTTCCCCACCAAAAAAATGGCACCCTACTTGAAGTATGAACACAGACTTATGCATTTTGTTTTTAAACAAGATACAAGGAAAACATTCGAAACTTTGTGTGTATTTTAGTTTTATTGTTAAACTATTCGAGTCATTAATGAGAAGAAATATTGGAAAAAAATCTGATAAAAAGATGTTTTGTAGAAACAATCAAAGAAGCGAATATTTTCATCAGAAAATTAGTTTACCAATAGAAATAATATGTAACCTATTATTTTGTAAAAATTTTTCATTTTGGACAAAGAAATTTACACAATTTGTTGAATAAAAGCCGAGGGATTTTTTTTTACTAAGTTACAAACATTTTAGCTATTACGGACGAAAATAAGATTAAAAAGAGAAAAAATTACATTAACCGGCTCATTGGCCTAGTGGGTAGAGTCCGGGAGACCCGGGTTCAATCCCAGGTCGCGTCATACCAAAGACTCAAAAAATGGTACTTGATACCTTCTTCGTAATATAAAGTACGTATCAAGGTTAAAGTGGAGCAACCCAGTAAAAGGAGTAACGCCCTCCCCTACACCTCGGTGTTGTAGCTATTGAAAAGGGAACCTTTGGGTTGCCCTTGACTACGATCGCCAACTTTATATACATTTGACACTTTGTTATGGCTGTTTCACTGGTAGTTTAAAGTTTAAAGAATATTAGTATTATACTTAGAATACTTGAAACCATATAATCGTCAGTAAATGAATTATTATAATCAAATAGAAATACTTACTTGAAAACACATAATTACATGCAAATTATTTAAAATATAGTTTCTTGAAACTATAATTGATTGAAAATGATTATTATTGATTAAGAATAGTTATTGAAACCATTGGCCTAGTGGGTTAGAGTGTTCGCTAATGGCCCGATAAACCGGGGTTCGATTCCAGGTCGAGTCATACCAAAGACTAAAAAATGGTGCTTGAACCAGCCTTTCTTAACATACAGCATTATAAGGTACAGATCAAAGGTAAAGTGTAGCAATGCAGGGAAAGAAGTAGCTTCCTCCCCAACACCTTGGTGTAGTAGCTATTGAAAAGGGCGCCATCAGATCGACTACGACCGCCAATTTTACAACTAATAGAGACCATGTAACTGAATACAAAATGGACTGGCGTCGGCAGTAAATAATCCCAAAAAAGTTGACATGCCCTAAAGCCAACAAATCAGATCTTGATAAGATATATCCATATTAACATCATGATATCTATCTTTTTAAGAATATAGAGTGTGTAACACTGAGAAAAGCGAAGAGGATTATGAAGTAAGTAAAGTTGGCGACCTTAGTCCAGGGTGACCCAAAGGCTCCCTTTTCAATAGCTACTACACCGAGGTTTTGGGGAGGGTGCTACTCGATTTCAAGGATTGCTCTACTTTAACCTTGATCCGTACCTTATAGTGCTAAGTGCTAAGCAAAGCGGCATCAAGTACCATTTTTCAAGTCTTTGGTATGACTCAACCTGGGATTGAACCCCGGTCTCCCGGACAATTAGCGAACACTCTACTCATTATACCAAAGGATTATAATCTAAGAGGATTATAAAAGTAAGAAATAAGAAGGAAACAGAGAACTAGAACATTGGCTTCCGAACTCTCTCATTCGATACCCTAAACTTGGTGAAACTGTACTTCCCCAACCTTTCTACCACTGCATGAGTGATATGAAACTGAAAAGGGCGTGGCTTTATAGATATCGTGGCTGAAAAGGGCGTGACTTTATAGTTATCGTCGTAATAAATGGACGTGGCCTGCCAATTTCAAATTGTGTAGGATGCTTTTTACGTTTAACTTCACATTATTCCTCTTGGGAAAGGCATTAATCGATCTCTTCACTTAACAGTCATGGAAAATAGCATGTCACGTCTTTGTACGATAAACAGTCAAGGGTGGTGTGACCCCCAAATAAAAACAGCTATATTGCGCCTAAATTTGCCCTTGTGCCGGGTCCTGCTCCTGGTGGAAGCGTTGGTTTGATACAAACAAGAAAATGAAGTTAATTGGCTATCAATAATATATTAACAGTATAGAATAAATGTAAATTAATGGGGCATTTGGATAGATTTTAGTTTAAGAATATATATATATATATATATATATATATATATATATATATATATATATATTGGAGGGGCTTTGATTTAAAAGAAAAAAAATTATGCGATTTTTTTTTTCTTATCGGATCTGGTGAGTTCTAGTCGCACCCAAGTGGAATCCCTTTGTAATTTTCCCTCCCCGCCGAGAGTGCAAAGATAGGATCGGTGTTATGTATCATCGTCAAGTCTCGTTGGCACCAGTTTTAACGGCTGAACGAAAGTATCCTGTGATCCTAATTATGCATAAGGCTACCTGCTAAGAAGGGAACTGGGACACAGGAAATGACCCTGTGTCTCCTGTTCCTCGAATGTTGTATAATTGTCTATAAGGTTCTTGAGAATTCTACAGCTCCACGATAGATATAAAACCAGGTCCCTCCCAGAGAGAGAGAGAGAGAGAGAGAGAGAGAGAGAGAGAGAGAGAGAGAGAGAGAGAGAGAGAGAGAATAGGTAGGTTCCAGCTGGCAGTGTAGAGTAATTCCTGGCCTAAGGATAGGAGTCAGGGATTTTACAGGTGGAATTCAAAAATACAAAAAATAAAATAGACATTTCCCTAGCCCCTACCTGGATAGCAGTGACTGCAGATTAGATTTGGTTTTGTTGTTTTGCTTTTCGACGTATCAACCCTTTTCAACCCTTAAATGGTTATATTTTAGTATAAGTATAGTTTTTGGTTACACTCAGTAAAATGTCAGAACAGTTCTATTTCAAACAATTCAGATTAGCATTAATATGCAGTTTAAATGTCAAAACAATTCTATTTCAATCAATTCAGTTTAGCATAAGTACATAGTTTAATTCTATTTGACCCATAGATATAACCCTATCAAATGCTACCACTCCAGAGTGGACCTGGGAGCGATGGCAATAAAGGGATACTCAGCATTCCCTAAAGCTTCATCATTATTGTTTAGTATTATATCCAGGACACTCGTTTGGAGGGGTCTTATCCCTCTTCAGAGGTGTAGTCGGTGTATTCTATAGCCGCAGCTTACTGGGCAAAACTTCAGATTTATAGTATTTAATAAATAACAATTTCGGTGAACGAGACTTACAGTCAATTCATGTTGAAGTCATTGGTCCACAATAAATCACCAAAGTTAATCTGTAATGATGTGAGAAGTTAAGCAGCAGAAGTTACTGTAACCAGCCTGAATCTTGAGTGGGATATCCATTATTAATAGGAATTCATAGTGGAACATGAAATAACAATATGAGAGGTGTGCAATCAGACACTAAAGAAAACCAGGACATCAGTTTCTATGAAAATATTTTTTGATGTAATTTCATTTATTTGTATAATTCATTTGAATTGCTTTATAATATTGTATTTATGCAAATAAGCATCTTGTATATGATTATATGTAAGTCATAAATAAAACATCAAAATATTATATTTAATGTTTACTTCTTTGTTATTACTGATTAAATCGGCGAATTGTAAAGAGTTCAGTAGAATTATTTCATTGAAATAATTAGTTTTTCTACATACCTCTTCTCAGACATCACCGACTATTTCAACTCGTATTTCCAACTTTGCAAATATAATTATTTTCGTGCGAGATTTTTTAAAAATGCTCCAATTGTTATAAAATAGCCGAGGGATTTAGGTTCATGCCTTTGAGTTTAGTTAGGCTGAGAACCTTTCGGCTCAGCACATGGGTTAGTTAGAGGCAATTGAGGCAGGTGTTAACGCGGGTGCGCGCGGGCGGATAGAGGTGTCACTCAGATGTCATAACAGTCCAAGACGATACTGGGTGACAAGGTGCGGGTGACGTCACGCACCGGAAGCACGCGGAAGTTTGTGTGAGAATTTGAAGAAAATAAGAGTCGGGTACTAGAATCCAAACGAGAAGGATCGACATTTGGAGCTCGCAGGCTCGAGGCGAACGTGCGCCCTATGGGGGGGCGCTCGAGTTGGGGGCCAAATGAATAAGACAGCATAGAAGATTGTGTCTCTCCTCCTTACGTCGAAACCTTTAACTCAAAGTTAATAAAAAGGTTTCGTACCTAAACAAGAAGTCGTTACGTGTTTTCAAATTCCAAGATTCCTATGTTCTTTATATATTCTATAGTAATGAACATTATATGTCCATTTCGCACATACGGTTAATTGCGAATATGGTACACAATCTTTCTTAACAAAATCCTCCTTTCTAAGAAATATCTCTTTTCTTTTCTCACACCCTTCATTCTTTTTTTGTATTGGAAACAAAGTGTGTAATTCTAGGCAAAATCAGGATATAAGAAAATTTCCTTACCTCTATCATTATCTCTCACGCTCTCTCTCTCTCTCTCTCTCTCTCTCTCTCTCTCTCAGTTCCACATCGTTTAATAATCGATTAATTTTTAAATTTATTTTTGTCTACTATTCATATATTTGTTTCAAACTGAAAAAAAAACAAATTTAAATAAAAAAATACAAAACATATTGGATACGTGTTCACCTTTAAAAACAAAGGTAAAGGGTTTCGTCTTATATTTTTTCAGGCAAAGGGTTTCGTCTAATATGTTTCCAGATAAACGGTTTCATCAAACGGTCATTGTTTTCGGTAGATGGCTTTAGAAACGTCAAAATAGAAATGATGTGATTTAGTAAAATTCATTTTGGTTGTATTAAGAAAGCATTCATATTAGTGTACTTTTAAAAACATAAAACCTAGTTTATTGCCCCAGCTTTGTCGGATTGCTCAAGATTTGCTTTAACATTATTTTGTCGGGTCTTTCTTAAAACAATATATCATTAATTGCTACACTTAGCAGGTTCGTGTGAGTGAGAATATTTAGTCGCGTCCCCACTCAACAAGGTCCAATATTAGCATTAGTTTATTTTGTTTTGGTTTTATGGCATATTGTGATATAATAGCCGAGGGATTTCGGTTCATGCCTTTGAGTTTAGTTAGGCTGAGAACCTTTCTGCTCAGCACATGGGTTAGTTAGGTACAACATTGAGGCAGGTGTTAACGCGGGTGCACACGGGCGGATGGAGGTGTCACTCAGATGTCACAATAGTCCGAAACGAAACGGGTTGACAGGGTGCTGGTGACGTCACGCACCGGAAGCGCGCGGAGGTTTGTGTGAGATTTGAAGAAAGTCAAAGAGTTGACAATTAGACGCCAAACGAGAAGGATCGACTTTTGGAGCTCGCTGACACAAGGCGAACTTGCGCCCTAATGGGGCCGCTCGAGACGGGAGCCAAATGAATAAGACAGCATAGAAGATTGTGTCTCTCCTCCTTACGTCGAAAACCTTTAACTCAAAGTTAATAAAAAGGTTTCGTACCTGAACAAGAAGTCGTTACGTGTTTTCGAATTCCGAGATTCCTATGTTCTATCGTTATGAACATTATGTGTCCATTTCGCACATAGCGTTAATTGTGAATATGTAACAATATCAACCATTGTAGATTATCTAATATCAAATCCATTTTTAAACATACAGACAATTCAATTTCAAACGATTCAGTTTTGCATAAGAACGCAGTTTAAATATCAAAACAGTTCTATTTCAAATAATTCCGTTTCGCATAAGTACACGATTTAGTTCTATTTAAACTATAGATAACACCCTATCAGGGGCTACCACTCTGTGCCAAAGTGAACCTGGTATCTATGACAATAAAGGGATACACCGCATTCCCCAAAGCTCCAGCATTACTGGAGCCTTACCATAAGATTTTTTAGCATCATATCCAGGACACTCATTGTGAAGTCTCACCCCTCTGCAGAGATGAAGTCGGTGTATTCTACAGGCCTACCTGACAGCACCAATTAGTATTAGTACATCGAATGATACGCTAACACTGAATAAACATAAGGAAAGACAAGATAAGATTTTTACGCATATAGGAACATTTAATACACACATAATAAAGATAAAAGAAATATTGACAAGAATATGCAAACGTGTCCCAACAGAAATCTGCTCAGATTGTTCAATGAACAAACAGTATGCAAAAAGGGTACAAAAGCGATAAACCTCTTGCTTGTTTTCGGTGGTTTACCCATGTCAGCTTTACGTTTCTATCATGAGGTGAAGCATAGTCCATTTCCAGGGTTGGAAACAAAGTATCGTTTCTGTTCAATGAATATAGGCAAAAAAGCATGTCTATTTCGTTCAAAGAACGGAAACAAAAGACGGACGATGTGAATTATGGGATTGATACGGGACCACTAAGTGTCCAAATCTGTGAGAGACAATTTTTGTTTCTTGTCAGGTAAATAGTTATTTCCTTTATAAAAATTTCCATGTAAATAGCTTATCAGCCTATTTCCTTTACTATACCGGCCCATTGACCACGTGGGTAGAGTGTTCGACAATGGCCAGAGAGACCGGGGTTCAATCAAAGGTCGTATCATACCAAAGACTCAAAAATTGTACTTGATGCCTCCTTGCTTAACACTCAGAATTTTAAGTTACGTATCAAGGGTAATGTGGAGCAATGTAGGGACAGGAGTTGCGCTCTTCTCAGCACCTCGGTTTACTAGCCATTTAAAAGGGAGCCCTCGGGTCGCCCTCAACTACACTCCCCAACTTTACTTTTTCCTTTAGAATGTATCCTAGCCAACTCAGTGACCACCTTCAATGTAAACCTTTCTCCCAGACCAATGATAGTAATGATCATTGACGATTTTGTAAATGGTAAATAAGAGAATCTAACATGAAGAAGAAGATCTTCAGTGAATTATATAGCCTACCAAATGAACGTACATTTATTTAATCATCTTCCAAAGAATTAAATAATTTGTTTCCAGTCGGAACTAGTCGTACCAAAAGACAGACATAAGAGATTAACTTAAAACGAAAAAAAAGAAATACTGTGAGAAAGAGAAGTGCCGGTAGGCATATCAGTCTTTACAGGAAGACATCAGGAAATGCTTTGGGTAAGTTCGTCTCACAGACGGGTTCGCAAGTGAGGTGACGTCGATTATCATTTAGCGCCCCGCTGATCTGAACTTGTGGCAGACTAAACTGTGGGCGCCTGCCATGGTGTTATCTTTATTAATGTCTTGATGTTCACTTCGCAGTCCATCGTGAGTTCAATGATAATTTGCTTGTATTCTGAATGAATTACCAATTAAACGGAAGGCGCCTACCTTGGCTCTATATTTGATAAAGTCTTATTGCATTTAACATTATTTTGTCGGGGCTTTACGTCATGTGAGTATTTCGGATACCACTTCGTGCTTAATTAATTTCGACTTGTTCTAGATCATTTTAAACTTAAAAAAAACAAAACAAAGCAAAAAGCAAAACAAAGCAAAAAGCAAAACAAAGCAAAAAGCAAAACAGAATAAAATAGCAAAGCTCATCTACAGGTATATGTAAGGAGGGTTACTTGAATCTAGCAATTTATTCGTAACGAGTTAGTAACAAAATCTAGCTTGAACGGTTTTGTTTTGGGTTGGTTTCATGGCATATCTACTATTGTTGGTTATTTAATGCTAAATCCCGTTTTTACATATATATCAAATATGTGGTTTGTAAACGCATTTTGTTGATACACATAGTTATATGATCAAATAGATGTATTTCTAACAATTCGATAAGTCAACATAGTTAAATGGTTCCAAGTATTGCTATGTAGCACGAACAGTTCAAGTACAACATCAGTCTCTTTTTAATCACAATTAAATGATTAAAAATTTAGCATAAGTCATTTGTTTGCCCTCAGTTTCAATGGGAAACAGTTCTGTTTGGCTCATACATAGGACCCTATCTGGAGCTACGACTCTGGGCAAGAGAGGACCTGGGAGCGATGGCAATTAAGGGATATTCCGCAATTCCAAAAGCTTCTGCATTACTGGAGCCTCACCAACAGATTGTTTAATATCATATAAAGACATTCGTTGAGGGGATCTTACCCCTCTGCTGTAATCAGTGCATTCTTCAGCTCTAGTCAACTGGACTATCAGGGTACTGTGATAAAAAATTAATGCTGAAATGAATTATAAAATAAGCAAGCTGCAAAACAAATAACAGGTTGTTGAGCTGAAAAGACTTTTTCTTTTTATGTATTATTTGAGAAATAAAGTAGAATAATAATGTTGACATTGGTTGTTTTAGTATCAATTTCTGAATATGTATTTAAAAAAGTAAAGTTGGCAACCACAGTCGAGGGTGACTCGAAGTCTCCCTTTTCAAGAGCTACAACATATAATACTGAGTGTTAAGCAAGGTAGCATCTAGTACCATTTTTTGAGACTTTGGTATAACTCGAACTGGGATTTAAACCCCAGTCTCCCGGACTATTGGCAAACACTCAACTCATTACACCAATGGTCTGGTTTTATATGTATAGTGTACATAAATGTTTTTAGTATTTTTTTTAAATATCAGTCCTGAATGTCTTTGAGGTTGGTTGGTTGGTTGGTTGTTTGGGTTTCATGGCATATCAACCTCTGTAGGTTATTCAATGCCAAATCCATTTTTATACAAATAGTCAGTTCTATTTCAAACAATTCAGTTTAGCATGAGTAGAAAGTTTAATTGTCAAAATCATTTATATTTCTCGATATTCAGTTTATTCAAACAGTTCTAATTCAGCTAATTCAGTGAAGTATGAGTACAGATTTTTTTTACACACAGTTCTATATTAAACAATTCAGTTTAGCGTAAGTACACTTTCAATGTCAAAAGCAGTTCCATTTTAAATTATTCAGTTTAGCATAAGCACAAATTTTAAGTACAGTTAAATTGTCAAAGCATTTTTATTTCAGGCTATTCAGTTTAGCATAAGTATGCAGTTAGTTCTATTCAACCGATAGATAGGGCCCTATCAGGTGCAACCATTCTGGGCCAGAGTGGACCTGGGAGCAATGGCAACGAAGGGGTTCTCAGTATCCCCCAAAGATCAAGCATCACTGGAACCTCGCCGTCAGATTTTTTAGTGTCATATCCAGGAGACTCATTGTGGGGAGGGGGTTTACACCTCTGCAGAGATGTACTCGGTGTAATCTACTGCCCCAGCCGACTGGGCAATGTATTTGAGGATAAAACTTAAAAATCTTCAATTGAAAAAATAAGCAGAATGATAGATTCACCTCCAGCGATAGAGAAATATAAGCTTTGAATGATAATTGATTGATGGATAATGTCCAATAGAGTAGTATTAATCATAACAACGACGAAAAGATATCCATTGGAGCTACTGCATTCAACTGGAAAAATAGAGTATATAACTATAACCTTTATATGAGAAAAATATCAACAGAAAGTACTTAAACTGAAAAACTGTTTTAACTTGTTAAAAAACAAGTAAAAAGAAATAACAAGTCAATGAATAATTAAAACGGGTAGAAGGAAGACTACGGTAATTATACATACTTGTTGGTTTTTAAATAGATTATTATGCATTAAAAAAATGGATTTGCGTCTTTTGATCCGTTAAATTAACCAATGAGTGCGGAGAAGGGAAATTTGATTAAAGGCAGACATAAGTTTTAGGAAACTTGAAAAAAATTCTACGAAGGAAGGGCCAGAGAAGATTTTGTGTCAATTTTGAGACTGTCGGATCGGGGAAAATTACGCGACAGAAAAGATTTCTCGAAGAGAGAGTTATTTTGCTGAAGAAAAGAAACGTAGGTATTCATTGTTTTCTCTCTCTGGAAAGAAAAAAATAAACTCAGTTATTTAATGTTTTTTGTTCCTTGTGTGTGTTTTAAAAACCGAGTCGTCTACTGTCGTCTTGTTATACATTGACCCTCGACCGAGCCGTCAATCAAGAGATGCACCTGTGTAAATAAGCGGAAGAACAGTGGAAGCAGGTGGACGTTAGAAAATAATATAACCAGGTGCCTGGGCGGTTCGAGTCAATTGGAGACAGGATGCCAAAGGGAGAACCATCTGCAGATTGAGGGCTTTGGGTCCTTAATGACCCCCGATTGAGCAACCCAAGCCAAGATGCGAAAGAAGTGCTGCTATGGTCGAGAGAAGAACTTGGGACAATATAGTAGTCCGTCCTTGTCTCCACTCATTTGTAACACACAACAAACATCACCTTTTCGAAAATAAAGTGTGAGAGATTTATATTTTTATAAAGAGGTGTGCTCGCTCGTTATTGAAGTCGTCATTATTAATTTATTATGATATGATTATGTTCCCGTGCATATATGTATACATGCAGTTGTATGTGGGTATACAATAGTCTAACCCTAGACCTAACCATAACCCGACCGGAGAAGATTTTCTGGGAATATTCATAGATTTTTACATGCTATCGTTTGCTTTTACGTTGTTCTGAAATAAATGATTTAATGAAATAATCGTTTCGACTTATGTTATCTTTTCAATTGTTCTCGAGTTTTGATACTTGTTAAAAGTGAATGTTTTTCATGAACTACGCCTTTCCAAAATATTGAAGCCATCTATTCCAAACAACGATCTGTTTTGCTGCCTTTGTTTACTACTGGTGCTATGACGACTGCAAGAAGAAAAAGGTTGATTTTTTTTGTTATCTGAAGTTAAAGCTGAAACACTTCGTGAAAACAATATCATCTAGGCATATAAAGTAGATAAAATGGGATGTTTTGAAAAAGTCTTGTAAAGTCACATATAATAATTCTCATGGTAATGATAAAAGTATATACAAAAGTACTACCTAATTAATTTGGAAGAAAATATCTTGATATACATTGTCCAGTCAGCTGGGGCTGTAGAAACACCGACTGATTCTCTGCGGAGGGGTAAGACTCCCTCAGTGGGTGTCCTGCATATGACATTAAACAATCTGATCACGCGGTTCCAGTAATGCTAGAGCTTTGAGCAATGCGGGGTACTCCTTCATTATCATCGCTCCCAGGTTCCCTTTGGCCCGGAGGTAGGGTCTTGTGTATGGATCAAATAGAACTAAACTGTGTACTTATACTAAACTGAATTGGTCGAGATGGGAATGTTTGACACTTAAACTGCGTACTTTTGCAAAAAAATAGAACTGTTTTTGTATGCTGAGTGTAAAAATAAATTAACTTATACTAAATTAAATTGTTTAAAATATAACTGTTTATATGTATAAAATGGATTTGGCTTTAAATAAACTACAGTAGTTGATATGACATGAAACCAAACCAAGACAAACTAGACGTACATGGCGATAAAACAGGTCAATTCCCCATAATAAAATGAGGCATTTTAAAAACGTATTGACAATGATGTAATGAAAGTTTATAAATAGGTCTTATATAACTGATTTGGAAGAAAACGTGTATAACCACAGCCTTAGTTTCATCAATAAATAACACATTAACACTATAAGATTATCCGTATATCTACGGCAAATAAATGATGAACCGGGAAATCTCCCGACATAAAACAGGATATGGTAAAAAAAGCACCCTACTTGTAGAGGAGGTTCTAACAATTTTAGATTATGTCTGTAAGATAAATTATGCATTCTGAAATATGTAAAAAAAAAAATCGCTGAAAAAATAAATAAATAAAATAAAATAAAGGTAGAACAGTTAATTGATGTTGAAGTTTAGTGATATCAGTTAATATCTTATGAGTCACTTACTACTCGACTGATTTCAAAATGTATTATAATATATTTAGAGAGAGTTCAAATGTCAAAAATTAATCAATTATGTTTCTTTTTGTTTGCGCTTCTTTTAAAAGACTTAAACCGTGTCACAAATTCCTCACATCTTAAATTTGCCTGTCAGCTGGGGCTGTAGAATACATTGACTGCACCTCTGCAGAGGGGTAAAACCCCCACTAACGAGTGACCTGGATATGACACTAAACAATCTGATGGTGAGGTTCCAGCAGTGCTGGAGCTTTGGGGAATGCGGAGTACCCCTTCATTGCCATCGCTCCCAGGTTCACTCTGGCCTGGAGTGGTAGAACCTGATTGGGTCCTATCTATGGGTTAAATAGAACTAACAGCATACTTATGCTAAAATGAATTTTTTGAGTAAACTGAATAGCTTGAAAAGAAATGTTTTTGACAATTAAACCGTTCTTACATCTAAACTGCGTGCTTATGCTTAACTGAATTATTTCAAATAGAACTGTTTTTCGACATAAAAAATGTATTTACACTTAACTGAATTGTTACATATAACTGCTTGAATAGTTTGAAATGGAAATGTTTTTGACAATTAAATTGTGTACTTATGCTAAACTGAATTGTTTTAAATAAAACAGATTATATTTGTTTTAAATAGAACAGATTATTTACATAAAAATGGATTTGGTGTTAAATAAGCTACCAAGGTTGATATGCCATAAAATCCAACAAACCAAACCAACTCACATGTTAAATAACGTTGATTCGTCACTTTTTCATTTATTTCCGTCTGACGATTGAGTGATCCAAATGAAACTAAGAATGCATTTACCAAACTCCTCCCCACGAACAAGAAGTAACAACATCAATTTTTAGACGGAGCATGGCAGATAGAAATTCACAATTTTCCTTTTCCTATACCGTTGCCTTAGATAGATTGATCTACCATACGATTTACCATTAGGCGTGGGAATAGATTACGATTCATGCCTTCGTAAAAGTAATTAGAGCAAAGTGAAATGCAGGCAGCCTCGTCATGGATTTGAACTCTGGATGCCGAGTTTGTTGTCTATGACGATAACCTCCGCTCGGACAGGATATGACACAAGGTAATTTTTAAGCGGAGTTTAACAGGTTTGAATTCAGAGTTTTCCTTCTCCTAGACTAGTTGCCTCACCAAGACTGAAGAAACCAGTCTGCCCTACTATTTACCCATCGCTAGAGGGAGAATAATTGGATTCATACCTTTCCCAAGGGAATTAGTGCTATGTGAAATGCAATTAACCTGGTCCAGGATTTGAACTCGTATCGCCGTGTAAATTTCCAACAACGATAACCATTACACCACGGGCACCTCCTCTATGACGATAACCGTTATACTAAAAGTGTCTGGTTTAGTATCAGAATTTAATTGTACATAATGGAAATGATTTTCGCATAGGAGCATCGGGCACTTTTTATGTACATCTGTTATGTGCAAATTTTTCGCTCTTTTCGTATTTGCATTTTACTTTATATATATATATATATATATATATATATATATATATATATATATATATATGTTTTAAGTCATATTATGCAGTCATATATGTAGGAAGAAGTGAGACAAAGAAACGGCATTGTCTAAGGCACACAAATAAGAAGAAGCCCTGTAGACTGTGAAACAATGGGAACGGCAAGTAAAAAAACAACGTGGTGAAGAATAGAAAATAAAGCTGAATGAATTGATCACTTAGAGGTAGAATGTTTTTAGTGATTAATTTACTGTACAGCCAACTTCAGATATTCCTATACAAATATCGATGTCTCTTGGGAAATAATAAAAACATTGCCGACGTTTTTATCTCAAAATAATGACAATGAGGATCGAACTTACAACAATAATGAGCTAATCTGTGGGATGTGCTTGTTACAAATGACTCCGCAATAGATAAATGATATTTGTTAAATTTTCTAAGGTTGGCACAAGGCCAAACTACAGTCGAATTGTTATATATTAGATATACGGAATAAAGAAATAAGCACTCATTAACACAGACGTAGTTGATATCTTCTGACGATGGATTATGACAACTCTTAAACACAAAGCCGTAAAAAACAAGTGGCAAGCTGGACAGGTCTTTCAGAGGCGAGGTGGTGTGATGTAATGAATTAGACTGATAGTAAAAATGCTTGGCAGCATAAAAACACACTCAGAAATCTTGGAAATTTCAGAGGATATGCTACTTGCTTCGGATCAATTCGTGGTGTTTACCCCACGCGAACCCTCTCTACAATGCAGACATTCTTTATCTCTCAGACGCTTCCTCTCTCTCTCTCTCTCTCTCTCTCTCTCTCTCTCTCTCATAGACACACACTCCCCGTCTCTCTTCCTCTCTCTCTATTAAGTGCATGATTAACGCTGGCGTTATATACATAGGAATATATATACCAAACTCCTCAACCACAAGCAAAGGCAATCTTAAGCGGAGTAGAAGTTTGAATTCAGAGTTTTTCTTCTCCTACATTGGTCACATTGATGAGGCTGAAGAACCCATTTTGCCGTATTATTTACTTTTAGATAAGAGAAGAAGATAAAGATACCTGCTTTCCCAAGGATATTAGTTCAAAGTGAAACACAGAAATTGACCTTGGGTCACTGATTCCATTTCCTACGGTGATAACCGTTTCGCTTAGTGTACCTTATATATATATATAAATCTCTGATAACTTTACGGTATCGATTAATAGAATAAGCTGACTGTATTTTCGAGTACGAATAAGACTCATCTTACTCCACAAAAACGTGTGCCCGATGTGTGGCACTAAATTGCATCTAATGCTGAGGGCCCGGTTCTTCAGATCTATAGTATGTGAAGTATCTTTTCATTTTTATTAATCCCAGTTCCATCCTGAGACAAAGTAGTTGGACCTGTTTTTGTTCTATTCATGGATCAAATAGATTTTTAAAATTATTTGTATTCAATTGGAATACTTGAAACAATATATGGGTAATTTTATTGTCTAAAAAATACTTACTTGGATATAAGTATTCTCTGTTTGTTGTGATTGTTACTTTCTACTTGAAATCATATAACTTTGGGCAAATTATTTGTATGAGATAAGTTTAGTTCGGTGTTTTTGTGTGATGGCATATAAATCTTCATGATTTATTTTTTTGCCAAAGTCATCCTTGAAAAAAAACCCAGCTGTGATAGTATTTAAACATACGGTTCCCAAGAGTATTTGTCCGAAAGTGAACGTAAAACTCGCTTACTTCAAGACTGTAGTCCAGCACATTAGCGATTATGCCAAGGTGATACTACCCTCGTATTAGACAAAAATATTTGATATCATAACTGTGAGCAAAAATCTTAAGAAACAATAAAAAATGTAAATCTGAATTTACAATGAACGTAGTCCCCTAACTTCTAGGAATAAAATAACCATTGAAGGGTTAAAATGCCGTTGAAATCAATTAATGGAAATATTTTCGAGAAATTAAGTATTTGGAACCTCAACATATATCTTGAGCTGATTAGCATTAATCTGTGCTCTGTTTGGGAAAAATATGCTGTTCATGACTGGCAACCAAGTGATTAGAAACAAATAATCTTTTACCATTTTTTTAAAATAGAGGAATTATATTGTGAATTAAATTACCATGACCCGAAAATCCGGCACACAGTCCATATCGCACTTGTCTGCAATATGGACTGTATGCTGGGAGTTGAATTGTTGGTTGGTTTGGCTCAGTTGTAGAGTTTCGGCTCTGCAATCTGTGGTCGCTGGCTCGATCTCTTCATGGTAATTCAATTCACAATATAATTCCTCTACTTAAAAAAAGGGAGATCTGTGTCCTTGCCCTTGATGTCATAATAATTACGTGGATGCGTATTTCTAATCCTCTTGGGAAAACGTGGCCTTGGAGGTGACCGTGTCCTCTGCAAAGTGTACGGGTGTAACTTGCAAGACACATTCAGGTCAATTGGCTGTGCAATTACCATAACTAGCTAATTTGGCGTCACTAGTGTGCGATATGGACTGTAGCTTAATTTGTAGAGTTCCGGCTCTGCAATCTGTGGTCACAGGTTCGGTCTCCAGTGGTGCAGATCATGGTATGCACTGCTGATGAGATCTAATAAGGTCGAAACAGCTGTCCAGTGTTTCCGTGTGTAGGTGTTCGCCAGATTTTCTGGTCACGGTAATTAAATTCACAAATAATATTTGGTTCAAATAATTATGAGTGGTGATGTACGTTAGAATTTTCAGCTGATGAAACTAAAGATAAAATTAGATGGAGTTTCTAATGGATCCAAGGCCTTGTCTCTTCACTTACCATGAAAAATATGATAATTGAAAATAACGTTTAATACATACATATATCTAAACATTCAACTTGAAAACATTATCTTTAAGCCAATTCCAATTTGAGAATTCTTTCGACACATATATTTTATGCTCATTCATATGCACCTGGGGATAAAAACGATAAAAAGGCTTTGATCATAAAACTGATAAATGTCTTTCTTTTTATTACATAAATGATGCTGAGCTTTTTGATTATGATAGTTTAACGCCTTTCATTTCCAAGTCTACATTATTTTCCTGACTGGAGTTGAAAAGTTGGTTAGTTTCGGTTTTTGGCATAGCAATCCTTGTTATCTAATACCAAATCATGTTTATATATATATATATATATATATATATATATATATGATTGTAAACGAATAGTTTGTAGGTAACATTTTAAACAAGCAAGAGAACGTTTGCACACATTTAAATGGTTCTAAGAATTTGTTTAAAACACATAGAATTCTATTTAATATCAATCGTTTGCTTGCCTATTGTTGAATGTTTTCAAGTATTCCTAACACAAGGAATTCTATTTACAACTAATCCTTTGTTTGCATACAGTTAAATGGTTTCAAGTATTTCTATGTAACATTATTCAATTTAACATATTTCATTTATTTGCACAGTCAATTAGTTAAACAGCTCTGTTTGATCCATAGAGTCTTGCTAAATGTACTAATATGATTTTCCAAAGACCGGGATTTGACAAAATATCTGCTATTTTTAGCAAAATTGTTGCTAAAAGGCTTCAAGATCCATTAACAATAAAAGACTGTTTTTCTTATTTTTTGAAATTGTAAACCATTGAAAAATGTCTCCAAATTGTGGAGCGATGTTGCCTTTTTAGAAAAAAAGATTTCGTTTCATGACGTAATCATTTTAGAATATATTTCATGTATTACTTGTTTTAGAAAAAATTCAAAACATTTGCCCTGAAGACAGCTTTATGGCTTGCATACTAACCATGTTTTCTATTATTATTTTATTTATTTTTATACTTGATGAAAAATTCTTTCCCTGTTATTTACGATTAACTCTATCCATTTAACCAGGGTTGAGTAATTCGCTTGCATATCAAAATCAAAGAGAATTTTTTGAGACATAGAACAGATTCTGGTTTATGCATATACGCTTTGTCATCATGTTTAAATTTCAATCCCCTGTATAATTTCCAGTAGATCACCTTCCCACCCAGTCGAGCCTAGTTTTTTTTCGCGACTTTACTGCATTCGCTTATAATGTGATTAGCCGTCTCATCTCTGTCACCACAGAACCTGCACTATTCTGTTACATAGGATTAATTTTTGCCTTGACATAAGTGGGTATTATTTTGTGCTGGTATTAGGAGATATTCAGTTTCTCTGTTGAAGTTTCCACTTTTTAAACCATGTCCAGTTCAAATCATGGACTGTTTCCCCAACTTGTCGCTTAAAGTTCTTTCTTCTTCCGATTTTTGTTTTATAGATTTTCTTATCTTATCGTTAATTCTTTTATCGCCAATGTTTCTACTGGTTGCTGTAATTAGTCTTTCTTTGTCCTTTTTTTGTAAATTCTTCCATTCCATGAATTCTTGTATATACGCAGTCCTCAGTATTAGGAAGTGCTCTTCCTCCTTCTTTTCTTGACTCATAGAGTCTGTTTAAGTCATCTCTCGACTTTGTGCATCATAATAGATTTCCTTGTCCTTTGTTTGATTTTCCTATCTTCTTCCTTTGCACATTTTAAGAATGGTATCTTACAAGAAGAACTGCCCAGTAATTTATTCTTTTGGTGAAATTTCTGCAGTTTTCTTGTTCTTCATAAGTACCCTTTTCTTACTTTCTTTTTCATCTCTCTTTGATGATGTCCGATTCTTATATTCCCATATAATTCATAATTTTCTTTTACTCTAAGTATTCTCATGCTTTTCTGATTTGATAGTTTTATTCCTTCTGTTAATTGTCTTTGTCCCTTTTTCATTATCATCTTAGCAAATTATTATTAAAAAATGATAATTTACTCTTTGAGAGTTTTTCACATCAGCATTAGTTGATAGTCTTTTACTGAAGTTTGAGTGACAGCAAGTCACCTCGAGTCTCCAGGACTCTTCTCAGTATTCTGACCGTTCTTAACAATGCTGTAGTTTGGACAGTCTCCATTCCTTCTCTTATTTCCATGTCCTGTTCCTTTATTAATATTTCGGTGACTGTAACAAAAGCATCAACTACAATTGATATAAACGTCACTTTCATGATCCATAGTTTTTTCAATTCCCTACTAAGGTCGAAGTACTTATCCTGCTTTTCACTTTCTTTCAGTTTTATTCTGTGGTCAGCTAGGATAGCTAAGTACACAATTTTGCAAGTTCTCTTTTTTTTTGCTAATTATTATAAGATCTAGTCACCTGGCCGAGATTAGGTGATCCATTTGTATGTTAAAGTCCCATATGAGTTTATGTGTGTTATTCTCAAGGACAGATGCTGGGTTTCGCATATACCATTTGTTCGTATAGTCAGATTTCAATTTCTTGCACATTTCCCAGTGGATCACCTTGTCCACCCAGACATGTTTAGTCTTAAGCTTTACTTTCTCACAATCCTTCACTGGGTCCTTAACCGAAACCTGAAGTTGAGGAAGATAGTTATTGTAAGTATTCTGTGTATTTATGTTTTTTGCTGCATCTTTTTCGTGTCATTTCTCCAATAACATTCATAGGACGCTCCTAAGAAAATGAGCCAATCAACAATGTATATTTTTTAAAATTTCATGTTGACTTGAACAGCCAATATTTTGTAAATCTGTTTAAAGCAGTTTGTTGGTTGATCATACCCATTGTTCCCTCTATATCAAAGTAGTAAGCTTTATTATTTCCTCACTTTTATTTGAGAGCTCACATTGGCATGATGGTTGGGCGTAAAAAATGAAAAAAAAATCTGAACCGCGTTTGAATTTCTGTTAACTTTATTTAAGTTTATATACATCGATGAGCCCCGGGAATAGCATGACTCCTTTTCGCTTTAGTAAAAATAATTTGTCGCAATCAGACCTTTGTAATTAATATAAAAGAAAGTTGATAAATAATCACTGGATTCAAACACTCTCTCATAATTAACTTACTGGCAAAATAATGCTTTTTCGCTGATGAATAATATTCAAATATTTTCCATATTTACTCAGCTAGGTTGACAAGAGCATTATTAAGGTAGGATAGAAGATAATGCCATCCTAATCGTTCACATTAAGTATCCTATATATGACACAAAACTGCATCTGATTGTGAGGCTTCAGTTCTGCAGGGTATGGGGTACCCTTTCCTTGACATTACTCCAAGGTCCACTGTGGCCAAGAGTGATTATGCCTGTTTGGTCTAGTCCTTATTTAATAGGGATATTTGAAATAAATATACGATAATTGTAAGAAATGAATTCAATTATCTTCAGGAGATATCTGAAACACTTATACCGAATGACAAATACGAAAACTTCGTCAACGCCCACATGGAACCAGCAGCAGAACGCATACAAACCAAACCAAGAGCCAAGTGCAGAGTTCCAATGGAGACATTAGCAGGTAGGAAAAAAATGAGATAACGGCATACTTATGTAATAAAAGAAACCTAAATATATCATGAACAGAAGCTTAAGAAGGCTCAGTAAGAACTTACACATACCAAAAGGAGCAAAAAAGAATACATTCAATGTCAGATCAATAAAATAAGAATCTTGGTAGAAGACAGACAGCCACGAATTGCCTAACAAACAGTAAATGAAGTAAGCAAAAGGAAGAGCACCTCGAGAGCAAAATTATAAGCTGCCAGCCAATAAGAACGAATCGAGATGTGGAAAGAACATTACAAGAATCTACCTGAAACTCCCCTAAAGTCACAAATAAACCTATCACAAAAATTATCAATGTGAACGGAGTTTACGCGTTTCAATCAAGAAGGAGCCATCTCCACTCTAAATAGCGCCTAGCAGACAATTTCACGTACTTCGGCAGCAGCATCTCATCAACCGAAATGATGTCAATATGCGCCTAACAAAGGCGTGGACTGGTATCGATAGGCTATCGATCATATGGAAGTCTGATCGACCCGATAAAATAAAACGTGATTTTTTTCAAACAGCGTTGTGTCAATACTACTGTACGGACGCACTACATAGACGCTGACAAAACGTATTCAGAGAAAGCTAGAGTTGAACTTCACAAGAGTGCTACGAGCTATTTTGAACAAATACTGGAAGCAATACCCCACGGCCACTGTACGGCCACCAACCTCTCACCTCTAAAACCATCAAAATAAGACGAACAAGAGATTGCCACAGAAGAAAGGATGAACTAAAAAAATGACGTTCTTCTATGGAACGCTTCATATGAACGTTACTGTGTTGGCCGACCAACAAGGACATATCGACAACTGCTTTATCATATTTATCAACCTCTCCGCTCGGACAGGATATGACACAAGGTCATTTTTAAGCGGAGTTTAACAGTTTTGAATTCAGAGTTTTCCTTCTCCTAGACTAGTTGCCTTACCAAGGGTGAAGAACCTAGTCTGCCCTACTATTTACCCATAGTTGGTGGGAGAATAATTGGATTCATACCTTTCCCAAGGGTATTAGTGCTATAAGAAATGCAATCAGTCTCGTCCAAGATTTGAACTCTTGTCGCCGTGTCCATTTCCTATGACGATAACCATAACACCACGGGCACCTCCTCGACACCTGCTTTATGCCGACACAGTATGTAGTCTGGAAGACCTTCTGGGAACTATCGAGGAAAGGGAGGGATGGAGAGAGAGTGTTAGGGAAATCCGTGCAAGCAGCGTTACTTGATGATAATGATGATGATGACGATGACCATAATCCTAAATGGGTTGAATTACCGTTAAAATCAATAAAGGAATAAATCATTGTTCATATCGAGATACATTTTAAAATTTCTAGCCACTGGCATATAAAGCTGACGGAGGTATTAGAGGGAAAATGAATACCGTATTTTTTAGAGACATGTCAAAATCTGATGATTCTATTGTCAACCTCGACAGGGTTTAATGATCATATTTACCAACCCCTCCGCTCGGGAAGGATGTAGCACAAGTTCAATTTTTAAGCGAAGTTTAACAGGTTTCAATTCAAAGTTTTCCTAGACTAGTTGCCTCACCAAAGCTGAAGTAACCAATCTGCCCTACTATTTTCCCATAGCTGGAGGGAGAAAAATTGGATTCATACATTTCCCAAGGGTATTAATGCTATGTGAAATGCAATTAGTCCCGGCCAGGAATTGAACTCATGTCGCCGTGTCCATTTCCTAGGATAGTAACCATTACACCACGGGCATTACAGGGTTTAATGATAGGCATTTATTTATTTTTTTGTATTTTTTTTTCAGTTTATATATCGTATTATCTTTCTTATAAAATTGTTGCTAGATAGAAATAATAAGAACTTTTATTCATTATTTGTTGTAAACGATTGAAATTTTCATACGTTGTTTGTACGTAACTTCTTTAGTCTGTTTAAAAAAAGACAAGAAAAGCAAAAACAAAAGTGAAAAAATCTTTATTCATTTTCGTATACGACAATTCTGGGTGTATACGCCTCTGCTTTTGATTGAGGGGCACATTTTTGGGCTTTTTTTTTCTTGTTATTCGAAAACATTTGTCTGCCTTTGGCGATTCCGTAGAATGTAACAATATGAAAAGAAAAAAATCGTATTTTCAATATAGTTTCTTGGAGTATCAAACAAGTCTGCATGTGCAGAAGCAGTTGCACGAATTGATTGTAAAACTTCTACACAACTAACCATTCAAGAGTTTTTTGGTATTTTGTATTCGCGCGGCTGTTTTTCTTTTACCCCAACTATTTACCCCCTCTCTCTCACCCCCTCATTATTGCCCACACTCTCTCTTTAAGTTTGTTGTATTCTGATCTATCTATCCATCTATCTATCTATCTATCTATCTAATATTTGATATTAGTATTATTTGATTATATATATAGATACATATATGCTCCAGATAGTATTATCTTATATATATATATATATATATATATATATATATATATATATAAATGATCCAGAAATCAGAATCCAGAAATCACACACACACACACACACACACACACACACACACACACACACACACACACATATACATATATATATATATATATCAATACACCCCCAACACGTACACACACACACACACACACACACACACACACACACACACACACACACACACACACACACATATATATATATATACACATATATATATATATTTATTTACTTTACCCCAGGTATGAAAATATTTTATAGAGACTACAAGCTTTAAACACAGTAATGATATACAGAGAATATGCAGTGTGATCTACATTGAGTATTCTTCCATACAGATGCAACGTTATATTTCATATCACGATTATCGTGACCAAAATTATCACGGTTAATGGCAAAACCGTGGTGTCTGTGAAATGTACGGATAATGTTATAAAAAAGTAGTGCAATGTACGGGAAATATATTTTTTGAGTTGTATTCTAAAGAACGTCATATTGTTCACACAGTACGGCAAAAGTTTCATCTGTCAAAAAAATAATATATCACCGTCTAAAAAATTTAAAGACAAATCCAACATTGAAGGGGCATTTTCAAATGTCCCGAAAGATACGTGGTCAGCATGGAATCTTTTAAGGCACGTCGACACGTATATATATATATATATATATATATATATATATATATGGAAAATCAAAAAGTAGTAGATTTGGTAAAAAAAAAAAGGATCCCAAAAGCTTTAATTTTTGCATCTGTTTTTATTAATCAATCAAAATCTTTCTTTTCGTTTGAGATGCTCTTTTAAAAACAAAATTCTTTGAGACGGCAGACAATGATATTTAAATCCCATTGGAAAATATAAAACATCAAATCCCGAAATAATTGAGGAAATTTTTTCCCTCCTTGATCATTACGAATAGATTCTTATAACCAATAAAAATCCTCATAAAATTAATCCACTTTTTAAATCAAATTTGGAGTCAATCAAAATGGATAACGCTTCAGTATTGTAAGAGAAATTTCTAGTGTCATTCAATTTTCGTACTTATTTCCTTTTAAAGTAAACTTTACCATTTAGATCTTTTCGAAATGAATCTATTTCAAACATTGATTAAATATTTTTCATAAGTAAAAATCTTTCTTGTTTAAACTTTTGATAGACCTCTTATATATACTTACCCAGTCTGCTGGGGCTGTAGAATACTCCGACTGCTTCTCAGCAGAGGGGTAAGACCACCCCGCCAAACGAATGTCCTGTATATGACACTAAACAATTTGATGGTGAGGTTCCAGTGATGCTGCAACTTTGGGGAATGTAGAGTACCTCATCATTACCATCACAACCCAGGCCCACTCTGGCCCGGCGTGGTAGCATCTGATAGGATCCTATCTAAATGGTTAAATAGAACTAACGGCATACTTATGCTAAACTGAATTGTTTGACTAAACTGAATAGCTTCAAATAGAAATGTTTTCCCCAATTAAACTGTACTTATATTTAAACTGCATACTTATCCTAAATCGAATTGTTTAAAATAGAAATATTTTCATAAAATGTATTTTGCATTAAATAACCTATTAAAGTTGATATGCCATGAAACCCAAACAACCAACTAACCATCTTATATATACACTTGCTAACATAATATTCCTTATATCTAATTTTTCAGCCATATTACACTTTTTTGTTATGTAATATAATTGCGGAGGGATTTCGTTTTATATATCTTGCCTTCCGGTTTAGGTAGGCTGAGAACCTTTCGCTTTGTGTATGGGTTAGTTAGGTGCAACATTAACGCAGGTGTTCACGCACGGGCAGAGAGAATGTGTCATTCAGAGATGTCAAAATAAAAATCCCCGATAGTAATTGGGACCCAGGGGATGTGAGTGACGTCATGCACCGGAAGCGTGCGCTGAGGATTTTTGGGATTTGAGAAAAAGCAGAGAGTTGAGTTCCTGACTCCGAACGAGAGAGTTGAGATTCAGACCTGGGCGAGGCTAGACGACTTTGTGCGCTGCGAGCGCCGCGCGTTGATTGGGTAAAGAGCTGACGATGTAAAAGCAGTCAGCATAGAAAGATTGTGTGTGTCTCACTCCTCATGTTGAAAAACCTTTAACTCAAAGGTAATAAAATTTCGTACCTGAACCAATTTCGTGGATGTCGTGTATTTCGGATTCCTATATTCTATATATATGAGTATGCACATTCTATGTACGTTTCACGTATCCGTATCTTATGGGTATGTTACAGTTAGCGAATAAATATACTTTGCCACTCGCTAATTCGAGGCCGAAAGGCCCCTAGGTTCATCTGGGCCACCTTCGTGTAGGCGAGTTGTAACATTGTCACCTTTGTCCCCTGTGTGTAGCACTAGACCTTGCTGTCTAGTTGAAGCTAAAACCTGGCATCCGTGCCCGGACCCAGTTTTGGGTTCGTGATACAACTTGGCTCATTAGGCCCACATTGCACTTAGAGGGTCAATGAGCAACATAGACCAGCAGGCTTCGAGTGTCAGCTTGTTCCCGACCTTCTCCTTCCCTAAATCCCCACTCTAATCGGCTTTCGGGTTATTGACCTTGTGTCAAGTCCTGTCTGGTGGGAGGCTACGACAAATATTAAACTTTGCCTCTTGCTATATCTTTTACATATACAAAAAATGCAATTCAAATCTAAAACAAATTCATTACGATTAAATTTTTTTCTCGTTAATAACATATTGGGGCATATCAACTGTCTTAATGATATAATCTCTTCTTATAAGCAAAGGGACTGTAAATTTTGTTGCTAATAAACACACGTTTCACTCAAGTTAAATAAATACAAATTATTGAATTCGTAGGACTGGATTTTATGTTACCCTTCACAAAATTTTCCGCCACATACACACACGTACACACACACTCATACACACATACACAAACACATATATATATATATATTTACATATGTATGGAAGTAAATGGAAATGAATCCAACAATATAGAGAAAAACTGAAAAACCAGGTAATCCAAAGAGAATAATTTGATTTAAAAGAAAGGCAACGTTCTAATGTTTCGGTTCTAAAGAACCATCACTAGGACTACGAAAAATGATATCAAATGACATTAAATCACTGATGGATTTTTAATGAAATGCAAAACTGTTGTATCGGGGCAAGAAAGAGATACACAGTGAAATAAAGAGTTAATTATCTATTAACTGAAGTCGTACAGTCCAACAAATATTTTAAGTCTCGCACTGTGGGTGTTACGTCCGAAGGTGATCTTACTGGTGACCAAGATCTTTCAGTACCAACGACCTTAAGAAACACGACGTCTTTTATACCTCCGCGACACCGGAAGTCACGTGGTACGAGCCACTATACAACAAAAACAAAGAGGAATATTTTATATACGGAGAAAAGGATAACCATTTAATCCCGATGGTTGTTCATTTGAACCGAAACCTTTTAACTATTGCTTTCCCTTAAATGAAATTCTTCTCTTTGGATTACCTTCTTTTTCAATTTCTCTCTCTCTCTCTCTCTCTCTATATATATATATATATATATATATTCAGGAGGTTCTTTACCGTAATGGTTATTGTCGTTAGAAATGATCAAGCCGAACCGAGTTTAAATGAGACTGTTTGAATTTCACATAGCGCTAACTCGCTTGGGAAAGTCATGAATCAAATAATTCTCCCTCCTGCTATGGAGAAATAGAAGGGAAGGCTGGATTCTTTAACCATGGCATGGCAAACGGTCTAGGAAAAGGAAAATTCTGAATTAAAACCTAATGAACTCCATTTGAAAATTGAGAGAGTGCTACATCCTATTCACGCGAAGGAGTTGGTAAGTACACACCCACAGACACACAGATATATATATATATATATATATATATATAAAGTAAAAAAGTAAGCAAAGTTGGCGACCTGAGTCGAAGGTGACCAGAAGGCTTCTTTTCAATAGCTACCCCACCGAGGTATAGGGAAGGGCACAACTCCTTTTCCTGGATAACTCCACTTTACCCTTGATCCCTAACTTATAATGCTGAGTGTTAAGCATGGCGGCATCAAGTATCATTTTTGAGTCTTTGGTATGACTCGCCCTGGGATTGAACCTCGATCTCCCGGGGCATTTGCGAACACTCTACACATTAGGCCAATTCATATATACATATATATATATATATATATATACATATATATATATATATATCATGTCGCGCTGGTAGTACGGATATCCCTGATCCTCTCTCGCCACTCCTCCCTATCGTTCATCGCCCTAGGCAGGTCTTCAGGCCTAGGCAGGTCTTCAGGACAACATCCCGTATCCTCACATATCTGCTGAATGTATGTTTGTGCTGGTCGTCATGCTTTTGCACGGTCATGTGTGGGGGTCCATAAGAGTACATCTCTTATGAGTTCGTCCCTGCTTCTCCAGCAGTGTCCTGCATGTCTGGTTCGTCTATATATATATATATATATATATAAATTATAAAATAGAAAATAAATCTTGTTTAAGTATCATTCCGGCATCTTTAAAAAGATTTGCTTATATGCACTCGACTGACCTTTCAACAACGATATAATAATTAATTAGCGAGGAAGGATTTTTCTAAGTCATCCAAGCCAGAACAAAATATGGTAAAAAAATGAATCAGTTATAACCGTAAGTTTTTTTAATCCCTTATCAACGGTAATTATGGTAATGACAACAAATGAGTTTTTGTAAGATATAGCTAGTAATTAGAAATTTTATCATAGTTTATTCTAAAACGGGTTTTGGTTTTACCATCTTCGAAGTAGTATTTCTATGAGAGCTTGGTGGTACTGTACAGCTGATAAGAGCTAGTCTTAATAGTCTGAAGTTTTTCCAGTTGGTTTATTCTGAAAATTTTCACGCAGTGATTCTCTCTCTCTCTCTATCTCTCTCTCTCTCTTTCTTTTTCTCTCTCTCTCTCTCTTAGATAAATTGATAGGATCTGACTGAGATTGGTTGATAGATAAATAGATAGATAGATATGAAGTGATGGATATAGATAGATATGGAAGCGTAAATAAACTGCGATAGAAAGGTAGATGAATAGATAGGTGTGAACCGAACAAGATAGATAGATAGATATGAACAGACTGAGACAGATAGACGCAATAATAGATTGATAGATAGATCGGTATGATAAAACTTAAATAGGTTGCTTGCTTATATGTTCCGACTTGAAGACGGACACGATCACTCACAAAGGATATAAAGTAAGATATTAAACTGAGGCTGATGGTCTAGAGCTTTACACACACACACACACACACTGAGAGGCACTTATATATAAATATATAATGTATATATATACATATATATATATACGAGAATCATTCAAGAAATAAGCGAAATGTTTGGAAAACAGCAAAATCGATTTGTTTTCAAAACGTTCTGTTCATAAATGCAGTTTGAAATTGCTTTATAGCAAAATTTAATTCTAATCTCTAACAAATATTTGTTTTGAGGCAATTTGAAATAATTGCAAATCGACACAGAATGATTCAAACTTGAACAGAGGTCTGTCAACCAATTTTTAATGACTAAAAAGTTCAATCTAAAATTTGCATAAAAATATGTGATGTGTGCCGGGAAACATCTTTTCGTCAAAAGATATTTACAAGTGCACTAAACTGTTTAAAAAAGTTTGAAATAGTATTCAAAATAAACACAGACAAGGTAGGCGCATAATGGTGAGTACACCTGAAATGACAGATTCTGTTACGCTTATTTGGGTTGAAAAAAGTTACATTAGATAACATTTCTGAACACCCGGAAATTTCTGTGGGTACAGTACACAAAACAGTATATGATGAACTAGTCTTTTATGAAGTGATTTGTCGTTGGAAACAGCTACCACATCTTCTTTGCTGTAAATATCTTTCTACGTGTGATTTTCACTTATTTGGCCCTTTGAAAGAATTTCTGCGTGTGACAAAGTTTTCAACCGATGATGAAGTGAAGGACACTGAAAACAAATGGAAAAAACCTCAGTACAAAGAATTCTATGCTTAATGGATGGAAAAGTTTTTTTTCGATGGGAAAAGTATGGAAGACCAGACAATTCGACGACATACTGCTCCGACAATGCAACGCAGTCTATAATCAAAATAGGATAGAAAGATGGATGAAGGGATGCATCCTTACTTTCCCTAAAAAGGGCGACCTCGGATTAGCCAAGAACTACCGAGGTATAACACTTACATCCATAGCAGCCAAAATCGACAATGCTCTACTACGAAACTGCAAAGAACCAAAAATAGGCAACATCCTTAGGAAAAATCAAAATGGCTTCCGAATGGCTTCTACAACCTCACAAATATTGACCATCCGTAGAATCCATGAAGGCGTATGGGCAAAAAACCAACAAGCGACATTACTATTTGTCGACTTTACCAAGGCCTTCGATTCCATACACAGAGGGAAGATGGAACAAATCCTACTAGCATACGGCCTACCAAAAAAAAAAAACCATAGCAGCAATAACGATTCTCTACAGAAACACCAAAGTGAAAGTGCGTTCACCAGATGGAGACACAGAATACTTCGACATTTTTGCAGGAGCACTACAAGGAGACACGTTAGCCCCATACCTCTTCATCATCTGTCTAGACTACGTGCTTAGAACTTCGATTGACAAAATCAGAGAAAATGACTTCGAGCTGACAAAGAAAAGTAGCAGAAGGTACACCGCAAAAACAATTACCGACGCCGACTACGCCGATGACATAGCGTTACTGGCAAATACACCTAACCAAGCCGAAACACGACTGCATAGTTTGGAACGAGCCGCTGCAGGCATTGGCCTCTATGTCAATGCACTCAAAACTGAATATGTGTGCTACAACCAAACAGGCGGCATTTCTACACTAGACGGAACCTCTCTGAAACTAGTAGACAAATTCACCTACCTAGGAAGCAGCGTCTCATCAACTGAAAAAGACATCGACACGCGACTAACGAAAGCATGAACAGTTATCGATAGGCTCTCGATCATATGGAAATCAGACCTGACCGATAAAATAAAACGCAGTTTCTTCCAGACAGCGGTCGTATCAATATTGCTGTATGGATGCACTACTTGGACGCTAACTAAACGGCTGAAGAAGAAGCTAGACGGCAATTACACAAGAATGTTGAGAGCAATATTGAACAAGTCCTGGCGGCAACACCCCACAAAACACCAGCTGTACGGCCACTTGCCTCCCATCACGAAAACTATACAAGTTAGACGAGACAGACACGCAGGCGACTGCTGGAGTAGCAAGGACGAACTCATCAGTTATGTACTCCTATGGACCCCTGCATATGGCCAAGCAAAAGCAGGACGACCAGCTCGAACAAACATACAGCAGCTATGTGAGGATACGGGATGTAGCCCTGAAGACCTGCCAAAAGCGATGAATGATAGGGAGATGTGACGAGAGAGGGTCAAGGATATCCGTGCTCGTGACACGACATGATGATGATATATTAAAAATGAAACAATTTTTCGTGCGTGAAATTTGAGTCGGTTCATGGCAATATTCACACCTGTATATATATATATATATAGGCTTTTTGTTTTAATGGCATGTCAAGTTTCGTGGGTTATTTAATGCCAATGCCATTCTTGTAGGAGAACAAAAGTAGTACTATCTAAACGATAGCTTAGGGATTTAAAAAAGGCTTATACTTTTCCGAAGGATATTAGTCCAAAAGTGAACGTAATTCTGTGGCTGGAGTTCAGACACGCTTATATATATATATATATATATATGTGTGTGTGTGTGTGTGTGTGACTCGGTGAGTCGGAGACCAAGTCGAATAAATTTGTTAACCAGAAAAATAAGATTTAACCGATTGGATTTTAGTAGAATTACGAAAGCGAAAATCTACGGAAATAGATTTTAAAAGCTAAACACGGGGAATGATTTTTCTATCTTTTGGTGAGAAAGAGAACGAAAAAATATTTTTTTTTTTTGTTGAAAGAACAGATAACACATCGACGAGAATGTTTTGTCTACAGAAATAGTCAAAAATTATTATTTCGATTGTCCACAGTGTAAAGCGGAAATCAGTAAGCGAGCTCAGCTCCGAGGTCACTATCTGTCGAATTTCTTGACTAGTTGGCCTGCCAGATCTAAGAAAATTCTGAGAAAACATTTTTTTTTTAATTCAAGAGAGGGAAATTTTTTCAAACATTTTCTGACGTCATATAACGTGAGCAGAAAATTAGTTGTAATCCAAATTAGGGCAGACCGCCCCATAGGGGAAAAGTGAGAGTAAATCTAATATTGAAGTCGAGGTGCGGAATTAATCATCAAAATCAAAATTAGGAGAAAATTGATATTGTCCATGGTTTCGCCAACCACCACCCCTCAGTTGAGAGAAAATATATATAAATAAGAGTTTCGTCCCTCACTAGAGACCAGTGCAAACCGACTAACAGACAAAACGATACTTTGAGTTATGACTTTTTACTAGACTGTCCCGTGTATAGAATAGCGAAGAGAACTCAGGTAATAAGACATTTTGAGAAAGACAGAGAAAGTGTGAGATGATACGATACTTCGAGATGAAATTAAACTAGACTGCCGTGGGTATTGAGAAGAAAAGAAGTGAGGAGAGACTGAAATATCACGATACAATGTACCAGACTCGTGAAAGTAAGGAAGCGAGGAGAAATTAACATAACAGGCAACTTGAAATCACTTTGTACCAGACTAGCAACCGCAAGAGAAGCTGTGAGCTAAATACTGAGAAAGGTAAACATACTTGCCATTTGAGGTTGCTTTTTGCTGGACTATAGAAGGCGAGACTAGGAAAGACTTAAACTTCTACGATAAACTGAGAGGCCTTGTGCCTGACTTTGAATGCCAATAAATTGACTAACTGTTAATCCGTGAACTGGGTCTCCGACTATAAACTCAAAAACTCTGGGATTGTTGAATGAATGTATTATTTTTAAAGACACTTTTTAGACTAAATACTATTGTTGTGGCAAAGCCGTGTTCTGTTCTCTGTGTGCGTCGACTTTTTAAAAGAATATTCTAAATTGCGCGGTCTCGTCTGTCCTCTCATTGACTGGCGAATCCAATCAGTGAGTGATCTGCAGCCTGGATCAAAAACATAACCGATGCAAATTAGCTGATCAATCGTGTCATCCGATGACATACCAGCCACACACAACGGTAAGCGGATTGAAGGCAGAGTCATATCAGAATTTGGGGAGGTGAGTGTACTTTGACACACAAATATGTATATGTACATATATATATGTGTAAGTATGTGTGTTTGTGTGTTTACTTGCGTGTGTGAACGGAAGAAATATCATATACTGATAAGAAGACTTAAATAGATAGATTGATAGATATAAATTGATCTAATAATCATATTTACCCAACCCCTCCGCTCGGGCAGGATATGACACAAGGTAAGTTTTTAAGCGGAGTTTAACAGGTTTGAATTCAGGGTTTTCCTTCTCCTAGACTAGTTGCCTCACCAAGGCTGAAGAACCTAGTCTGCCCTACTATTTATCCATAGCTGGAGGGAGAATAATTGGATTCATACCTTTCCCAAGGGTATTAGTGCTATGTGAAATGCAATTAGTCTCGTGCAGGATTGAACTCGTATCGCCGTGTCCATTTCCTACGACGATAACCATTACACCATGGGCACCTCCCATGAATTGATCTCATAATCAATCGATTGATACCCAGATTGCTATTATGAAAATCTGTTCCTCTTGAAATCGAAATGTTTTTAAAAAACGCATTTTATCTATTTATCCCTCAGCTCTTTCCCTATTTCTCCTTTTATTTAAAAAAAATGTCTTAGACATTTGGGCATTTCTTTCATTAAACATCTGCGCAGTCCTTCCTTCTGTTGAATCAGATTTTCACATTTCTCTTTAGAGATAAAATTAACTCAACGACAACCTATTTCTATTTATTATTTCCATTATTATTATTTGTCCTTTATTGGAAAGAGACGAACGAGCCAAATTCGCCGATTTTTAGTTTGTCCAAAGAAACTGTTCTGAATTGCAAATGCATTGCTTCCAAAAATAGCAGAAACTCGAGGCTGATGAGTTAACAATGACTAAGCAAGGCCACATGGAATGGAAAAGACTGCCGAGCATCTTATGCAAATCATTCTATTCTCATACGTCTGCCGATTCTTTATTTTTTTAAAGTCTTTTTTGTCTTCTCTCCTAATCGGTCTTTGTTAAACCAAATCTTATCACTCTTTGTTCTTTCTCCTTAAATATGTAGTATTCTAATTTCTTTCTCTGCCCGTCTGTTACGATCTTTCACATTTTGCACTCTTTGTTCTTTTTAACCAATCAATACCTCTCTTTACTCCGCGCCTTTATTCTCTCACTATGTACTGATAATTATCTACCTTCCTATTTTAAGGTTAACTCAAATAACACAATCTTTACTCAACTCAAATATCAATATTTTCGAGGCTTCCTGGGAAACCTGCGTTCAATCCCAGGTTGAATCATACCAAAGATTCAAAAAATGGTACTTGATGCCTCATTGCTTAACGCTCAGCATTATAAGGTACGGATCAAGGGTTAAGTTGGGCAATCCTGGGAAAGGAGTAGCGTCCTCCCCAACACCTTGTTCTAGTAGCTATTGAAAGGGGAGCCTTCGTGTCACTCTTGACTACGGTCACCAACTTTACTTTTACTTACTTTCGTATTGCTTATCATTGAAAATTGGCAAAATATGTACATGGCTTTTCAAAATTTTGGCAACAAAATGATCTAGCACAAATCAATGATCATAATGAGTTATGGAAATAATATTTATTGAAAGAAAAAGGATAATATTTAAGGATCTGAAACCGTTTAGTCTTAAACATCAACCAAAAATCTTAAGAGGAGTTGGCGCTCCAGATGTTTGTTCAGTTAAAGGCCCAGTTGAAAGTGGTGTGCACAGTTGTTGATAACTCCTGAACATTCTAGCACAATTGTCTGGGGTTGTAGAATTTAGATATTGTATCTGGAGAAGGGTAAAACCCGCAACCCCAACTAAGACACCAAAGAATCTGATGGTGAGGCTCCAGTCATGCAGGAGCTTTATGGGGTGCGGTGTATCCTTTCATTGTCATTGCTTCTAGATCTGACTCCGATTTGGAGCACCTGATAGGATCCTATCTATGGGTCAAATAGAATTGTTTGACATTTAAACTGTGTGCTAATGAATGACTTATGATAGATTGATTTGTCTGAAATCGTATTGATTATTTAACTGTGTAAACAAAAGAGTGATGTTTAATTGAATTGTAATTGATACATAGAAATTCTAGGAAACAATTAACGACGTGCTAACGAATAAGTAATGTTGAATAGAATAAATAGCGTTAAATAGCAATATTTTTATCCACTTCATTGTATGCAAAAAAACATAGACTATAATTATAAGTGTTCGATAGCAATAATTGAAAGAATTTGATTGGGTAGAAACAATAGCTATACTAGAGGGGAAACAAATTTGTTCTAAATTACTTAAAAATGAAATTACTTTTTCGTTATTTACTTACAAATCATGTATATCCATTGAAATGTGTGCAAACAAATAACAAATATTAAATGGTTAATGTTACATTGTAATACTCAAAAGTATTTTACTGTGTGCCAACAAATGATATATAGTAAAGGGAAATATTCGTGTTAGAAATAATGGAAATTATTTAACTGTGTACAAAAGAATCAACTCAGGCTCGTTTAAAATGTATTTACAAAATCATATAAATTTAATATATATATATATATATATATATATATATATGCATGCAAAAGAAATTGGTATTAGATAACGTACAATAGTTGATATGGCATTAAACCCAACCAAGCCAAATCAATCGCGCAAAATCCTCGCTTTAATTTTCTCAGTGATGGCTGCCTTAAATACAGCAATAGTACGAAGTTTTCCCTGATAGATATTGTTTTGCTTGAACAACCTTGAAAGATTATGTTTCCTATTATGCCTTCACACAAAAATCTTCAGCTGCCTCGCCCATAATTTTGCAATATAAAAGAAATGTTTATTATTTCCTTGTAATAATCTGAAAACAGGAAGAGTATAAAGTCAACGGGGAAGATTTGAGAGACCGCTGTTTTCTTTTAACAATGGTGAAACAACTCGTACATTCAGTTACTGCTCATAGAAAATTTTATTATCTACGTTTTCTTAGGAGTTTGTTTCGACATAGGCATAGGAGACGCTAGATTACAGTTGCCATGGAAAAAACGCTCGAACCATTCTTGCAAACCAACTGTAAGACGTGAGGTCTATTTTGTCAATGCTCAGGATTCCTACCCACTTGTGTCTGTTGGGTAAATGAATGCAGCTTCATGCGAATAATATGGTTTTGGTTCACCATGTTAAATCACTTAATAACAAGTTAAAAAAAAACAAAACACAACCTTTATTTATATTTCCATATATTGAGGCCTCTTTCTTTCCCTAACACATTAATGCTGTGTAGATGCCATTTAACACTACCAAGATAGTTGCATGCATGTAATAAAAATAAATTAGAAACTGATCTAGACATAATGATATTTACCATAAAGTTCTGGAATTCATTCTCTTCGTGATTTTATTTTACTTTTTGAGCACCAGAAACCCAAGCCATTGACAAGGTGGGTTCAAAAATTGCCCAGTCCCGTCGGTATTCCTCTTTAAGATCGCCTTAGGTGCCTGTCAATCAACCAAATTAGCTTGAATACTTGGAAGAGTTTTAGAGACTTGATGTCATACGGACATCCCGGAAAAAACACCAATAAAACATGGTATGAAAACCTAGTAATCATCATCGTGTCGTGCCGCCCGTACGGATGTCTCTGACCCGCTCTCGCCACTTTTCCCTATCGTTCATCGCCTCTAGCAGGTCTTCTGGACTACATCCCGTATCTTCACATAGCTGCTGTATGTATGTTCGAGCTGGTCATCCTGCTTTTGCTCTGCCATAAGCGGGGGTCCATATGAGTACATCACTTATGAGCTCGCCTCTGCTCCTCCAGCAGTATCATGCGTGCCTGGTTCGTCTAACTTGGATAATTTTCGTGATGGGGGGCAGGTGGCCGTGTAGTTGGTGCTTTGTGGGGTGTTGTCACCAGGATTTGTTTAATATTGCTCGCAACATCCTTGTGTAGTCGCCGTCTAGATTCTTTTCGAGCCGTTTTGTTAGCGTCCAGGTGGTGCATCCATACAACAGTATCGACACGACCGCTGCTTGGAAGAAACTGCGTTTCATTTTATCGGTCAGGTCTAATTTCCATGTGACCGATAGCTTATCGATAGCTGTCCATGCCTTCGGTAGCCGTGTGTCTTTTTCAGTTGATAAGACACTGTTTCCTAGGTAGGTGAATTTGTCAACCAGTTTCAGAGAGGTTCCGTCTTGTGTGGAAATGTCGCCTGCTTGATTAAAGCACATATATTCAGTTTTGTGTGCATTGACATGGAGGCCAATGCCTGCAGCGGATCGTTCCAAACTATGCAGTAGTGTTTCAGCTTGTTTGGGTGTATTTGCAAGTAAAGCTATGTCATCGGCGTAGTCGGCGTCGCTAATTGTTTTTGCGGGGTACCTTCTGCTTTTTTTCTTTATCAGCTCGGAGCCGTTCTCTTTGATTTTATCGATCATCGTTCTAAGCACGTAGTCTAGACATATGATAAAGAGGTATGGAGCTAGTGTGTCCCCTTGTTGTACTCCTGCTACAATGTCGACGTATTCTGTGTCTCCATCTGGTGAACGTACTTTCACTTTGGTGTTACAATAGAGAATCATTATTGCTGTTACGGTTTCTTTTGGCAGGCCGTATGCTAGTAGGATTTGTTCCATTTTTCCTCTGTGAATGGAATCGAAGGCCTTGGTAAAGTCGACAAAAAGTGATGTCGCCTGTAGTTTTTTGGCCCGTACACCTTCAAGGATTCTACGGATGGTCAATATTTGTTAGGTCGTGGATCTATTTCTTCGGAAGCCATTTCGGTCTAGAAGACTAATCTGAGTTATAGCCAACAACAAAAAAACAAAAACAAAAGAAGAGAAACTGCCGAATAGCAGACTTTGCCATCTCAGCGGACCACGGAGTGAAAATCAAAGAAAACGAAAAGAGAGACAAGTACTTATATCATACCACAGAACTAAAAAATCTATCGAACATGTAGGTGACATTGATACCAATTGTAATCGATGCGCTTGGAAACATTCCCAAAGGCGTGGAAATCCGAGAACAAGAAGAGACCATTCAAACTACATTGTTGAGGTCGTCCAGGATATTGAGAAGAGTTCTGGAGACTTGAGGATATTTGCTGTCGCTTAGACTTCAGTTAAAGACCATCAGATAATGCTGGTGTTTAAAACTTGCAAAGAATAATAATAATAATAAAGACTCGGTCAAAGAAACAACACATGAAAGCAAAAAACCCAAGCCGTTCAATTATCTCAAAGAAGTTACAAAAAAGGCAAATATATCATCTTAAAAATTGTCTTCGCTTTACCAATTTTAATGAAAACTCGTGTTATATGGTTTTACTTACTTTTGTTTCCGCTTCTAATTTTGGTTGTTTAAATATATAAGTGTAGTAACAGATCAATCTAATATTGAAGAAGAACCGCTGGCTTGAGGAGACTTGTTATCACTCAAACTTCAGTGAGAAACCATTGGCTAAAACTGGTGTGGAAAATTAGAAAAGAAGTAAATAATAATGTTATTCCACTGGGTGTTGTGCAAATTTTTTTAATTTGACCAAACGAACAAATGGTATATGCACATTCCAGAATCCGTCCTCGAGAATGAGATGCACAAAGTTCTTTGTGATTTTGATATACAAATGGATTATCTAATTTCGGCCAAACCAACAGACCTAGAAATAATCAACAAAAAAGGGAACTCGCCGATTAGTGGATTTAGCTGTCTACGTCAGACCACAGAGTAAAAGTAAAAGAAAGCAAGAAAAGAGATATGTATCTAGACTTTGATAGACTAAGAAAACTATGAAACATGAAGGTGATGGTAATATCCAAAGGATTTTTAAGGGGACTGAAAGACTAGGAAATAATAAAAAAAAGTCGAGACATTTTAGACAATAGCATTATTAAGATCGGCCAGATTACTAATAGTCCAGGAGACTTGAGAAGACTTGCTATCACACAGACTCCAATGAGAAACTATTAGCTTTCGCTAGTGTTAAAAACTCTCAAAGAAGTAAATAATAATAATAATAATAATAATAATAATAATAATAATAATAATAATCTGATCCACTGGGAAATGTGCAGGAAATTTCAATTCGACCATACAAACAAATGGTATATGCACAACCCGGCACCTGTCCTAGAAAATGACTCGCATTAACTCCTATGGGACTTTAACATACAAACGGATCACCTAATCCCGGCTAGAAGACCAGACCTCATAATAATCAAAAAAAAAAAAAAAAATAAAAGAGAATCTGCAAAATTTTCGACTTTGCTGTCCCCGCGGACCACAGAATAAATCTGAAGGAAAGTGAAAAGAAGGATAAGTACCTCGACCTTGCTAGAGAATCGAAAAAGCTGTGGAACATGGAAGTAACGATTGTGCCAATTGTGATTGGTGTGTTAGGCACAATAACTAAAGGATTATTAAAAGGCCTGGAAGACTTGGAAGTTGGCGGACGGGTAGAGACTATCCAAACGGCAGCATTGCTATGAAGGGCCAGAATCCTGAGACGAGTCGTGTAGATTTGAGGAGACTTGCTGTCACTCAAACTCCAGTGAAAAACCATCAGCTAACACTGGTGTTAAAAACTCTAAAGGAGTAAAATAATAATAATTATAAATTGTTTTTTTTTATTTAACAGTAGATAAACTAATAACAAAAAAAAATTCGATCTCATAGCTGAATCTTCAGACCTCATAAAACATTTTTAAATCATCACCATTGAAATATCTAGATTGGAAAATAATCTTTCCGAGCCATTAACAATGGAAGAGCCGAATGTTAAAAAAAAAAAAAATTAAGAATTCTGTGACCAAAAAATGTGAATTTTTACTTAGATTGCTTTAAAATCATAACTCTAAATTCAACCAATTTGCTAACACTTCAGAAGCTATCAGAGTACGATAAAACCAATTACTGCTCATGTTTTACATGAGGAAGTCTTAGATCCAGTAGTGGATGAATGAGAGATGTTATAGGGTATTAAGTCAAAGTTAGGGAGCTATAAATGTAAGCTCATATTGTCTTCTTTAACGTACCTCTCTCTCTCTCTCTTTAAGTCCTGGCGGCAACACCCCACAAGACACCAACTATACGGCCACTTGCCTCCCATCGCGAAAACTATACAAGTTAGACGAACCAGACACGCAGGATACTGCTGGAGAAGCAAGGACGAACTCATCAGTGATGTACTCCAATGGACCGCCGCATATGGCCAAGCAAAAGCTTGACGACCAGCTGGAACATACATACAGCAGCTATATGAGGATACGGGATGTAGCCCTGAAGACCTGCCAAAAGCTATGAATGATAGGGAGAAGTGGCGAGAGAGGGTAAGGGATATCCATGCTAGCGGCACGACATGATGATATATATATATATATATATATATATATATATATTTCAGGATTTCTTCCCAGCAGTGATTGTGTCAATACTACTCGACGGATGTTCCTTATGGACGCTGACAAAAACGCACGAAGTAAAAGGTTGACTGGAATTGCACAAGAATTCTACGAGCGATATTGAACAAATCTTTGAGGCAACTCACCACGAAACAACATTACGGACACTTAAAACCATCTAAGTAAGACGTACAACACATGCGAGACACTGTCGGAAAAAACAATGATGTTTTCCTCTGGATCCCTATCACATGGACGTGCCAGTATTGGCCGACCAGCAAAAACTATCCTACAACAGCTCTGCGCGGATACTGCATGTGTTCTTGGAAGACCTGCCAGGAGCAATCGATGATAGAGATGGATGACGGCAGAAAGAGAGAGAGAGAGAGAGAGAGAGAGAGAGAGAGAGAGAGAAGAGAGAAGACAGAGAAAGAGTAAGGGAAATCCAGGCTAGCAGCGTGACTTGATATATATATATATATATATATATATATATATATATATATATATACTTCCCTTGGCAAGAATTGAATAGTTAGCGCACTTAAAAGATGATCCCTTAGGTTTTAATGACTTAGCAGTGAATAAACTTAAAACAGATACGACTCAAAGCCTCAACATTCATAAAACATTCCAAAAACAAACTAGATTAAATTATTTGAATTAATTGTATAATCTTTGACTCATCAAACGTAAATGTTTAGTCCATATATTCATTTTGTAGTTAAACACACATAACAAATCTTCTTTTTAGGTTCTTTAACTAATTCAAATTTTTTTTGAAAAAATCCAAAAAATGCCCTTGCCGTTTTGTTTAGGTCAAGAACATTTTAGCATCCTTTGAGTTTCAAGTCTAACACATTCAAAGAAAGGCAATTTACGAATGAATAATCATCATATCTTTGAAGTGTTTTCAATCTGGAACCAATTTAAAATCGAAAAAAAAATTAAAAAGTAATTGTTTGTGTCTGAAGTGAGTGCATTCATAGAACTCTTCATCATATCTGTAACTTTTTACGTTCGATTATACTTTCTCTCACACTTCCGTTCACGTTTTCCTCAATTTTTAGCTCTCTTTGTCACTCAATTTCTTGATCTTTGTCCGCGTCGCACCCTCACATTGTATTTTGTATTTCTTTGTATTTATGCTATTTAAAAAATTGTAAATAAAACCTTATTTATTTGAAGAATTTTCGAATGTAATGGGCTTTTTCAGTAAGCAATGTAAAGGTTTTTTGTCGTAATCTTTGAATAAGATTGTATATTTTCAAATTTTTAAGTAAATATCAAAAGAAAGGAAAGTAGATTTTGGGTTCAGTAAATAAAAAAGTTCTCATTACACTATGTAAGATAAATTTTGTTCTTAGATTGTATGTATTCTCTCTTTATTACTTAGGTTGTAATATTATGGAAAACGGTCTCTATACCCTTCCAGCCATGTTAGCTGGGGCAAGAGAATACACCGACTGCATCACTATAGTGGGCTAAAACCCCACCAACGTGTAATGTGGATATGACGTTAAACCATCTGATTGCGAGGCTTCAGTTCTGGACTTTTGGGGACTGCGGAATACCTTTTCATTGCTATTATACCCAGATTTACTCTGACCCACAGTGGTACTACTTTTTAGGTTCTTATCTATGGGTTAAGAGAATATTTAAGCATTTAATATAGTTGAAACCATTTGACTGTGCGCAAATAAATGAATAATTTTGAAAAGAATTGTTTTTGATGACGATACTTTAAATCAATTAATTATTTACAAACAATAAACTGCAATACCTAAAACCATTTATAACGTGGGAGGGACCAAATAGAACGTGCGTGACGTAGCCTCTTTGACCCGTTATCTCGAATATTAATAGAAGTTATCCTCTTAATATACAAGACGGACTCGCTGCTTCAAAATAAGAAAAAGTTTATTTCTGACTGTATGCATTTCATACAGCTTTCATCTAAACACAAGAGAGACAAACTGAAAGATCTGCGGTTTTATCATTGAAACAAAAATGTTATCATATGTGCGAGACAGACGAACATAAACACCAGACTTCAATTCATTTCACATCTCGCCCCCAGCGGCTCTGGGCTCAACCGACCGACTCTGTCTCTGCGCTTCGAACTGACCCAACTACGAACTCAGGCTGAATGAATTAATATCTTTTCTTATATCGTATGGGTTAATTATTACATCAGCAAATCATGATATGCACATGTGTCGTTAAAAGTTTCCATAAACCTGACAGCTATATCAGACGACCTCAGTTCTTTTACTTTTCCACCATACGGTCTTTTACCTTTGATTTCAAAGACAGCCTGTCAACTTAATAATCGCGTGACACATGCTACAATTGCACAATATGACCTTCGCGATGTGACCTACACTTCATTCAAAGAATTTAATACGTATGATATACATATCTATAAACAAGAATTTGGCATTAAATAAAGCTACGGCGTACAAGAAAATGGGTTCTCTCAACGGGAAAAGAATTTGCGTCGGAAAATCGTATATGAAGGCACCCATCACAGTCAGTCGTGCAATCTCAGAGACACAGAGTCACACCCAAAGGGGCCAGTGCCCACCTCGGTCAAGAAGCGGAAGAAGTGCTAAATGTCGTTCTGAATATGGTACAACGTGTTTAAGAAGATAAGGATCAATATAGCAGTCCTCCGAATCCTCCGTCTCTTTACGTCTCCCTGTCTCTCTTTCATCGGACTACATAAGTTACCCCCGCAAAAAAAAAAGAATAAAAAGACATATTTTTCTAAAGAGAGATTTAGGTCTCTTCATTATTTTTCATCATTATTCCTTCATTGGTATATAACATTTTCATTACCCTCCCTCTCTCTTTCTCTCTTTCTCTCTTTCTCTCTCAATATATATACTGGGGTTTTAGTTTTGTTCTGAAAATGAAAATGTAAGTGGAATATTTTTCAGAAGTCAGAACGTTACATATTTAAATACCCCGACGATGGTTTAATGTAATAACGTGACGTTAATGTTAGTAAATAATCCAACTATAAATAAAATTATCCTCTGTATACCTTGTTTTTAATCTATCTATCTATCTAAGTACACACACACACACACACACACACACATATATATATATATATATATATATATATATATATATATATATCAGTTGCTTTTATCAGTATTGGATTGTATCTGAGATGTTGATCTATTTCAAGTATGCATATAGGCTTTGGTAGAACCAAATCAACATTTTCTATCTTAAGATACGCGAAAAATCTGTCAGATTACCAATAAGGAAATATTTCTAACTTTTTTTTTTATATGTTCACTCTCTAACGGATCGGATATACAGAAGTTAAAATATCCAAATTTATAATTAGTGTGTTGCACATTCATTCGAACAGATGTTTTTACCGTCTACTCTTAAAACGTATAAATGATATTATTTGTGTATCCATAGATTTGCCTGCACTCGCGTGTGAAGTTAGTTACAGGTTGCTATCTAAAGATCGGATAAGAATTCTCCACCAACTGAATTGAAAATTTGCCTCGAAATGTGTCTAGTCTTTTCTTTTTCATCATT